>OU343219.1:78924066-79228731 GCA_910596185.1 Chrysanthemum makinoi | reverse complement strand
GGGTTTTATTTATTTTGGGTTAAGTTAATAACAAAGGGTCCGTTTGTTATGTTAAATACCACAAGGACCGTAACTACGAAAATGAAGAATTTGAATTGTAACTTTCCCAAAGTTTACAAAAGGAGTTAAATTTGCCAAGTTTCATTTTACTAAATGACCCAATAATGTTTATTTTTCAATTTTATACGTCCAAGGGTAGATTTTGCAAATTTTGAAACTTGAAGGACCAATCATGTAAATTCTCCAAACTTATCATATAAGGACCAATTATGCCATATTTTAATAGTACAAGGGTGTTGTTTGAATAATTTCCATTTTTGAACACCATGGGACTATTTTAACATTTTTCAAAGTTGAGGGACACTTTTAAATATTTTGCTAAAGATTCATTCAAGGACCATTTTGACAATTTAAATATTTCAGGACAGCGAATGATATTTTACAAGTTTTTGAATTACCAGGGACTAGTTTTGACAACTTTTGAAACTTAGGGGACTAAAACTGCCAATTTTGCAAACTTGATACGTTTTCATGCGATTTTGATATTTTTGCATATAAAACACATAAAACACTTATTTGTGATATTTTTATCATTTTGATGCATTTACGAGTGTTTTAGGATGTTTTAGGTTTAAATGGTACAATAATGATGAGTATTTACACACTCATCAATCCCCCACACTAAACTATTGCTAGTCCTAGCAATCTTTATGAAAAATTGATGGATTTCATCTCTTTACCAAAAGCCATTACTTCTGGAGTAGCCAATTGTTTTTGGTCAAGTAGAACCTTGGTACAATGATAACCAAATGATTTTTGAGCAAATCACCCGACTTTCAACGGTTTTGATTTGTCTTTACGGAAGCCGTTTGCTTGGACTAATAACTCTTAGATAAAAATATCTTTGGTGAGTCGTTACCAATTATGGTTTTCCAAAGCTGCCTTTACCACAAGCCATAAACTTGCGAGGCTAGCCAACTCTTACATAAATTAAAGATATGGTGAGTGAACACCATACAATTTTGGGCAAATTGCAAGCAGATCATGGATTTGATAAATCTTTACCAAGAGCTGGTTTGCTCTGGATTAATAATCCTTATGTGGGTTAGACATGGTGGAGTGATTACCATTTGTTGTGTTTAGTACATAGTACTTCCACTAAAAAAAATTTTTAAAATTTGGCCATTTTGGGGAAAAAGGGACTAAAAGGGTACATTTATGATCAAATTAAGCGAAATTTCCCCCACACTTAGAAAGGAATATTGTCCTCAATATTCAAAGTCCAGCTATTATGCGAATCATAGCAGTAAGAAGATAACATTACTAGCCAAGTGTGGAAACACAACAATTATTTTTATTTATTTATTATTTTTATATCTATATATACAACATGTGGGGCATCGCCCCACACTAAGGTGGTACACGGTGAAAACCCATGTTTTAACTCTTTGTTTTTGATTACCAAGTCGCTAGCTTGACTCGACCCCGAATTAATTTGTTCATGGGGAAGTAAGTGGAAGAGACAATCTCCATGGGACTTTCATTCAAGATGTTTGTATAAACATTGAAATGCGTGAAAGTTCCACACCGATGAGATATACATAGAACCGGCTCAAAAATGATAAATGAAAATGCAGGGGTCAAAGATAATGTCTTCATTCGAAGGAGTGAAGAGTGAGGAAGCACGCCATCGAGAAAAATGGAATAAATATGTGCATCACAATGCAATCCCATTCTTCATTAGTGAGGAGCAAATCACCATTTGTTAGATTTTTAAGCTTAGACTTGAAGCTTGTATGGTGATTGGCAACAAAATTTCGGGGAGGGAGAAGCTGGAAATGGTTCTTCAATTAACAATTTTTCGAGAAAAAGGATGTCTCCCTCTGAATCAAAGTAAGTATTGTCAATCCTTGTTGGAATTGACTCATCACTAAGAAAAGCATCGACCTCCTTCAAAAAGTTGTCATCTTCCTCATCCGGAGTGAGAGAAGGAATGGAAGAGTCGGAAATGGGACAAGAAATGAGTGAATGATCATTATATAGGAGACTTTCAATTTCTCCAAGATGAAGCTTCAAAATCAAAGAGATCATCGTCACTTTCGATGAAAGTGGTGATGTGAGTGAGTTCATCGGTGAACTCCTCAAGAAAGAAGATCATCTGTGGGAGTGATGCCTTAACATACTCAATGTCTCCATAAGATTTACAATCATCGCTAAAATCGGAGAAAGTTTCAAAATGATCTTTTGAACACTCAAGAGGAAAGAAAATCACACATATGATCGAAGTTCCACTGTGACTCTCGGGATTGGGACAAGGTTCTCAACACTAGACTTTATGAATTCGTCCGATTCCTTTGAGAACAATGTCAAGATGCTCATCCCCATGTTCGGAGAGTGAGTGGGAATATCGGGTGTGACTTGGCGGAGAGGAGTTGAGAAGGACTAGCATACATATGTTTTATACTTTCCATTTGTTCTTCAGCTAGTAATTCCATCATAGTCTTTTCTCCCTGATTTTTCATGGAAGGAATTTCAAGTGATGAACTTGATGAACCTGTACAAAATTGACGAATATCAAGGGTAACTTCATCATCATCGTCATCGAGGAATGAAGCAGGTGAAATGATTTGTTTGCTTATCTTTTGCAATTGATTCCCTAATAGTTTGTTCAAAGGCAATTTGGGAATTTAATTTAGCAATCCGCTCTTCGGCTAACAAAACTTCCATGGATTTCTCATTTGGATTATCTTGGGAGTGTTTACATTCTTTTAAATCTTTCACTAAATCCAAAAGATCAAGAAGAAGATTTTGAGGAAGTGGAGTGCATGAGGTGGTGCTGATTCATTTGGTATTGTAGAGGTTGGTCATGATACGAAGAGTCGTAATTGTTACAAGAAAATGGAGTCCTTGTTTGACAATCAGAGCTAAAGTGAGGACCTCCACAATACTCACAAGATGGCTTGATGTGGCTGTGAGTCATATGTGTTGTAGTCATAATTGTTATCGGGGACACGCTCATAGACAAGCGTGTTTCCGATTGACAATGAACTGAGTGTGAACCACCACGGTACTCTAACAGTAAAAATGCGGAGTCTCACAGGTGTGCTAGCGATGGAATAAATCGGTTGTGTTATGGTAGGAATAGGGATCCTGGTTATAGATAGACCCGTTTCCTGACTCCACCATGCTACAACTGGGGCAATTGCCACCATTATAAGAACCACCACACCATTGACAACCAAGAGGGTGAGGATAAGACATAGAAAGAATCAAATGGTTTTAGAGGGTAAGAAATATAGAATCAAAAGGGTAAGAGGGTAAAGATGGATATTTTTGGATTTTTGAAAAACATGTTGTAAAAAAAAGAATTAAAATATTTTTGGGTTTTGTGTTTGTTGAAAACTTGAATAAATGTTTTTTGTCGATCCGTCAAGCGAATTAACTTCACGAATAATTTTGGTTTTATATGAAAACAAGGAAATATGGACAAAGATGGTAAATATACAATGGGTGTATATTCAACAACACTGATGCTTCAAATCCGTAGAATGCTTGACACACTCCACGTGGCGTAAAATTTGATTGGCTCTGAACAGGTCAAGTTTTGTCACGCAAGCTGACCACTTGTGAATGGTCAACCGTAATAAACTTAAAACAGCTCAGAAACCAAAGCAATTAAGATAGGAGGAGTTATAGTGTTTCCCGGGTCGTTAAGTCCCAGGAGGTGTGAACACTATAATAGAAGCGAATACGTGATGGTGATATTGAATGGAAAAAAGGGTTTTGAGTGATTTATACTAAGGAATAAAAGAAAATAGCTTAAACAAGCTAAGAACAAGAATGCGTGGCGTAATACTTAGAAACGTCTAAAATCTAAAACGCGTACGTTTAATTAAAATTCTAATAAAAATACGAAACAAGCGTGAAATTAAATAAATAAAACACCTATGGGTATAAAAATAATGTTTTTACAATCCTAATGATGCAAGAAAATTATTGGAAAAATAAAATTATTTTTAAAACTATTTATCTAATTATTATTAATTAAAAACTATTTTAACTATTTAATAATACCCTAAAATATAAGAAAATATGAAATAAAGCTAGAAAGGTGAAATTATGACTTAGAAAAATTTAAAATATTATAAAACTAATTTTAAAACTTAAAATATATTTATTACACTTTTTATCTATTTATTATGAATTTAATACTATTTAAAACTAATTAAAATGCTAGAAAATACTATTTAAACTAAGAAAATCATGGAAAAATATTTTTTTGGCTTTTTATATTTATCTTAATCTAGGAAAATTAAACATATTTTTAAACTTTTTCGATTTATTTGATTTAAATGCTAATTAAAAATGCTAGAAAATGACATAAAATGCAGAAAAATAGCAAATGAACAGAGAAAAATATGAAAACTTCGGTCAACTATAAAATATCAGAACCGGAAAAATAACAGAAGCTATTTTGGAGAGCTGGAACTATGATTTGGCACACTACTTGTATGAATAAGCACTTGAAAAATAAGCTAAAAGCTACCAAAGTGCACCAACTTATCACAGAAGCTATAGTATGCTAAAATTACTTAAACGCAACCTATATCAACTATCCTAAACCTCTAATATGCAAACTATAATGATTTGGGTCTATTTAAGCACTAGTGCCAAACAGTCCTTATGTACTAACTTTAAGCTCTTGTTAAGCCAGCTTATAAAAATCACAAAATTAAAATCACCATGAAAACCACTACCAACCAAAGTGTCTAAATACAGAATTTCAGCTAATAAGGACTAAAATTGAGGAAACTAAAAATGCAAAAGTGGAAGCTATTTGTACTTGCAATGGAAATGGGTCAAAATGAGCTATTAAGCTTGCATAAGCTAATAAAAAGCTACCACTACTGAACCAAAGGTTGAATAAGCTATAAACAAGTTATGGAACTTAGAATAAGCAACAACAACAAAAGAAAACACATTAATAAGCAAAAATAAGAAATAAGCAAAAAGGAAAGTTTGTGAAAAAGAGCTTAAAAGAAGCTAGTGAATAAGCAGTTAATAAGCTAAGTAGAGATAAAATAATATTTTTCTAATTAAGATGAGCAACTAAACTTTAATATCCCAAAAGCTTATATCCTAAATCCTAATGGTAAGATCACAATTAAATTACAAAGTTTATTCAAAAACGGGTTTTATGAAATTTTGACTTGGGACAATTGTTGACTTATTTGAGATTCAATCTTGCAAAACAGGTTATTTATGTTAATTCTAGATGTGATATGATCAAATTAAGCTATCCTAGATATCCTACACCTACTATGCAAGTACTTCCAATCCTACACTAAATGAGATGCTTATAAGATCATATAATATGAAAATTTGACTTTGAGCAGAAATGAGTACAAATCTAAGTCCTAAATGATTTTATTGAACCTAAGTGGAATTTGATGTGAGCTTAACCTCTGTATCAATCTAAAACACATAATAAAGCACTAATCCAAACACACTTTAATACTTCTAATGTGCAATAATTCTAACCAAATCACAAATCCAAGCTTACTCAATCCATATTATAACTACAAATGATTATACTAGATATAATTTAAGCAAATATGCAACAATATAACACCAAACAAAACATATCTAATCAATGCAATTACTACTACTTTATTAAGCTAATGATGAGATTTTATTGGAACTTACAAGATGTCAAGCTTATTTGCAGATTGACTAGAACCAAATACCACTACTAGCGAGAATTTCCAGACTTAAGAACATAGTTGACTTTCGTTGACCCGTGTTGACTTTTGTTGACTGTGTTGACTTTTGTTGACTTTTTAGAAAATTGCAATTAAGACCAGGAAACTACTTTAATTCACTTAAATAAGCTTGAATAAGCTTAAACAAACTTATTGGAACCATTCAACTGACTTATAAAATGGCAGTAAGAACAATTTTGGCGGGAAAACTAGAACAAGCAAGAAACATGGAATTGATGATTAAAAACACTTGAAATATGATTAATATGATTCATACAATACATAAGTAACAAAACCCAGCACTATTTTTGCATAAAACTTAAAAACGATTACAAGTAAAAATAGAAAAAGGTCTAAAAACAGTGACAACTTGTATCTTCAATCTTTCTTTCTCTTTTATAAGTCTCTACAAGTGTATCCCTTCATTCTTGGCCACGAGTTGGGTTCTTTTGATCACACCCTTGATTTTGCTTTTGGCGTAAAAAATATCTCATGCCAGTTGGGGTTGTGTAAGCAGTTTAAGGAGCATTAATTGGTTTTGGGAAGTTGTAAAGGTGGAGGGGACAAGGTGGGAAAGGTTGGTGATGATTTGGTGGACAGGTGGTGGTGGTTTTGGTTTACAGGTGTTGGGAGGGAAGGAAACAGGGAAGGGGTTTTATTAGGGTGAAACCGGTATTACTAATAAGGGGGTTGGAATTTTGGGTTGGTTGTTGGGCTGGGTTTTATTTATTTTGGGTTAAGTTAATAACAAGGGTCCGTTTGTTATGTTAAATACACAAGGACCATTTTGTAACTTTGAAAATGAAGAATTGAGATTGTAACTTTCCCAAAGTTTACACAAGGGTTAAATTTGCCAAGTTTCATTTACCAAAGGACCAATAATGTTTATTTTCCAATTTTATACGTCCAAGGGTAGATTTTGCCAATTTTGAAACTTGAAGGACCAATCATGTAAATTCTCCAAACTTATCATATAAGGACCAATTATGCCATATTTTAATAGTACAAGGGTGTTGTTTGAATAATTTCCATTTTTTGAACACCAGGGGACTATTTTTGACATTTTTCCAAAGTTGAGGGACCTTTTCTGTCATTTGACCAAAGATTCATTCAAGGACCATTTTTGACAATTTAGAATATTTCAAGGACCTTGAATGATATTTTACAAGTTTTTGAATTACCAGGGACTAGTTTTGACAACTTTTGAAACTTGGGGGACTAAAAGCGCCAATTTGCAAACGATACGTTTTCATCGATTTTGATATTTTTACATTTGAAACACATAAAACACTTATTTGTGATATTTTTATCATTTTGATGCATTTACGAGTGTTTTCGAGATGTTTTTGCGGTTTAAATGGTACAAAAATGATGAGTATTTAGACACTCATCGGAGACTTTTCTCATCGACCACTGTACTTTGGCAAGGTACATGTCTTCGATGGCATTGATAGACAAATTCTCAAAGTCAGCTTCAGAGAATGCATAATCCCTTTCGTCTTGTCTCTTGACCACAATATTCTTTAGATACGTGTAGTCCAATTTAGACGAAAGATCAACGTGTTTGATGGCAATGATGTTTTTAGTACTAAGCACTGCATGTTGAGACTTACGGACTGGCAGCTTCTATAGTAGATTCTTCTTCTAGGCCAATGATGAATCTCGTACATTGCATCTCGGTCGTATGCTTCCACTTTTTTGGAGAACAAGTGATTAGCTCTTTCCTCGATAGCTATGCAATTTGAGTATTAAATTTTGCTGGGAATGGAAGTATCAGGGATGTAGCGTATTTCCTTGAACCATCGCCACCGTGAAGAAGAAATTCAAGTCTTTGTTGAAGAAATATTTGAATGGGATCCTAGGCTGTCATCGGTTGGCGATCGTTGGTAGTGGTTTAGACATCGATGTAATATGGAGGATTGTCCCTTGGTAAAGTCGATGTTTGCTTCTAGGTTGAGCCAATCCATGTTATTAGACATAGCTCGAGCAATGTTGGCAAGGTGATATTCGACCTCGATGGCACTTTCTGAGCTATCTTTCCACAGTTGAAAAGCTTCATTCTTGATTCGTCGCTTAACTTTCGATTCGTCATCTTCTTTACTTTGAACTTTTCTTGAAGAATTTTAGCATGCTCCAAAGTATTACGTCTACCGATCTTGACCTTCTTCAGGGTAGGGAGTGGAATTGACAAGTGTAGAAAACCATTCAAATTCCTCAGTTGTATCTTCATCTAGCCATGATACGGCGTCGGCCTTGGAGCCTTCTTCTTCTTTTTCTTAGGCCTAGATGAAGATTACGGTTTACGTACATTGTCGGGTGAGGCGGGTTGTTGTTGGGGCTCATGATATTCTTCATCGTCACCCCCGTATACTCAAAATGGTCACCGGTTTTCTCGAGTCTCGAGGGGTGTCTCGAGAATCATGAGGTTTCTCTGCGAGAAGCGAGGAGGAGATCTTTGTTGGCAGGAGTCCTTTGTGGTGGAGGTGCATGAGTCTTGAATGGAAGATGATTCACGAGACTTCTTTGTGCGTTTATGCTCTTTATCCTTATCTTGATCTTTGTCTTCATCATCTCTTGAGCGCTTAGGCCTTATAGCCTCTTCTCTGAATGATGACTTGAGTTGGTATTCCAACAATGCTTCAAACAGTTTAGCTTCATGGGAGGTAAGCGTTGCGAGCGTTTGACATTTGCGCTACTAACGGTTTACTAATTCATCATCGAGAAGATTGTAGTTTCAATTGGATTGATGCTCAAATTCATTGGAGTTGATTTCATGGCTTGCTTGGCTAAGTGTAAGAGATGTGGATAACGGTTATGGTATACATCTCCTTTGTCGAGTTCGAATGACCTCCATTAGGAACTTGTGAGTGTATCCTTTAATCATCTCGTCCATGCTCCCTTGAAGATCATCCTTCATAAGCTTATGTACATACTCCCTTTCAACTTGCATCTTGTCATTCTCATCATGAAGATCGTTAAGATTGCCGGTGAGCTATAAAGTTTAGCTTTTGTAAAGCATGTCTTTCTTTCTAACTTGTTTGACGCATTTCACAATTCTTTTATGAGTATGAGAAATCCAAGATCGAGGTGGCTTCTTCTTGATTTGGATGTTGATTTGGTTGATTTCTTTGATGGTGGTGGTGAAGAATGAGAAGACGAATCGGATGATGAAGAGACATGAGGAGACTCTGGATCCTTTGGAGGTGCGAGAGGTTTTTCTCCTCGAGAAGCGGGGACTATCTAGCGAAACTTATCATAATCGATGTCATCTCGGACTTATCTTTCTCTTGATCTTTTACTGTCTCAGTCTTTTCTTTGTCACCCTCATCTTTCTCGGACTTTTATTTACGGGTTCCTCAAACTCATGCTCAATAGTTTCTTCCACGGGCTTTTGTTGTTGCTCCAAAGTGGTGGCACGGATCCTTATCGGTTGATTAACGCATGTCGGGATCAGTGAAGGTTGAGCTACGCAACACTTGACCCTCCGGCGCCACCCATTTGATCTTTTGCAAATTCTTTTGCCACGTGTTGGAGTCTATGGAATTTGAACTTCTTCTGTATAAATATCCGGTTGCTCTTTTCTTCATCGAGCTTTCTTCATAAGGCACAAGTACTGAGGAGTCTTCCCTTTTCCTATGTCATTTGGTGGACTTAGAGGTTTAGGCTGAAGGAGGTTCTTGATTGAGATTGAGTAGAAGATCTCTTCATCGATTGTGTATCTTGAGCTTCGTCCACAAGCTTTCTTTGAGGTTCAGGCTCAGGATTAGGGAATGGGAGTAGGAGTAGCTTCCTTAGAGCAGTCCTTTTAGTGGAGGATTCCTCTTGGGGATTATCCTCGACTTCGATACTTGCAACACTTCCCACTGCACACCTCTTACGTTCTCCCATATAGGTGTTCCAGAATAATTCTCATCGAGATGACCAACTTTGCCTTCTCTTACTGCTACAAGATACCTTTTGTATGTTTCAAGCTTTTTGATTTCATTGGTCAGAAGGTGATCGGGTAACACAGCACCTGTTTCTTTGTTGGCGATTCCTTGATTCGATGATAGGATGGGTTCGATCAACATGTCGTGATTGTTGGGGTCATTGAGCCTTTTGGGAATATCAGGATGAAGTCCAAGTGCTCTCTGGATCAACACTTTTTGTATCGATATAGGGAATCTTTGAGCCAAGTTTCTTGTGAAATGACATCATGTCTTCCCATACAGATGCTTCATTTGATGTCCTTCTTGTTGATTAATGACCAAAATATTTGCAGTTCCATGAGCTTGGGATGCTCATAGCCACTGTCACGACGAGAGCCGACTTGGTGATGATGATGTAGAGGGTTCTACACGGTTGAGGAATGTTCTTAAGCTCCACATGAGAATGCTTAGTGATAATTCTTGAAGCTTCATCATATCCAATATCCATCGAGAATTGCGAAGCTGTCTCTTGATAGGTGTGGCATAGAAGTCGGTTGGCTCGATGTCGGGAATAAGAAGACACCCGTAAATCGCATGTGTGATGGTGATTTGTTTGTGATTTACGCGTCATCCGTCACCCGCACTTTGACCTTTGATCCTTTGCATTGAATTCGGAATTGTTGTATGTAGATCTCGATGCTGTAGCGAGTGTGAGAGCATGTTACGACGGATGATTCCTAAAATATCCACGGCAATCAAGCAAGAAGATTCTGAGCATGTGAGGGTTTCAAAGTCAACTCTGAGATTGTTCTTTACAATCTTTCTTGGATAGCCATTAGGGAAGATATCGGCAATTGTGAGAACTTCTGGTGCATCCACATTCATTTGGCGACCATGTGCGTGATCGAAATAACATTAGCCAGAAGAACCAACATATCGAAAGACATAATGTTAGTTAACAGAAGGTTTTATTGTCTAATTATTGAATGTACAATGTTAATGATTGTTCACGAGTCAAAGTCACTTGTTTGTTCAATAGTCCAATGGCGCGTGATAAGTTTAGTGAGTTAGTTAACTTTAAGTTTTAAAGTTTATGTTATCACTTATTTAACACAACATATTAAGCGTTTAAGTTTATTAGTGACATTATTGGTGTCGTGATGTTATGATTTGTTTATTTACAAGTTTGCCCGTAACAATTCATAATGAAGGTCAATCAAGGCTTAGCGTAAAAGTGGAAAAGTTATGCGTAACGCGGAGTGTTATATGCGTAGGCGAAAAGCTTATGCATAGGATCTAACTACGGCGTAAGAGATATTACGAGCAGCGTAGAGGGGACCTTATGCGTAGAGCTTACGCGTAAGCGCATATAACACCATATGCGTAAGGCTTACTCGTAAAGTAGGCCTTATGCGTGGAGTTCTTGTTCACGCATATCCTTCACGGATCTGGCGTAGTCCCATGTAGAACCTTATGCGTAATAGTTACGCGTGATTACTCTTCGCATAACTTGCTACAGCGTAAGGTGATCCTTATGCGTAGTTTAGCAGAACCTTGATTACGAATTTTCACTTGTAACAGACACGAAATAAATTCATCATATCATCAATATTAACAATACATTCATCTTATAACAGATCATGGCATGAAAGCATATCAAACAGTTTAAGCGTAGAAAGTCTTACGCGTAAGACAAAAACCCTAATAGTTTAAATTGCATATGAATTTTAGCCATAGGATTAGCACCAAAGTTTTTACGGTAAGTCAAAGATGTCTATTGAGTTGTCTTGGCCAAGTTTTAACATCAAATGTGTTAAGAATCAAAAGTACCTAAACCGTATGAACATAAACCCTAATTTCCATTTTATGAATCATTAGTGTTTACGGGTGTATTAGGGCCTAGATATGATTAATTCAACTTGATACAACCTTCTACAACAATCTTTTTGACAAAAACGTTCTCATTTGAAAATACCCAAATCAAAGCATAAACCCTAATTTCAAAAGTCATTCAATTCGTGTTTCTGGGTGCGTTTTGATGATAGAAATAGTTTTAGTATGATTAATTGAACGTTTTGACACAATCACATTAACCACAAAACACAATGAGTGATTTGTTTTCATAGCTTCTGCGTAGAACACGAATCCACTCAATCTCATCTTTTGACCGTTGGATTTGAGTGAAAATCAAAACCCTTGTTTAAAACTTGTAAAGATTATTAAACCACTTACAAAATGATGATCCAATACACGGATATGAAGATCGATTTTTTAGCGTAGGATGATTTAGGTGATGATAATAAATGTGAAGTGAAAGTTAGGTGGAAGGGTTATATTAAAAAAACTTTGAAGCTTTTGGCAGTTTTAGTTCCTCCACCTTTTCCTTTTTCATCCAAAGCCATTTAACTTCCATTTTGGTTACCAAACAAAGATTTTAAGAAAGAAACTTGATGACACTCCCCTTCGACTTAAGAAAATAATGAAAGGTTATAATTTTTAGTCGAGGAGTGTCGGCTTAACGAGAAAAGTTTACCACCATTGATACAAGAAACAACGGAATAGAGTAACATGCAAGTACGGATGTTTTGAAGCAGTTAAGTATTTATTTCTCCCCTCAACACTTGATGGAAAAATCTGAATTTTGAAAGATTAAGTGTTGACGAAAAAATGTACTTGCCATGTTGAAAGAAAATTTGATTAGAAGAATATTTTTGTTGTTTTATCGGGTTTTATATTTTTGTATTTTGTTTTGGAAAAAAATTATTTACAAAGAGAGTTTGGTGTTTGTGAGTTTTAAAATCATTTTAGGAGGTCATCTAATTCCTCTTGAGTCAAACACCTCATACCAATCCGGTGGACCAACTCATTAAACCTAGCGGGAAGCAAGGCTTTGGTGAGAAGATCTGCCAATTGGTATTGTACTACAAAATATAATTCAACAGTACCCTGTTCCACGTGATCCTTGATGAAATGATATCGAAGATCGATGTGATTTGATTTCGAGTCTGAAGCGAGTTGCAGCGAGATGCATGGCACTCCGATTGTCGCAATACATCGGGATTTTGTCAAATACGTAACCATAGTCTTTGAGTTGTGTTCTCATCCAATGACTTGAGCACAACACGCCGACATGGCTACATATTACGCCGGTTGATGGCAATGATATACAATCACGCTTCCCGATTGCCATGACACTAGTTTATCACCAAAAATTGTAAAGCTCACGAAGTACTTTTCCGTGAATCTAAGCATCCTGCGTGGTGGCGTTTGAAAAGCGATTAGTTCAAAACCGGAATCCTTGGATACAGATCCCAAATTAATGGTTCCCTTGATGTATCGGAGGATTCTTTTAGCCTCGGAGGTGGGTTTAGATTGGTCACACGATAATGAGAGCAAAGATATACGGCAAAGACAATATCGGGCACGCTTTAGGTACATTAGATACATGAGAGTCCCAATAATACTACGGTATTTTGTAGGGTCCACCAATTTCCCATGTAAATCAGCGTCTAGCTTCTTGGTATGAGCCATTGGTGTGACATAAGTGTCACATGTATTCATTCCAAATTTGTTTAACAATTCAAGGACATATTTGGGTGACTCAAGAAAATACCACGGGGTGATTGATGAACTTGTAATCCTAGAAAGAGCGTAAGTTCACCCATCATGGACATTTCAAAATTTTTTCTTCATTAGTTTTGCAAAAGCGATTGAGTACTTTTTATGTGTAGACCCAAAAATGATGTCATCCACGTAAATTTGAACAATTAAGATATGTGCCCGTGATATTGTATGAAAAGAGTAGGGTCAACCGAACCTTTGGTGAAATTATTGGCAATTAGGAAAGATGATAGCTTATCGTACCATGCAGGGCTTGTTTGAGACCATCTGAGCTTTGTTAGGTTTGTAGACATGGTTGGGAGCGGGATCAACGAATCCTTACGGTTGGTGACATAAACCGTTTCTTTAAGTTGTCCATTTAGAAGCGGTTTTGACATCCATCGAAAGACCGTCATATTCATATGAGCGCGAGCGAGAAATATCGAACGACCTCAAGGCGAGCAACGGGCAAAAGATTCTTCAAAGTCAATACCCTCTTCACGGCGATAACCCTTAGCCACGGTGACTTATTTACGATAACGTTTCCTTGACATCAATTTGTTTTCCAAATCCATTTTAGACCAATGACGTAGACTCATGTTGGTCTTTCAACCAGTTCCCATACTTCAAGGCGTTTGAATTGGTTGAGTTCTTCTTGCATGGATTCAATCCGGTTGTCTTTTGTCATTGCGTCTTTGATGTTTTAGGTTCGATTGGCGGACGGTGAGTGCATAAATGCAATGTTCACCATCGAGTGAAGGCGTTGTCTTGTAACGGCGTTGATTCGGGTTGCCAATAATGTTTTCGGAGGATGGTCTTTTGTCCATCTATGTGTGGAGGTTGATGTTGGTATACATTGTGCAGATTTTGAGGATTCAAATGGCTTGTTGAAGATTCCACGACATCGGTGCTGCGGTCTCATTAGCAAGCGGGTTAAAGAACGCATTTGGATCAAAATTGCGGGTGGGGTACTTCATTGAACATCATCGGCCGATTCATCATTGTTGGAAGCGGTTTGTTCAACTGTTGTGTTGGAGTCAATTGGTGGTGCTTCTTCAATGGTAGTTGTTGTAGCGGTGTATCGGTATAGAGTATTATCGGGTTGGCGAGCGGAAAGCTTGCGGATACACAGGAACACGTTCATCAATATCGTCCTTGAAGAGGTGCAAATAGTTTCCATTTGTTGGCGAGTGGTGGGGGCTTGTTTGGTGATGATGGGGTTTGGGGAAGTTTAGCGGTTGTGACGGGTTCAAGTTGTTATACTCAGAAGCCATTTCCGTAAGTTCATCAAAATGAGCATGAATCGTTTCCATAACCTCCTTTGTTCGACGATTCAGTTCGGAAACCTTTAGAATTATCACAATATCCAATAAAGACTCCAATGTCGGCTTTGGCTTTGAGCTTTCCAAAGTCATCACGATCATTATTCGGATAGAAAAGAGATCCAAATACATGAAAGTGTTTGAGATTCGGTTTTCTATTGTGGACAAGCTCGAAAGGTGTTTTGTTGTGGCGTTTTGTAATCATAGACGGGTTTTGAGTATAGCATGCATTGATCGACTTACGCCCATAAGTAATCTTGAAGTTTAGCATTGATTAACATTGTTCTTGCAGCTTCCACTAACGTTCGGTTTAGTCTTTCAACAACTCCGTTTTGTTACGGTGTATGCGTGCAATAGATGTCGATCTTTGAATTCCCACTTTCTCATAAAATTCACGAAGAGTTTGGTTAACAAATTGATGCCTCATGCATTACGATTTGTCGGACGGTGTTTGAAGGCTGAACTTGTATTTTTAGGTGAAAGGTGATGATCATTTGTGGAGCTTGGTCTTTGCTTCGAAGAAAGTAGACCCAAGTTCAGCGTGAATAGTCATCAACAATTACTAAGATGTAGCGTTTGCCATTGATCGTTTGCAGCGCGCTCGGGCCACACAAATCCATGTGAAGAAGATGAAGCACATCTTTGAGAGCTATGTTCCACCTTTGAAGGAAAATGAGCACGAGTGCTTTTCCCTTGTTCACAAGCGAACAAAGGTGATCTTTAGAATAACGAAATCGTGGGAGTCCTTCAACTAGTTTGTGTCGAGCAAGGTTGGTGATGGTTTGAAAGTTTAGATGTGAGAGCGGCGGTGCCATAGCCAGGATTTTGTTGATGTTGCCTTTGAAAGTAAGCGGATGGGAGAAGAAGCAACCATGTCTTGCATAGAGATAGTGTAAAGACTTAATTACGCGAGCGGACATAAGGTCGTTTCCTTGTAGATCACGAATGAAACAAGTTTTCTCCCCGAAAGCAACCTCCAAATCTCCATCACAAGCCGACCTCTTGAAAGCAGTTGTGACCGAGGCCTTCCACATAATAAACCACGCTTATTTCAATGTTCCCATTGATATAGTCTCCGTAGCCCATGATAGCTGCGAAGTGATCATTCGAACTGGCGGTGCCAATGAACTTTGCAATAAAGTTTGATAACGGTTTAAGGTTGCCTGTCATGTGTCGGGAACATCCGCTATCAACAATCGAGAATGATCGTATCACGCATTACACACGGATGACCACGGATGGAATAGAAGTAGATGTGGAACCCGAAATGTTAGAGGGTTCGGTATAGTAGACATACACACATCAATAGCTTTAGGTATCCATTTAAATCCTAGTGTGTTATATATCCATTTATGCCATCTCCAACTAGTATTTGCTTTAGTCTTAGTGAATGCACTAGGTGGTACTACATTCCTAGGAGGTGAAACTGGAGCTACGAGGGACAGCAATCGTTTCTTAGAATCTAAAGAGGCGGTCTACCAAGCGAACTTAGAAAGATTAGTAGGCCTAGAGGTATTCCGGTTCTTAGGATTCCTTAAGCGAGAGATGATAGCTTTAGCAACACATTTATCATGACAATCAGAATTCATACTTTTCGACAAATAACACAAGTTGCATCGGTGAATATCAAAAGGTACTTAACGGTTTAGCATTAGTTACATCACTATTTCTATTACATTTGCGGGCCTTAATATCTATAGTGGAAGCAACATGAGTCTTATTCATAGTACTAGGGTGTTCTTCTACTTTAGCATTCCTTATTGATCTTTTCTTAGGTAGCAACTTCCTATTCTTCGATGTAGTGCTCCTAGGCTGTGAAGTGCGGACGTTTGGAAAAACGCAACTATTCTGTTGAGTAGAAGGAAGCACGTTAGCAACTTGTGAATTGGCAGTAGGGATTCTAGGTTCACGATTACTAAGTGTTACTTGGGCTATTCTCTTAATCACGGTAGGCGGAAGTTGTTCATACTTTCCTAACATTTCTCTTAACTTGAAGATAGTGTGAATCAGATCTTGATTTTCGAGCGAATATTTCGACAAAATGCATAACTTTTTTAGTGTGTGCAAGATAATGATCAAGTTCATTTGATGCTTCATCACGAGTCTTTTTGAGTAAATCAAATATGACACCATATTCCTTTTTAACTTTTACAAGTTCTTGTTCATATTTTGAGATTTGACACTTAAAGACCGTTTTGATCATCCGTTGCTCAATTTTTGGATCGGAAGTTTTGTCCATAGGCTGGGCGATTTTGTGTTGAAAAGCAAGTTGTTGATCGTGAATATCTTTTGACACCAATTAAGACGACGTATTGCATTTGAAAGTTCGTTTGACAATCGTTTATTTTCAACTTTTAAGGACTCGATCTGAAGCACATTATCGGTGTTCTCAACATTTACCACGGAAACAACGATATCGGCAGAGATATAATCAAATGCATATGACAAAGAATTCAATAACACAACATTATGGACATCGGCACAGATGACATCTTCCAAGAGTCGATCAACATCTTTTCTCAACAATTTCTTTTTACGTTTAGTATTAGAAATAGATGTTTTGTTTTCTCAAACGACCTTCATCATTCAAGTTCCTTATGAAACTCCATTTCCCAAGACAATGCACAACTTTTCAAATTTTTAACATTTGGTAAAAGATTTTTAGAAAAATGTCTCTTTGTTCTCGCGCTAGAAGCGATTGAAAGTGTTGAACTTTGATTTCAGAATGATATTCTATCTCATGTTGTAAAGTTTTGAGGTCACCATGAAAGGTCAAAATATCTAAGAATTTTGCGATTTTCAGGTTTTGAGTTTACTTCACCGATGGAAGGTAAAGGACCATAAGTTTGTGCATAATCACGGTTTGGGATTAACATTAGAAGACTTCGAGGCGTTTTATGATAATCCTTGGTGTGTTAGAAGAATCCGTTGGTGTGGCGAAAGTGACCGCTTTTGAATAGTTAAAAGGTTTGTTGTAAACAACTTTTCTAATTTTGATCGACTCTCGTCTTCCGCATCTAATTCCTCTTGACGATGATATTCAACAACACTCATAACAAAATTATCAATTTTATATTACGCAATGGAAACTTGGGATTTGGTTTGAATAATTTGGTTGAAAGCTTAGGTTTGTAATCAGCGAGATTCGGTCCATATCCATTTGGATTGGGTTTTAAAGTAAACTTTTCAATAGTTGTGACCGACTCACCATGTTTGTAAACAACATTTTTAAACTCTTTAAGTTTGTTTTGCAAGCCGATGATTTCTTCAAGATGATCATCTATTACGTTTAGTTGAATGCTTTTTGTATCAGAGAATTTTTGACAAGTTAACAGCCTTAGCTTTTTGATTTTCCAAGGTGAGAGCGTTAATTTGCTTTTAATGTTCATGTTTAGTTGTTCTATTTGGACAACAAAGCATTCTTGAAGTGGCTAGATCACGCATCTATCTCTCTAAATATTTTTCATTTTGATGAGATTTGGCAAAGGCTGCTTCAAAACCTTTTTCACGTTTTTCTTGAGTTTTGAAAAGTTGAGTTGCTTTTGTAAACATTCAAAATCCTTGGTTATGACGAGTGCATTTTACTTTTCAAGTCTGATTAATTGCATGACATTCTTCCACTATGGTTTGTTGGTCTTGTATTCGAGCGGTGAGTCACGCAACGTGATGATCATTACTTAGATCCTCAAGAGTATAACCACGAGTCAATTTGATTATCAAGGAAACCATTTGGTCATCTTGATCGTCAAATATAACTCTGAGGTCTAGTTGAAAATCGCGGAATGAGATGTGGGCGACTCATTTTGAACATTCGAGCCTTGCGGATTCGGATGTTGGCGGAGATATAGATCGAGAGATGAATATGGTTTGTTGAATTTTGAGACAAGCCATCGGTGTCATACTGGGCTGTGTCACTCATGTGTAACTCATGCATATTAGCCATCAACATACTTGGTGCATTGGCTTGCAAATCCTCCATATCATCATCAGAGTGCGCATTTGCCATAAAGCTCTGTTCTTTGTGCGTGAGAGTTCCACCATCTTCATCCTTAAGAGCCAAAAGAAGAGCCTCTTTGTGATAAGCACTGCCCTTGTCCTAGGCTTTGGGCATGCATTAGCAGTGTCCCTTCTCATTGCGGTTGTAGCATCAAAGACCATTAACCCAGTTTGAGCATTTCCCTGTTCCACCACTTGAGCTCGATTGTTATTCCTACCCACAGCATTAAACCCTTGACCACCAATCATCGGCGACCATAACCACGGTTCTGAACTTCAACTCGTCCATTGTTCACAACAGCTTGATTCCTTGTGTTAGATGAGGAGCGAATACGGTTGTTGGATTTGTTGGTATAACGGCTAAAGGCATTAGCAATCATAGCAAATCCTTGTTGCAATGCTTGAGCGGATCGATTCCTCATTAGCTTCGCTAACAAGTGCTTGAGCATTGTTGTTGTTGTATGGAACCAATTGAGTTTGTTGAGATTGAGGTTGTGAAGGATCATATGGTGTGATTGTAGCGATTGGTTGAGTTCTTTGGTTGAGGAGAATAACTGTTTTGAGCATATAAGGCAAGTTGTTGATTTTCGGATGTGTCGGTGGAGCAATTTGAGCACGGAGAATCCTTTCCTATCAACTTCCTTTTCATGAGGCTTCAAGTAATCGTACAACAATCCATATGTAGAATGATGCATATTCTTAACTTGACGGAGAAAAATGACATACTTCTCCCATTCAGGACCAAGACTACTCGGGAACTTAGTATTCACTGCAATTCTTGGCATGATGATGTTGTGTTTATCCAAATCATTGATGATGTCTGAAAAGCGATGATGATAAGACTCTAGTGTCTCTCGAGGTTCAATCATGAAGTGTTCATAAGCCAAGTAAATTTTGGATTCCAAATCCTCGATTGAGTCTGAGATCCTTCCATAAGAAGATGAATATGTTCCCACATTTCCTTTGCAGTATTTTGAGCATCAACACTTCGAAGAATTGGGTTAGGTAATCCTAAGAGGATATATTGCATTGCAAGCTCATCACCTTCATAGTGTAGAAGTTCCTCTGCATTCAATCGAGAATAGTAGCAATGTTTGATTGTTCATCTCTTGGTGGATTAGCATTTGGATCGTCGGGTACAATGACAGTAGGCATCTCGAAATGGACCTTCAAGATAACCTTCTTTAAGAACTTTCCATGTGGCTTCCTTTGATCACAAAACCTAAAGAACCTTATCACCCATTGATCGTAGTTTCCTGGAGTGAGCATTGGAGGTCTATCAAGTGATCCACCCTCATGAATTGATTGTTGGTACGCTTAAAGCTTCACATATATTTGCAAACCAAGTGGGTTCCTTCATAGTGTTCCTTGATGGATGTTGATTGAATTCATTTGTGTAGGGTTGAACTTGAAGACTTGGTGGTGGTTGAACCATTTGAGGTTGTGGGATTGGAGCAAGTTGTGGAGTATGTTGTTGATTAAATTGTTGTTGATAAATTGCTTGTTGTTGATTCCATTGTTGATGTTGTGGAGTTAGTTGTTGTTGGCGTTGAGAATAAGTGTAAGGGAAATAGTTAGAGTATGGTGGTTGTGACATGTTGAAAAACTTGTGTTGGTAAAATGGATCTTTGTAGTCGAATGAACCTTTGTTGATGAAGTGTCCTTAGGCGTAGAAATCACAATAAACCAAGTAGGACTTATGCGTAAAACACCAAAGTTACAGTAACAATCACTAGTTCGCGTAGATTTAGCTTGGCGTAAGTAGGGAAAAGCACTAAAGTTATCGTAGACACAAAGTTAGTAGAAAGTTAGGCGTAGGATTACCTTATGCGTAGACTAGGCTTATGTGTAAGATGAATCTTATCGTTAGGATTTCTGGCGTAAGCTTATGCTTATGTAAGGTTAGGGTTTTGCCCAAATGATCTTTTACTATCCAAAGATGCAAAAGATATCCAAAGTCGATGTATTTTCAGGCTTATCCAAGCAAGAAAATACGGAGTAAACCACGAAAACGAAGATCAAACCAAGGAATAACTTACGCGTAATATTAGGGTTTTGATACGTGTAAGATTACTCGTAAAAATGATTGTGCCCAAATTTGTTTCTAAACCAGTTTTTTGTTATGGAATAGCTTCAATATCACCAAAATAACACAAAAGTGTGAAACTTGATGAACCAAAACAGCGACTAAGCGGGTTCGCGTGAAACGACACCCACGAACAAAAACAAGCAAAAACTTAGATCCAGCGTAAGGTTTGTAACTTTTGCCAAAACATATTTTAACACCTTAAAACGTTGAAAGTACAAGAATCTTGGATTAAAAAGTGTAAAAAGCGAGTTTTTAAGCGAACCAAAGTGTTAACACGGTATGCAGCGTAAGACCGAAAGAAAAACTTCAAAAACAAAAGTGTTAACCCAACTATTTGGCGATTGATACACGATAGGTCACTAGATTTACAACACAAGCTTCAATGAAAGAGATAGAAAGGCGATTGAACAATATCCAAACAAACACCGCAGCGTATGAATGTAGCGGTTAGCGTAAGGAGTGAATGAAAGATAATATTGAACAACCAACCTTCAAATGAAGGTTTACAAGGTATTTATAGGAGGGAAGCTAGGGCAACACTCCTAGTTCCCATCCTTATCCTTATTGGACATGGGCCTAAGCTTATGGGCCTTCTACATAAGCTAGACCTTAAACAAACATAAAGGCCATAATAAGCTACCTATTACATATGAGTAACTAACACTTGAATTAAGGTTTAGGAGTAATTCCAACTTGAAGTAGAATATGTAGGCTCTTTGCCATTCTTTGTGGTCAAGTACCTTGGATTCAGAACCAATTGTTGGACTATGGTTACAACTTTTTGCGCACTAAAATATTCACTGATAATAACAGTACAACCTGCACAATTAAAAATCATGTTTTGCATTCCAAAACAAAACATATTTAGATTAGACATGACTTTATTAGAGATTGTAATGAAAAGAAATTAATTCAAATGGTTAAAATCCCTCTTTGATCATAATGTTGCAGACCTACACACCAAAGCTTTTGATGTGGGCCGGTTTCAATATTTAGTTGCAAGCATTGGAATGTTAAATCTCTAAATGTTTGATCTTCAAATGTTTTTGTAAAGTTTTGTAAGGATTTGCACTGTTATTTCAATCAAAAAGTAAATATGCTGCCAAGTGTTTCAATCTACTGCTTGTTATACTAAGTACTTCTGGAATCTGTTGTTAGTAGAAATTCCAGTTTCTAAGTATAAATCATGTTGTGCTTCTTGTGGAATGGTTGTTCCTGTGTTTTTGTGGTCTTGGATTAACATTTTTCAGGATTAAGAAAAAGGAGATTGGTTGGTTTGATGCAAACTTGGAGTGGATGTTGCTACTAACAAACTAAAGTCTTTGCTAGGCAAAAAGAAAGTGCTGCTGAGCCAATGAATCTACTGGTTGGAATATCTTTGCTTGGTTTGAAAGTACAAGGATGAAATCGTAACATTTGGACTATAAATCCCCAATTGGTTCATTCAATCGGATTTGTGCGTAGCTGTCTCGATCATAAACCCTAACACTCCTATTAACATCCCACCAACAAATTCCTAATTCCAAAACCTTAATTCATGGATCGACCATATCTTTTCTTTGATAATCACAACTTGGTAAACGCCTTCTTTGGATAAACCCATGCCAGAATCTGAAGGGTTTGCTGAAATAATTGATTTTCTTAATGCGTGCCATATAAGGTATGCATTATCAGCATCTCCTACTATATATCTTTCCTTCATTAAGCAGTTCTGGGCTATTGCTAAATCCATAACTATTGATGAGGAAGCACAGATTCAAGCTTTTGTGGATAAACATGAGATAATTATCACTGAGTCTTCTGTTAGAAATTCCTTGGAATTAGCAGATGACAATGGGATTGATTGTCTTCCTACTCCTCAAATTTTTGAAGGTTTGGAAAAGATAGGGTATGAAAAGCAAAACAATGATTTAAAATTTTACAAAAGGCTTTTCTCCCCTCAATGGAAATTTTTGATTCATACCATCTTGCCTTTGCATTAGTCCTAAAACTACAGGCTGGAATGAGTTTAGTATTAATATAGATTCTGCTATTGTGTGCTTAACCCAGGGTTAGTCTTTCAATTTTTCTAAAATGATTTTAGATGGTATGATTAAAAATTGTGGAGATTCAAGTAACTCTTTTATGTATCCTAGGTTTCTCCAAATTTTTGTTGAAAATCAAATTACAAAGAAAAGAACTCATAGAGGAACCATGGATGAACCCAAACTCTAAAAGAAAGTTTTCAATTTTATGAAAAAGAAAGGACTTGGATTTTCTGGAAAGGTTGCACCTCTTTTTGAAAACATGGTGAACCTGCAACAAACTCGGGATGAAGGTGCAACAATCCCAGTTGTTACCCAGCACACATCGACTATTTTGGAAACTTCCCCTGAACCAACAAGAATTACCTATCCATGTAGGAAATCACAAAAGGATGCTAAGATACCTCAGGCTAGAACTAGTATGGATCCAGATGAGGCTGTCACAAAAAGGGAAGGTGACATGTTGGCAAGGGCTGCCACTACTGCTTCTAGCTTAGCGCGAGGCAGATAGTGCTAACATAAGTAAGACCCAAGCTAAGGCAACAGAGGCTGTAGGATCTCGGGGAACCTGCTTTGCTAATGAAGGAAATCCACCAACCAAATAATTTGGGGGCTCAGGATATAAACTAGGTTTGAGACTGAGTTTACATCCTATGATTTACCTCTCAGGGAAGGTTACACATCCCAAAGTGATGAATATAGACCAGTGAATGAGGATTTGACGGATCATAATGTACACCATGACAAATCCTGTGATCCACCTCTTGAGCTAGGTAACTGATAATGCTCAGATTTTGCATGTTTCTAGTAGCGTTATGTGTGCTTTTATACATGTTATTTGGTTATATTTGCGTAATTATAGTGCTTAAACGCATCAAAAGATGTTTGTCTAGTGTTCATAACCAAGTGCAGGGAAACGGAAGGAAAGTAATGAAATGTTCAGCAAATGGAAGATTTTCGTTTCAGTGAAGCCTAAATCAATATCTCAAGGACCTTTGAAGACCATAGTGATTGAAGAACCAAGTTCTACAAGATAAAGAAAAGAGAAGATCAAGTTTCCGTAACTCAGGAAATCCAACCGGATCGGTTACAAGTGTAACCGGATCTGTTGGAAATTGTCCAGAAATGCCAAATGACCATCACCAACCGTTCGGTCGCCACCCGCAACCGGAACGGTTGGCCCCTTTTATAGAAGACCAACTGGATCGGTTGGTCATATAACCGATCCGGTTGGAGAAGCTGCATCTGCCAAATCTTCATCACTAAGTTTCCCCTTTGCATCCAAACGATTCTAGGTCCTTCTCTTGGTGTATTCTAGTCCCTTCCTTACTCCTTGGAGGCCAAGTTCAGCAATTAATACCCTAGGCTTTGGAATTAGTATAAATAGAGGCCATTTGTGAGCATATGAGACACACACTTCAAATATAAATCTCTCTACTTATCAAACAAAGCTTTAAGCTCTCAAATTCGTCCTTAGAAGTCCAGGGAAGTTTGGAGTTCAAGAAGTTCCACATTTGGAGGCCAAATCACCAAGAAGTCTACCCCAATACTTTGGGAATCATTACTTCACCATTTGTAATCTTATTCCAAGCATTGTAAGACTTTTAATCATGTTTTCTAATGTTCAAAGTTCTGAGTTTATGTTCATGTTTTCTATGAGTGGCTAGTTTCTTTATACACTTGCTTAAATGATGTTGATTATCATATGATTAGTTAGTGATTGTGTTAACATGTTTTAATTCAATTTCAAGTTGATTCTAAGATCCAATTGTGCTAAAGTTTCATAGTGACATTTGTTAATCAAGTTTGGCTAATTGATAGTAATCGTTGAGGTCGAAAGAACTTATTGTTATTCAACTAGTCATAATCATTTTGTCTATGGATGATTGTTTTTACCCATTATTCTTGATTATACAAAGGAACTAAGGTGTTGTTGTAATAGAAACGCTTTTTGATTATCAAATTGGATTGGTTGGAAACATCTAAAGGTCGTAAGATTAGTTGTTGAGAATCAATTGTAGCCTTTTGTCTATGATCGGTTACCTTTTGTATTGACCATTTCTTAAGCAATTTGATGAAACAAGTGGATGTTTTGTGTTTAAGTTTATGTATGTAGACTTATGAAACTGGAATTGATCTTGAATTGATTGGCTAAACGTAATGCTTGTTTTTATGAACTAAAATCTTGACGAATGTTTAACTTGTAAGAACAATAGATTAGTCCACCAACTAATTATCATAACCAACATGTTAAGAGGTTAACACAATAGGTTAACACAATCACATTAATCTATGATATGAAACTAGTTTAAGCAAGTGTAGTTTTAATCATCTGAATTTCATTATATCTATTTGCTTTGTTATATGTTTTGGATAGACTCTGTTGATTCAAACTTGTGTTTAGATTCACTCAAATCCTGCGAATGATCGACTTACCTTCATAATCTTGCTATAACGGATGTGTATACTTGCTCGTATGTGTTATTGGTAATATTGGTAATTCACCTTTTATAAATTTAAAACTTGTACACACGTAGCACATCAAGTTTTTGGCGCGTACCGGGATTTGATTGTGTTTCAGGTAAGTTTTGAATTTCCCTCATTCGATTCAACAAAAATTTTCTCTCATAAACCTTAACGGATCCGGTTGTCCTTCAACCGAATCGGGTTTGATTTACCATTACTTGCCATGGTCTAAGATCGGTCGCAATCGCATACCGATCCGGTTATAATCTGACCGAGAAAACTGTTTTCGTTGTTTGTCAGTGTGTGTTTATATTTCCTAGATTCTATAGGACATTGTATGAACACTTTCAGCAGCGAATAGAACCAATTACACCTCTTACCAACCCGAGCGTTTGATTGAAAGAAGAAGAAGAAACCTTTTCATACCATTGGAAAATCGTGTACCAAGAGTACCAAACCCACCATTTGATAACCTCGTAGAAGCCAAAGTTGTTTACAACCCTTTCACCAATTTACCTTTTCCCATGGCGGACGATCAACCCATGTGGGGAACCAACCGACCCGTAGCACCAACTCTCGGAAGTGCTATTGTTGCTATCAATCTTGGTGACAACTTCACCGTGAAGGGACATCACCTTTCTATGATCAAAGACCGTCAATTCGATGGCGTCGCGTGCGCGGCCGTCGCTAAGCACATAGCCGAATTCATCGAAATTTGCGGCATGTTCGTTATGGCGACACCGATGTCAATGCCATCAAACTCAAACTTTTTCCATCATCACTCGACGGAGATGCTAAAGTATGGTACAATGAATTAACCCGAGGAATCATCAATACTTGGGAGGAGATGAGGCAAGCTTTTGTAAGCCGATTCTTTCCACCTGCCATGTTTGATCGATTAATGGGAGAAATTGGTGCTTTCACCCAAAACCCAAACGAATCACTTGTCGAAGCTTGGCGAATGAAAGATTGCTTCGTAGTTGTCTTGGACATGGACTATCCAAAGGAACCATTATCCAAATCTTTTACCATGGACTAGATGAAATCTCTCAAATCCTTGATCTTTGGAGGAATTTTCTCTATAAGACTCCTAACGATGCACATCAATTGCTAGAAGATCGAGTACTTCTCAAACTTGATTGGTCCAAAGATTCCAAAACTAAACCTCTCTCGAAAAACTGTGCTTTTATTAGAAAACACCGATGCTTCAAAACTCATGGAGAAGATGCAGGCGTTAACCTCAAAAATCGACTCGCAATACAAAGATATCAAAGATGAAATGAAAGAAATGCGAGAAGGATGCAACAATTTTGGAGGAAATCATCCATCTTCCGAGTGCGACGATAAGCCTATGGGTGGACCGAAGGAAGGAGAAGCAAGTTACGCTCAAGGAGGATACCGTGGAGGAGGATATCGTAGTAATTATTATGGTCGAAATTCGGGAAATTGGCAAGATCGCCGACCAAGGGATGACAACCGTGATTCTCAACCACGAACTGACGATCCACCACCACAAAACCCGGACAAAAAGATGGAAGAAACGAATTGAGAAAACCATGAGAGAATTCATGGTTGCTCAAAAATCTTCAAATGATTTTATCAAAAATCAATTTTTCAATCTCAAAGCCAAACTTGAGCAAGGACAGAAAAATCATCAAGCATCTATCCAAGATCTTGAAAAAAGTTTGGCGGACTTTGACCAACATTCCTCCAGACCATCTGGTTCATTGCCAAGTAATACCCAATCCAACCCAAAACCATCAAATGATAAGACGTACCGTCCACCACAAACAAGAAATGAGCATATCAATGTTGTCTTCACAAGAAGTGGTCTCGATCACGATCCACCACGAAATCCTAATACTCCTGTCACCATTGATAGTGAGGATGAAACCGAGGAACCAAACATAACTCAAACCACCAAAAAGAAAGACATTCCATCCGTCAAGGCGTATACACAAAAATTCCTTATCCTCATGCACGAAGAAAAAGATGGAAGAGCGTTATAAGAAGTTTATTGAAATAATCAAAGAGGTTAGACTCAATGTTCCTCTCGTTGATGTCATAGCGAATGCCCAATTCGGGAAATTTTTGAAAGAACTTCTTAATAACAAAAGCAAGCTTGAGCAAATATCACTACTTTCCTGCGAAGAATGCTCAGCTATTGTCCAAAACAAGATCCCACAAAGCTCGGAGATCACTGGGAGCTTTCTTATTCCATGTACTTTAGGGAATAATGTTAAATGTGATGCTTTGGCTGATCTTGGCGCAAGTATCAATTTGATGCCTTATTATTTGTATTCCAAGTTGTGCAACAACAACCTGAAACCAACAAAGATGAGCATCCGATTAGCAAATCATTCCTATCAATATCATGTGGGTATTGCCGAGAATATGCTTGTTCAAGTCGGTAAATTCATTTTTCCCGTGGACTTTGTAATCTTGGAAATGGAAGAAGACAGTAAAGTTCCACTCATCTTAGGAAGACCTTTCCTAAATACCGTTGATGCAATCATCAAAGTGAAAGGAAAAGAACTCAACCTTAGTTGGTGAAGATCGAATCACTTTTCTAATCGATAAAGCGATCGCTACCCACATTCCAATGATGACACTTGTTTTAACATCGATATTATTGATGAAGTCACTGATGAAGAATTGGACGCATTACTTAACGAATCCGATCCATTCATGACTACTTCTAAAAAAATCAATGAAACAGATTTTGACAAAGAGTTTGATGATTTCATGAAAGTAGAATTTGAAGGAGATAACTCAGAAATAGAGGAAGATGAAGAAAATTTTGAAGAAATAACTTTCAATGACGAGATGCGAATTAAATCCTCTATCGAAGAACCACCCACAGATCTCGAACTCAAACCTCTCCCAGATCATCTTGAATATGCTTACTTGGAGGAAAACTCACTTCTTCCAGTAGTCATATCTTCATTGCTCGAGGATAGTGAGAAAAAAGTTTAGTTTCGTCCTCAAAATCACAAACAAGCTTTCGCTTGGAAAACATCCGACATCCCAGGAATTAGTCCTAATTTCTGCAAACACAAAATCAATTTTGAAGAAGGGATTAAACCGGTGGTAGAACGTCAACGTCGACTCAATCCCAACATGAAAGAAGTTGTTAAAAGGGAAATCATAAAACTTCTCGATCTTGGAATCATTTACCTAATTGAGGATAGCCCTTGGGTTAGTCTTGTTCACTGTGTTCCCAAGAAAGGAGGAATGGCGGTTGTGACTAATGAACGAAATGAACTAGTTCCAACTAGAACTATCCTTGGTTGGCGTTTGTATTGACTATCGTAAGTTAAACAAAGCCACCAAAAAGATCACTTTCCACTACCGTTCATGGATCAAATGCTTGAAAGACTGGCAGGAAATAAATTCTTTTGTTTCCTCGGCGGATTTTCAGGATATTTCCAAATTCCTATCGATCCTAACGATCAAGAAAAGACCACTTTCACTTGTCCTTTTGGAACCTACGCATATCGGCGAATGCCTTTTGGTCTTTGCAATGCACCTGCGACTTTTCAAAGGTGTATGATCGCCATATTCCAAGACATGCTAGAAACCTCCATGGAAGTTTTCATGGATGACTTTTCAGCCGGAGACTCATTTGAAGCTTGTCTTTCTAATCTCAATAAAATGCTCGAAAGATCTTGCGAAGCTGCATCTTGTCCTTAACGGGAAAAATGTCACTTTATGGTAACTGAAGGAATTGTGCTTGGCCACAAAATCTCTGGTGCAGGAATGGAAGTAGACAAAGCAAAGGTCGATGTCATCTTGAAACTTCCACCACCAACTAACGTCAAAGCCGTTAGAAGTTTTTTAGGACATGCTTGTTTTTACCGCCGATTTATCAAAGATTTTTCAAAAATATCTCGTCCGATGACAAAACTTCTTGAGAAAGAATCTATCTTTGACTTCAAAGCTGATTGCATAAAAGCTTTGAAACTCTTGAAATCTCAACTTACTAGTGCTCGATCATGGTTTCACCTAATTGGTCACTACCCTTGAACTTGTAATGCGGCAAGCGATTTTCTTTGTTGGAGCCGTCTTAGGCCAGCGTGAAGGAAAACACTTTCGCCTAATATATTTTGCTAGCAAGACACGAATAGTGCTCAGCAAAATTATACCGTCACCGAAGAAGGAATTACTGGCGTCGTTTTGCATTCGACAAATTCGATCCTACCTCGTGCTCTCAAAAAGCGATCGTTTTACCGATCATTCGGCTCAAGTATCTGTTCACCAAGCAAGATGCTAAATCACGTCTTATTCGATGGATTTTGCTACTCCAAGAATTTGACATCGAAATCAAAGATAAGAAAGGAGCGAGAAAATCTTGCTGTGATCACTTATCTCGTCTTGAAAATCCGATCTTGGGAATTAAAGAAGAGGAAATAGATGACTATTTTCCCGATGAAACTCTCATGACCATCGATGGAACTAACGATCCTTGGTTTGCTGACTTTGCGAACTACCTCGCGAGGAGGAATTCTCGAAAAAGGTCTAACTCATGCTCAAAGCAAATTCTTTTCAGAACTTAAATACTATTTTTGGGAAGAGCCATATCTTTTCAAAATGTGTCCAGACGGAATGATCCGAAGATGTGTTTTGGTTCGAAACCCGCAAAATTATTGACGAATGTCATCATGGCCCAACTGGGGGACATTATGGTCCTTCCACCACAGCTAAAAAGTTTTTGATCTTTGGATTCTATTGGCCAACAATATTCAAAGAAGCACATACACTCGTTCAAAATTGTGGCGCTTGCCAAAGGACCACCAATCTTTCTCGAAGAGATGAAATGCCATTAACAAGTATTCAAGTGTGTGAAATATTTGATATTTGGGGAATAGATTTCATGGGACCTTTCCTAAATCCTACAAATTGAATACATTCGTTGCTATAGATTATGTGTCCAAATGGGAAAGCTGACTTTACCAACAAGCGATGCTCGTGTGTCGTTAATTTCCTCAAAAGATTTTCGCTCGTTATGGAATTCCCAAGGCCTTGATAAGCGTCGAGGAACTCATTTCGTAACCAACAAATGGAAAACCATGAAAAGATATGGAGTTCATCAGATTCGCGGCGCCTATCATCCACAAACCAGTGGTCAAGTTGAAAATACCAACAAAGCTCTCAAAAGAATACTAGAAAATAGTGAAGGACAATCCTTCAGGGTGTGGGCAAAGAAACTTGACGATGCTCTGTGGGCATTTCGTGCGGCTTATAAAACTCCAATTGGCACAACTCCTTACAGACTCTTGTATGGAAAGACTTGTCATTTGCCGTTCGAAGTTGAACATCGTGCTTATTGGGCTCTCAGAAACTGTAACACCGATCTCTAAATAGCTGGAGAAAAGAGATTCTTGCAATTGCACGAACTCGATGAATTACGACTCCGAGCTTATGAAAATTCCAAACTATATAAAGCTAGAACAAAAGCTTATCACGATAAAAAGCTACGAGTTCGAAAAGAATTCAAATCCGGAGATAAAGTTCTGCTTTTTAACATGAAATTCAAATTCAAAGCTCCTAAATTACAACCAAAATGGTTTGGACCATATATCGTTAAACATGGATATCCATCAGGGTATGTCAAACTCTATGACAAACAAGGTGGAAGTTTCATTGTTAATGGCCACCGAATCAAGTTATATTACGACAAGGAGCAAACGAATGAAGTTTCAGTTGCAACAGTTTCCTGAAAATGAATTGAGACTATCACCTTTGTAACACCATTTCCAGGAAGAATCCCACAAATTGTTCCATGGAAACCATCTGCTGAGTTAGATGCGGGGACGATATTGAAGCTACTTGGTGAAGAATTCATGTATATCCCGAACTTTTCAAAATGTTCAAAGTTGCTCTTGTGGCCAAGTGAATTCGGGAAGATTCGAGTCAGGCTGATGACTCGGTAATAAAACAAGCGCTTCTCGGGAGGCAACCCGTGTGTTTCAGATTTGATTTTCTATGGTCACTCCCCAATATTTTAACCTTTGGTTGAACTTAAGTGTGGGGGGGTGCCACCTTTTAATAAAACCTTTTGCTTGTTTATAAGATTTTGTGCAGGTAATGATTTCTCCAGTGGACGCTCGGAATGAAGAAAAGAATTTTAAGCTGACAACTCGTTGACATATCTGGTTTCATCTCTATTTTCCCTATTTCTATACTTTGAAGTTCGTTTTTCACATTGAGGACAATGTCTAACTTAAGTGTGGGGGGTGAATAGGAAAAATTAGAGTTTTCATGCTTAAATTTTAAATTTTGTTTGCCCTTGTGATCTAGTTGTTTTCACATTTTTAGGATTATCTATTAGAATAACTGGATCAATCCACTGGTAAAACTGGTAATATTTGAAACTTCGAGATGTGTTCCGATTACTATTGCAATCCATTCTGGGATCGATAAACATTTGCTAGCACATATTATACCCCTTTTCCACAAATTGTGAAGATTGAAGCCTGTTCTATAAAAGCATACATCTTTTATGCTTGGATCTTTTGCTATGAGTGTGCCGGTGATTTTATTTATTCTAGAACTTGTGCTTGTGATCGCATTCGTGCGATATAAGTGAATTCGTGTGATAAAGAGGCACCTTAGGATTTAACCCAAATGGCCTTCCATTTTACATCTAATGATATATTAGCTAACCGCATTGGTTAGTTAACCACCCACATAGACCCATTTTTAGTGCTCATTTTTAGCACTAGATACCCCTAGTTACACCTTCTGAGCCATCCTTTTCATTTTTGCTTCACCCAGAAAATACAAAAAGATTTTACACTTTAAACCTTAGCCTACCCCGTATCAATGTCTAAACGGTTGGTTGCTAGTCACCTGGAAAGTGAAGATTGTTCAAATGATTATGAGTACCATATCTCGTGAGATTGATTGAGCCATGCATTATTTTATAATAAAAAAAATGTGTTGAAAGTATGAAAATAATAGCCAATGTGCTATGATCGAAGAACAATTGTCATGGCAAAGCAAAAATTGTGACGAAAAGAAGAAATTGAAGCTATAATCATTTATTTGGTTCGTGGAATGTTTGGTAACTAGCAACACGAGTATTAGACTTGATTTCATTTTTATTTTAACACCAATTTCATATACATTCCCATGCCTTATCCATACCCTTAACCCAAGCCATATCATTATAACTCGAATAAAAGCCCTCTTTAGATGTTTTTACTTGGTGCTCACGCCACGTCGGTGGAGTTTTGTTTCTTGTACAAGCTTATGGTAATAATCTAATCATGACTGAGCAATGAGTGTGATTTATCTTGTTACTCCACTAAAATGAGTGATTGAGTGAATTATATTTCGTTCCTTTTTCGTGAGGTGTTTTGAAATGTTAATCATGCAAGAAAATCATTGGATATTGTCAAACATCTTGATGTTTCACCTTTATAAAGCATAATTGATGAATCTCCTCTCGTATTTATACTTGGTTGATTTGCATCACATTTTTCATAATCACAATCTTGTACCGATGGATGTTTTCCCAGATTTGCTTGAGGGCAAGCAAAGTTTAAGTGTGGGGGAATTTGATAACGCTCAGATTGTGCATATTTCTAGTAGCGTTATGTGTTCTTTTATATATGTTATTTGGTTATATTTGCGTAATTATAGTGCTTAAACGCATCAAAAGATGTTTGTCTAGTGTTTATAACCAAGTGCGAGGAAGCGGAAGGAAAGTAATGAAATGTTCAGCAAATGGAAGATTTCCGTTTCAGTGAAGCCTAAATCAATATCTCAAGGACCTTTGAAGACCATAGTGATTGAAGAACCAAGTTCTACAAGATAAAGAAAGAAAAGATCAAGTTTCCGTAACTCGAAATCCAACGGATCGGTTACAAGTGTAACGGATCGGTTGGAAGATGATCGAAATGCCAAATGACCATCACCAACCGTTCGGTCGCCACAGCAACGGAGCGGTTGGCCCCTTTATAGAACCACCGGATCGGTTGGTCATATAACCGATCGGTTGGAGAAGCGCATCTGCCAAATCTTTGTCACTAAGTTTCCCCTTTGCATCCAAACGATTCTAGGTCCTTCTCTTGGTGTATTCTAGTCCATTCCTTACTCCTTGGAGGCCAAGTTCAACAATTAATACCCTAGGCTTTGGAATTAGTATAAATAGAGGCCATTTGTGAGCATATGAGACACACACTTCAAATATAAATCTCTCTACTCATCAAACAAAGCTTTAAGCTCTCAAATTCGTCCTTAGAAGTCTAGGGAAGTTTGGAGTTCCAGAAGTTCCACATTTGGAGGCCAAATCACCAAGAAGTCTACCCCAATACTTTGGGAATCATTACTTCACCATTTGTAATCTTATTCCAAGCATTGTAAGACTTTTAATCATGTTTTCTAATGTTCAAAATTCTGAGTTTATGTTCATGTTTGCTATGAGTGGCTAGTTTCTTTATACACTTGCTTAAATGATGTTGATTATCATATGATTAGTTAGTGATTGTGTTAACATGTTTTAATTCAATTTCAATTCGATTCTAATATCCAATTGTGCTAAAGTTTCGTAGTGACATTTGTTAATCAAGTTTGGCTAATTGATAGTAATCGTTGAGGTCGAAAGAACTTATTGTTATTCAACTAGTCATAATCATTTTGTCTATGGATGATTGTTTTTACCCATTATTCTTGATTATACAAAGGAACTAAGGTGTTGTTGTAATAGAAACGCTTTTTGATTATCAAATTGGATTGGTTGGAAACATCTAAAAGGTCGTAAGATTAGTTGTTGAGAATCAATTGTAGCCTTTTGTCTATGATCGGTTACCTTTTGTATTGATCATTTCTTAAGCAATTTGATGAAATAAGTGGATGTTTTTGTGTTTAAGTTTATGTATGTAGACTTATGAAACTTGAATTGATCTTGAATTAATTGGTTAAATGTAATGCTTGTTTTTAGGAACTAAAATCTTGACGAAGGTTTAACTTGTAAGAACAATAGATTAGTCCACCAACTAATTATCATAACCAACATGTTAAGAGGTTAACACAATCACATTAATCTATGATATGAAACTAGTTTAAGCAAGTGTAGTTTTTAATCATCTGAATTTCATTATATCTATTTGCTTTGTTATATGTTTTGGATAGACTCTGTTGATTCAAACTTGTGTTTAGATTCACTCAAATCCCTGCGAACGATCCCGACTTACCTTCATAATCTGGCTATAACGGACGAGTATACTTGCTCGTATGTGTTATTGGTAATATTGATAATTCACCTTTTATAATTTTAAAACTTGTACACACGTAGCACATCAGTAACACAAGCCGAAGTGGTGAGGGTAGTGATGGACTTCTTAAGGAATTGATGGAACTTTGTACAAAATTGTCATCTGATGTTCTTGGCCTCCAACAGCTTACAGCTTCTCAAGGTCTTTGAAATAAAGAAGTTGAAAGCAAGAGTTAGATATTTGGAGGGTATTCAGAGGTTAAGAAAAGCTAAGTCTGAGGAGGTTGGTACAGGCTGGAACTGCATTAAGGGTGAGCTCTTCTAAGGAATCTAGTTTGGGGGAGGATGCTCCCAAACAGGGGAGGAATGATAATGTCACAACTTCAGGGGAGGCTTAGAATGATATGGATGCATGATTTGATGGTGAGGGTACTGGTTTGGATGAGATGAATGTAGATGTAAGTGTGGAAAAGAAGCAGGATCAAGTAGTTGAAACAGACAAACTAACAGAGCAAAGTACTATCGCAGGGGAGGAAAATACTTCTGGGGTTAAGGAACTTTAACTAATACCCTTATTGAAAAGGCATTGGATCTTTGCTAGTGTAAAGGAATCTACTGTTGTATCTGCATCTGCATCTGCTGCTAATGTAAATGAAGATCTTTGCTACTCCAACTGATGTCACAGAATATGATACAACAATGGAAAAGGCAATGATGGATCTGAAGAAATCAAAGCCTGTGGAAAAAGAGTCTTCTGCTACACCAGTTACACCCACTCAACCACAACCTCAACCTATCCTACATGCACCAAAACCACCAACTAAGGTGTGGTCTTCAAAGAACCAGTCTCCACAACAAAGGCAACTTCTTCTCAACACATGTATAATGGAAAAGGCAAAGGAATGTATGTAGAGCCTAATCCATTTGCTGAGATACCAATTTAATTATGGCCAAAAGATAAAATAGTTACACATGATGAAAAGGTGGCTGTTGAACTACAAGCCAAGTTTGCTTCAGAAAATGAACAAGTTCTGGAGAAACAGAAGATTTCAGCAAAAAATGAGAGAAAGACTTTGTAGTTGTTGGCACAGTGGGATGAAGAAAGGGTTAAGGGTGATGTTGATTGTGAGCTGAATAGAATTCTTAAAGAAAAAGATGCTCAAACCACCAACTGTGAAACAAAGAAGAAAATTTCAATGCCACTACTTGAAGAACATGAAGGGTTGGGAATTGGTGCAGTTAAAGCCTTTCACTGATAATGAAATTGAAAAGATGTATGAGTCTGCAAAAAGTGAAATAGACAATTTCATTCCTATGGATATTGTAGAGCCTAAGAAGGAGAAAGTGGTGGAGGAAGTGAAACAGGTGGAAAAGGAGCATGAAATAAAAGAAAATGTGAAGGAAGAGGTCCAATAGGAGACTTTTACTATTGGCCTTAAGAGAATTGGGTTCAGGAGAAAGACCAAAGGGAGAAAGAAGAGAAAAGCAGGCAAGTCCAAAGCATATGAGCAGTCTGACACAGAACAAGAAGGACCTGGTACTAGTGAAAAAGTTGATGAGTATGAAGATGAGCATATTGATCCACATGACACAAAAAGAGTGCAAGAGTTTACAGTTTTGACTAAGTACTCTGGACTTGAGGTTGTCAATGAAACTCCTTTGGGGGTTAAACATCCTATGGTTGATGTTATTTCAGGATTCAGAGTTGGAAGTGAGGCATTGTAAAACCTTAAATTCTGAATTCACAATTTTACGTCTAATCTAAAATTTACCCTAAGTTATATAATAATTATGAAATATTTATAATAAAAAAATATATATAAATAAATAAATAAAACTTTAAGATATGAAGAAATTATACACGATTAGTGTTAAACCTAAACTAAACTTAATAATATGTATACATTCCTTTCTTAAATCTACATTAGGCTATCACATGATTTATGGCGATCCTAACTAAAATGTTACAAGACACAATTTTGTTTCTCAAAGGCTTATACACGTTTTTTTTTATATAAGTGGGATAAGAATCATTTGCCCCTTTTCCTTATTTAGTCACACGATTTGATGAGATAACTACCAACCCAAATCTTTTAAATCATTGGAAGATAGATCTTATTAATATCGTCCTACCTCAAAACGCACACCAACCCTTACCCTCTTATGTCACACGTTTTACAGATATATAAAATATTCGGTTTCTTTTTTTTTTCCTCACCCACACAAAGTATACGACCTCCAATTATCCTCCATACGAAACACTAAGGCCGCTTTTGTAAAGCCCTTTAGGAGGAAGGAAGCAGAAGATTTGAAGTTTGCTTGATCAGACTCTTCTTGGGATCGTTCGTGCTTTTGATGCGAGAGTTGTTCGAAAGTTCTTGTTCTTTTTTTTTTGGTCTCGTTGGCAATAGGTACCATAAATCTTTCGTTTTGTTTTCCTTTCCATTCGGGACACCTAGAGCAGGTTCTTAACCTGAAGTAATCATCATTTAAACCTGTTCAGTAGCATATTTCTTTATTAGTGTGGGTCTTTTCATTGTTGGCTATCTCGCTAATATGTTAAACACGTATAAAACACCACATGATAACTTGATAATAACTAGTCTAAAACAAGTATTAGCCGACCATGGTTTTCTGTTTGAATAGATCCATCTATATGGCTCTAAGTCTGATATGCAACCCTAAAAGTAACCGTATAATGAACACTAGATGATCTTGGTAAAATGGAAATCCTAGGCTATATTTGTTAACATGAATGTCGTGATTTTATGTGGGGATGTTGTTACGTTTTTGGCTTGTTAAACTTTAAGAGTATGGGTTGTTTTCGTTTGTTCATTATGTCGGTACAGAAAGAGTTTAAGCATGTTCCAATAATCCAGTTACTAAGGAGTTTGATTGTGTTATGTTTCGGCCTCGCTAAACCGGTCTTGCTTTTCTTTGAATCTGCCTCACTAGTAATGTTTTATACCAAGAGTGTTTAAGGTCCTTGGTTTTGCTTGCTGTCTCGATAGGCCTCGCGGTTGGGTGGATTGTCATGAGTGTTGATAAGTCTGGTGTGAGTCTTGTTACATTTGTGTGCGTGTCTGTTCAAGGTTTAGGATTGGGGCATGATGCCACGCTAAAATATGTATTGCATGATAAACATAACACAATTAGGTACCCCATTTGTTATTTACGAAAAACCTGTTGTGAATGCATCAAATATAAGTCATGTGGTATGTTGTGAGTTGCATGTTTAAATGGTGAGGGGATGGTGGGTCAAGTTCTGGTCTCGATGCATGTGTGATAGGGTCTTAGTATGCACGCATGATTGTGGAAAAGGGTGCGAATCGATTTCGGTTATGTCTCTGAATTAATGACACACAAATGAATTTCATGCATGGGGGTCACGAGTATGTATATGTATGAAAATTGTATTACCTGTGTAACTCATTCTATTTTTTTTACAAGGGTGCATGTACGTTTGGGTCCTACTTGCTGCATGATTAAAATGGTCTATTAGCACATGTTTAACTGGTGGAAAAGGGGTAAAATCATATGGGTTGGTATGGGTAAAGTTGGCTATGGGTGCGTGTGTTTGCGTCTAGTGATGCGTGAGTAAGTAAACATGAAATCGGATCACGACTATATTGAATGAGCATTTAAATTGTTAAAGATTCGACTTGGTCACGCATATGTGTGTCTTGTATGCCTCGTTCATATGGGTTGCATGGAATAAAAGAACTCGGTGGGTAAACTGGTTATTTAAGGTAGCATATAGGGAACAATGGGTCAAGTTCATTTGGTCATTTCAGAAATAAATTCACTCTAAATCTAAGTCTAATGATTTACATATTTAACGAAAATTACGAACCCTAAAACATAATTAAAACATTAAAAGCCTAATTGGATCATTTGAAGTTATTACGTCTTAAATCCCTAAACCTAATTATCACTTATTCGGAAAACCCTAACTTGGTTTACTATGGAAACTTAATAAATACAGAAACCTGCCTAAATTAGAAAGTTACCTAAAAGTGAAAACCTGCTAAAAATGGAAAGCCATCTAAAATGAGTAATCTGAAAACCTGTTCCGGACGGCTGGATTGATTCATCGTTGACCTTACTTTCCTATTTTGCTTGCTTCGATTGAGGTACAGATATTGTACGTGCTCCTCCGAATTATGCCTCGTACAATATGGATCTGAAATACATGCTTAAAAGTGTCAACACAAAGGTTGAGTGAGTTCATAGAGTTTATAAAAATAATGTGAAGACCTTGTAAAAATCATCGTTACTAGTATCAATAAATAGTAATTGTAGTTTCTAGGATTCCAGTGTATGACTATTGTACTAAATACAATATCACATGTAGTGCTTGTTTTCATTTGCTCTTATTTCTTGACATCAAAAGAAGTTTCATTCTTGGTTTGTTCACATTGTACCAAGTCCGTTGGCTTGATATTATACCAATTCTATTAGCTTCGAGATTTACACTAAATCCATTAGATCACATAACTTGTACCACGTACATGAAATCATCCCATTTTCGTGAATTTCGATAACCTCGACAATCTACCCGGTAAGGGAGCCAATGGTTTTGTGTAAAGGTTACGTTGTTATACACCCAAAGCGTTGAAAATTGTTTGTTATTGCACTATCTTTATGAAACCAAAATGTAAATCTCATACTAATAGAAATGGAATAATTAACTGCAATCATAGCCTAGTAGGTAATGCGCTCATATACCTAGTGTTCTCAAATTGTTAGTTTGTTTGCTCTCTAACTGAGTCAACTTAATGGTTACATTAATCCCAATAAATCTAACGATAATATTCGGTGCTCACACATATAGTGCTTAATGGTCCATGATATCGAAACTCTAAGTATGACAATATTGTTACTTAGTATAAATAAACATTTAATTCAGATACAACATATAGTTTACAAAGAATCATGATTGTTATAAAAGCAGTTAAAAGCATGTATCTCCCCCCAAAGATAGTTCAAAACAATTAAAAAGTTGGGCCATGAACTCACCTGATAATAACGATAAAAGATACTAGAAAATTGAAGCGCTTCATCTAAATTCAAAATCCATTTCCTAAACTATAAAAACCTCTAAATCACCTCATATCTATCCCACAACTATCCCAATAGCTTCAAAAATAAAAACCCATCTTTAATATTGCCCGATCTATCCTTACAAAAGTTTTGAGAATTTCCCGAACCATCTATCCACCATTGTGTAGCTCTTAATCCAACCGCGGAAATACAAAATAAACATAATTTTTACGTAGAGAATACTTATGCCTTCAACTTATGTGTATAACTCGGAGCCTGAAAATCAAGAATGGAGGATATATGGGGGAAAAGGTGGCGACAAGGAGGAGGAGAGAAATGTGTATGTTTTTCTGTGAAATAAAATGAACCAGTTTTCTTTCTATTTATAGAAAAAATTTATAAAATATCTAAATATTTTGTTTAGAAAATATCTAGATATTTATTTATATATTTTTAGAAAAATATCTAGATATTTATTTAGATGTTTTTAAGAAAATATCTAGATATTTATTTATATATTTTTAAGAAAATATTTAGATATTTTAAAAAAGATATTTATTAGGAGTATTGGTAAATACTAATGTGAAAATTTTCGGGTTGTTACATATCCGTTAGTATCCTTATCTACTTATGGTTGATCTGCCATGTGTACATTGCTGTTTATGCTACTGTTTGATTGGATAAATGGTTCAACTTATGTGGTCTGGCTTGTTAACTTGTTTAATTGCTCTGCTATGTCCTTAATTCATTCAATTATAGTGTTCATGCTGAATCCATACTTGATACGTGTAACACCCCCAAAATGGCTCAGCGGAAGCATACAAGTATTTGGGGTGCTACTAAATTGGTATCACAACATAAGCATAGAACAATTGGTTTTTCATAAATAAACTTTTATTCATTCTTAAAAACAATGTTTACATTATTGATTAGTGCGAAAAATGGCCCATTATAAAAGGTAGTCCCAATACATAAATGAGTCTTCTATGACCATGCCATGCCCTTGCCTTAGCCTCCAAGATAAGCTATCACTTCAAAACCTGAATACATGCTAAAAGGGGTTAAAACTACGGTGAGTTCATAGGTTTAGTTAAAAGGGATTTCAGATTTTCTGTTTCAAATTTGGTTCTTGATGATCATTACGTCTTGCATAATGTCAAAAAGTTTATGATTTCAATTCATAAAAGAGATTTCATTAGTAGACCGTAAGTAGGATATATGTACATTACAACGAATATAATGTCATATATTGAATCCATTACGCTAGCACTAAGTTCATGCAACGAAACTTCGACGGTTCTTGTATGCACAAAGAAATCATACAAATAAGGAGCCCATGGCGAGTGTTTATCCCAATACCTTTCGGTCGACATGCTATATGTTTCGCCTTGACCCAGCGGGGTCAACGAGCGAAGGTCACCCTCAATAGATCTATTTATAACATTACGGCTTCCGTGATTGACGGTTCATGAAGAGGAAATTTGGGATCGAGGACTTAGGCTAAAACTGCGTAATATTCTAGGTCAAACATTTTAGTATGCTCTATAAAACATCTATGTATGATGAAAACTTTAAACATTTAAGAGCATAGTATGCATGGAATGCACGAGTAAAATGATTTAAGTAAAATGAGCATGTATCTTCCCGCCAAAACAAGTATAAAGCAGTTAAAAGTAGGGGCTATGAAACTCACCTTGGCAATGTGCAATATGAAGTCTAAAGAGAATTAAATCAATGAGTGATAGTGCGGCTCGACACGTAACCTAATTATCACGGCAATTTAGTCTTTATGTTTAAGACTCGATAAAGTTTAACTAACTTTATAAGTTTTTAATGTTTTTGTTGTTGTTGTTGTTTTTTGCTTATGTGGCATCGTTGATCTAAAACAATTTACAGGTGGAGTAATTTAAAACTTGAGAAGGATGACATGGAAGAGATCTCAAAGATGGAATTACGACTTTGGTTCCACGATGACCAAAAGATGTTACACGGAAGAATAGTATTCTTATAATAAGACGTTGTCAATGTAAATGAAAAAGATATATATTTTAAATGTATATATATATATTTAGAACATTTAGCATAAGTTCATTATAAAGATATTTGAGTCTTAATTTAGTCAAGTGTAAATTGCATTAGTAAATACATTGTAGGGTTTTAATAATTATGGTTCACATATCAATATGTTTCAAAAGTTGTATATACCATCGACAATGAATACATCTTGCAATATAGGTTTTAAATCTTTTGTATTTCGTTTTATAAATCGTAGAATAGTTTGTTGAAGAATTAGTATGACTCGTGTGAAAATCCTTCTATTTAATTGGCTTTGTCAAAAATTGATATAATTGAGTTTTATATCTCGATTCTCATCAAGTGTCTATATATATATATATATATATATATATATATATATATATATATATATATATATATTACAAGTTTATATAAAATTTACAAGTCGAGATAAGTATAATCACTTGTTTTTATAATTTCATTTCCAATTGATAACTTGAGTTATTTATTAATATCGACGTGGGTAGTATGATGATTTACTTATGTTATAATGGAAATGGACGGCAAGACGTGCGAGTTGTGACAAGGGAGAATTTATTACTCGGTTTGAAAACAATAGTCGCGGACTCGGAAGATGGATTAATACCCGGTGTGGGCTGCGACAAAATTTAATGGACCCGAATGGTTGGGTTGTGGCCCAACAGGAAGCGACCAAACAGACCCTGGTATAAACCTGGGCTTGGGCCTTGTGTAGTATCAATTGGACATTTTCTTTGGAAGCAGTGGGCTTCGTAGCCTATTTTACCAACAAAATCATTCAACACAAAACAAATTTGAAACCTGGGAAACATATTGACGCAAGGATATTAATATATACTGACTATATACAAGGACATCAAGATTTTATATACGTATGACTCTTTCAGGGAACTTTCATGTCATAGTTTTGGACAAGCTACAAGCTTGCTACAGATTTTGAGTGACCACATGGAACAAGTTCGGATGTCCTTGACATTGTGGTCGTGACGTGAACCAAGAGCCAAATTGTGAGCACCCCTTGGTGCTTTCGGCTAAACCAAGACCAACCACACTATAACTAATAAGGAAAATTCTTTAATACTCATAATGAGTTTGAAAATAAGCTAGTCAAAGGACTATCTAGGAAATTAAGTTAGACACTAAGCACGAGTAAACACAATCCTCATGTGTCGTGACCGGTTTAAACAATAGGCATCGTAAGAGGGCGTTTCCGGTTCGAACCAAACCAAATGCGCAAAGGAGATCAAACACAACCAAACACCTTCGGAGTTTACTGATGACTCAAAGCAAACACAAACCTGTATACCCACGAGAACTTCCCCACCCACCAACCATTTACTCGAATAGTATTCTTAACGGTCGGGTACTACCCAACTTGAATATTCGACTCAACCCCTTATGGGTTCCTACTTGAGCCGAGACCAAAAGTACCAATAAGTCAAGAAAGCCGGGAGTTGTAATTCATATACTAAGCCGAAATCATATTAAGCTAAAACGAATTTAAGCTGGAACAAACTTGTCTTAGATTAACTCGAATAAACATTCAAGATTAAGTTTTTCATGGTTTCTCTCTTGTTTGTGATTCTTGGCTGCCGACATCAACAACAACAACATATATAAAAAAAATTGACTATCATCACCATTTATCATTATTACTCAACAACGCAAGGTTTAAAAACATCAAATAAAATGGACCATTTTGAATTTGAAAATAAAATAAATTTTAATTCCAACAACTAATAATAAAAAGAATAGAAATAATATATTTCTTACAATGAACCCAAGAGTGGGTCGAAGGATATGAACACCGAAACAAAGAAACCAAATTGGAGGAGACTCGAGGTGATTTAGAACAATTAACTTCTGGAGTAGCTTCCTTATGCCATCAACTACAAAACCCCTCTATCAATTTTCAAAAGCCCTTTGTTTTATAGAAACCCTAATTATTAAGAACCCTAATTGGAGTGATGCGTGTGAGTATTTGATGGGTTTAACCTATGAATTCGCCTCTATTTATAGAGATAATTGGGGTAAAGAGCCTCTTATCATCCTTGCCTTCGTGATGTGTCACATCCAACTTGGCTTTCATCTCCATTCATAGCCGTGCTAGTGTCTCCTCGTGATAGTATAGGATAGATTAGGTGGCTGAAAATTTGTGGTGATGGATCATGGTATGAAGAGGAAGGGGAGCAAGTTTCTTTTTTGGATTCCTGGTTTTGGAAGAAGCTAAAAAGGGTAAATGGAGAAGAAAGAAATAAAAGGAGTGGGACAGGTGTAATTGTGTTTTGTTTTATTATAATTACTGTATTGACTGTACCCCGTGTTTTGTCGAATCTTCGAGTAAACGCACCTTCGGTACTCGAAAGATATAGAAATTATATTTTTAGAAGCGTTTTTGTAAGTGTAATAATATATTTTATTATTACGTAGAAATTTGATTATAAATGTTTGACGTTATTAATTTGGTGTCGGTATGCGTGCGGTGCCGTGGCTTTCTAAATTCACGAGATAATCTCTCGTTTTCTTTCGTAAATTATTAGTGATTGATAAAAATGTATTTTTCTCTTATCTCAGTGTTTATTTTTAGTTTTGTATGCTCTTGCTTATTTGCTGCGATTTGTATGCGGTATAACTAATGGTTTAAGCTTATGTATGCTTAAATTTTAATTTGGACAATAATAAATTTCACATTTATTATACAGATACTTAGTGGACAGGCATCATGTGTGCGATGTCTTATTTTTAAGGAAACGAGATCACCTCTCATTTTTAAATCTAAATATTGGCAACTGTCGTAAAATAACTGATTTGAATTTTCTAACGTAATAAATATTATTATAATAATCCGAAATTTTACGGGTTGTTATAGTCTACCCACCTTACAGGAGATCCGTCCCGGATATCAGTTTACGTTACCCGATAGGGTGTCGGGAACGAGGTGATGGTATTTGGAACAAGTTTTGGACTTTCCCTAGGTTGTCCTTGGGTTTCCTCCTTGGGTATGGGTACCTAGGTGTTATGCGAGCAGCACATCCTCTATCTGAGGTGCTATGATTTTCTAGGATAGGTTCATTGAGTGAAAGTTCTAATTTTGAGGTTTCATAATTTTGTTAGTGTGGGCACCTCTAACTTCTCATGGTTTTATCAAAACGTACACATTTCTGGTGTTTAATGGTTCTAAAGTATATAGGTTGATTCTTAAGGTTTGCTATGGGTTTGTGTGCTTTCCTCTTTAAAGGGGTGAAGAAACATTTGTTTTAAATTTTCTCTTTCGACTAAATGTTTATACAAGTTTGACTAAGACTAGATTTCAAAATCGCTAACGTGTAAAAATAACACATTTTCAAAAGATTGTAAAACCGGTTATTAATTATGGAGTGTACAGGAAAATTTTGCGAGACTTTTAGTGTTTCAACATTTCGTCTCATTTTAACGAGGGAGTTTTGGAAAGTATTATTGTTGGATTCTAGAGAGGAATCCTCAAATTTGGAAAATATATTGTAGCAAGGATGTGTAGCAGGATATAACGTTTACCCATAGCCACTGGTAGGGTTTAGTTGTCTAAGTTGGGTAGAATTGGAGGTTTAATAGTTGATGAACCTCATGGTTATCTATGGTTTTAGGCAGAGGTGTAGGATACATCCTAAGGTCAGGCTTAGTTATCAAGGAGGACATTGATCATTTCTGTTTATGGGGTATTAACTTAAAACACATTTCAAGGAAATAAGTAACCAATAGAGTGGTTTTGGTATACCTTTCAAAGTATTAAAGAACACTTTATTTTGGTAAGGTATGGGTAGAATTGTAGTTTATTTTATGGTGAAATGGTAAGGTGGTAATTTGATTTGTAGAATTATTCATGAAGTATTTTGATTATAATGGTTTGAGGGATAATCGAAAATATTTTGTATGATAACTCTTTTGTTTGTAGGAGAGTAACAAGGTAGGCACGGTTATTCTTAAAAGGTGGGTGGAGTTTTTAGGTATCAAATTTTCAATGTAATTTTTTCAAGTTTTGTGGGATTATAGGTCATTTGTCGTGTCTTTCTAGATTTTGCTAGAGGTTTATTGTATTTTCTCATAGGGGCTATTGAAAGGTTTCTCCGAGAGTGGTTTAATTTGTTCATGGGGTGTAAGTTGTGGGGTAGGAGTGACTATAACATAACCCGGTTGTGATATGGAATTATAAAGTCTATGATTAACAAGTAGTATGACGCCAGTGAGGGGCTTATGGTTAAGGAATATTGTGACGCCAGTGAGTGGCTTATGATAGGGTGATGCCAGTGAGTGGTTTATGATTAAGGAATAGGGTGATGCCAATGGGTGGCTTGTGATTTGGGTATGCCGGTGAGTGGCTTGTGATTAGGGTATGCCGGTGAGTGGCTTGTGATCAGGAAATGCCAGTGAGTGGCTTTAGTGTAACCGTCAATGTGTGGTTTATTGAAATGTTACATGGTTATCAAAATGTTATCATTTTCTCACTTGACATAAGGCTATTATAACTATTCTAAGTACTGCAAAATTCACCTCTGAGTCGGACATAGGTGATCAGGCTATGTCCCACTGTCCCTGGTTGAATATAGGTGATCAGTCTATATTCACCCGAGGTTCAATGAATTTTGAAATACTTAGCTTAGTTACGCTAGTAATATGTCACAATACTTTTAAAGGTTGTCTTGAAGGATTAGAACAATTATTCTCTTTATGTGAGGGAAATGTGTAGTGCTGTGATACGCAAGTGTATGTATAGGAAATATCATTATAACCTATAATGAAATTAGGTGAGCAGTGATAAAACATGTATCTTATCGAGTATGATCTTAGTAGGATCATAAGTGAGGCATCAGCTCGGCAGGCAAGCACGTATCGGTCATAGGGTTAAGTTTTTGTAAAAGTGGTTATAGTCTAGGTTTTAAAAATAAACCCAGTTCTCTATAACCTAGGCTCTAATGCCAAACTGTAACACCCCCAAAATGGCTCAGCGGAAGCATACAAGTATTTGGGGTGCTACTAAATTGGTATCACAACATAAGCATAGAACAATTGGTTTTTTTATAAATAAACTTTTATTCATTCTTAAAAACAATGTTTACATTATTGATTAGTGCGGAAAATGGCCCATTATAAAAAGGTAGTCCCAATACATAAATCAGAGTCTTCTATGACCATGCCATGCCCTTGCCTTGTGCCTCCAAAGATAAGCTATCACTTCAAAACCTGAAGATACATGCTAAAAGGGGTCAGCTTACGCTGGTGAGTTCATAGGTTTAGTTAAAAAGGGATTTCAGTACACTGTTTCAAATTTGGTTCTTGATGATCATTACGTCTTGCATAATGTCATAAAGTTTATGATTTCAATTCATAAAAGAGATTTCATTAGTGGACCGTAAGTAGGGTATATGTACATTACAATGAATATAATGTCATATATTGAATCCATTACGCTAGCACTAAGTTCATGCAACCGAACTTACGACAGTTCTTGTATGCACAAAGAAGTCATACAAATAAGGAGCCCATGGCGAGTGTTTATCCCAATACACTCGGTCCCGACATGCTATATGTTTCGCCTTGACCCAAGCGGGGTCAACCGAACAGAGGAGTCACCCTCAATAGATCTATTTATAACATTCGCGCTTCCCAGCAGGAATTAACGGTTCATGAAGAGGGCAATTTGGGATCTGAGGACTTAGGCTAAGCTGCGTAATATTCTAAGTCAAACATTTTGGTATGCTCTATAAAACATCTATGTATGATGAAAACTTTAAACATGTAAGAGCATAGTATGCATGGAATGCACGAGTAAAATGATTTAAGCAAAATGAGCATGTATCTCCCCCCCAAAACAAGTATAAAGCAGTTAAAAGTAGGGGCTATGAAACTCACCTTGGCAATGTGCAATATGAAGTCTAAAGAGAATTAAATCAAGGAGTGATAGTGCACGGCTCCGACACGCAACCTAATTAATACGGCAATTTAGTCTTTATGCTTAAGACTCGATAAAGTTTAACTAACTTTATAAGTTTTTAATGTTTTTGTTGTTGTTGTTGTTGTTGCTTATGTGGCATCGTTGATCTAAAAACAATTTACAAGGAATTAGATGAATTTCGGCTTGTGAAGGATGACATGGAAAGAGATCTCAAAGATGGAATTACGACTTTGGTTCCACGATGACCAAAAGATGTTACACGGAAGAATAGTATTCTTATAATAAGACGTTGTCAATGTAAATGAAAAAGATATATATTTTAAATGTATATATATATTTAGAACATTTAGCATAAGTTCATTATAAAGAGATTTGAGTCTTAATTTAGTCCAAGTGTAAATTGCATTAGTAAAATACATTGTAGGGTTTTAATAATTATGGTTCACATATCAATATGTTTCAAAAGTTGTATATACCATCGACAATGAATACATCTTGCAATATAGGTTTTTAAGTACTATATTTCGTTTTATAAATCGTAGAATAGTTTGTTGAAGAATTAGTATGACTCGTGTGAAAATCCTTCTATTTAATTGGCTTTGTCAAAAATTGATATAATTGAGTTTTATATCTGGTTCTCATCAAGTGTCTATATATATATATATATATATATATATATATATATATATATATATATCTATATATATATATATATATATATATATATATAGTTTATATAAAATTTACAAGTCGAGATAAGTATAATCACTTGTTTTTATAATTTCATTTCCAATTGATAACTTGAGTTATTTATTAATATCGACGTGGGTAGTATGATGATTTACTTATGTTATAATGGAAATGGACGGCAAGACGTGCGAGTTGTGACAAGCGAGAATTTATTACTCAGTTTGAAAACAATAGTCGCGGACTCGGAAGATGGATTAATACCCGATGTGGGCTGCGACAAAATTTAATGGACCCGAATGGTTGGGTTGTGGCCCAACAGGAAGCGACCAAACGGACCCTGGTATAAACCTGGGCTTGGGCCTTGTGTAGTATCAATTGGACATTTTCTTTGGAAGCAGTGGGCTTCGTAGCCTATTTTACCAACAAAATCATTCAACACAAAACAAATTTGAAACCTGGGAAACATATTGACGCAAGGATATTAATATATACTGACTATATATAAGGACATCAAGATTTTATATACGTATGACTCTTTCAGGGAACTTTCATGTCATAGTTTTGGACAAGCTACAAGCTTGCTACAGATTTTGAGTGACCACATGGAACAAGTTCGGATGTCCTTGACATTGTGGTCGTGACGTGAACCAAGAGCCAAATTGTAAGCACCCCTTGGTGCTTTCGGCTAAACCAAGACCAACCACACTATAACTAATAAGGAAAACTCTTTAATACTCATAATGAGTTTGAAAATAAGCTAGTCAAAGGACTATCTAGGCAATTAAGTTAGACACTAAGCACGAGTAAACACAATCCTCATGTGTCGTGACCGGTTTAAACAATAGGCATCGTAAGAGGGCGTTTCCTGTTCGAACCAAACCAAATGCGCAAAGGAGATCAAACACAACCAAACACCTTCGGAGTTTACTGATGACTCAAAGCAAACACAAACCTGTATACCCACGAGAACTTCCCCACCCACCAACCATTTACTCGAATAGTATTCTTAACGGTCGGGTACTACCCAACTTGAATATTCGACTCAACCCCTTATGGGTTCCTACTTGAGCCGAGACCAAAAGTACCAAGAAGTCAAGAAAGCCAGGAGTTGTAATTCATATACTAAGCCGAAATCATATTAAGCTAAAACGAATTTAAGCTGGAACAAACTTGTCTTAGATTAACTCGAATAAACATTCAAGATTAAGTTTTTCATGGTTTCTCTCTTGTTTGTGATTCTTGGCTGCCGACATCAACAACAACAACATATATAAATTTTTTTTGACTATCATCACCATTTATCATTATTACTCAACAACGCAAGGTTTAAAAACATCAAATAAAATGGACCATTTTGAATTCGAAAATAAAATAAATTTTAATTCCAACAACTAATAATAAAAAGAATAGAAATAATATATTTCTTACAATGAACCCAAGAGTGGGTCGAAGGATATGAACACCGAAACAAAGAAACCAAATTGGAGGAGACTCGAGGTGATTTGGAACAATTAACTTCTGGAGTAGCTTCCTTATGCCATCAACTACAAAACCCCTCTATCAATTTTCAAAAGCCCTTTGTTTTATAGAAACCCTAATTATTAAGAACCCTAATTGGAGTGATGCGTGTGAGTATTTGATGGGTTTAACCTATGAATTCGCCTCTATTTATAGAGATAATTGGGGTAAAGAGCCTCTTATCATCCTTGCCTTCGTGATGCGTCACATCCAACTTGGCTTTCATCTCCATTCATACCCGGCTAGTGTCTCCTCATGATAGTATATGATAGATTAGGTGGCTGAAAATTTGTGGTGATGGATCATGGTGACTGATGAGGAAGGGGAGCAAGTTTCTTTTGGATTCCTGTTTTTTGAAAGAAGCTAAAAAGGGTAAATGGAGAAGAAAATAAATAGTGGACAGGTGTAATTGTGTTTTGTTTTATTATAATTACTGTATTGACTGTACCCCGTGTTTTGTCGAATCTTCGAGTAAACGTACCTTCCCGGTACTCGAAAGATATAGAAATTATATTTTTAGAAGCGTTTTTGTAAGTGTAATAATATATTTTATTATTACGTAGAAATTTGATTATAAATGTTTGTCGTTATTAATTTGGTGTCGGTATGCGTGCGGTGCCGTGGCTTTCTAAATTCACGAGATAATCTCTCGTTTTCTTTCGTAAATTATTAGTGATTGATAAAAATGTATTTTTCTCTTATCTCAGTGTTTATTTTTAGTTTTGTATGCTACTGCGCTGCAGTATGCGGTATAACTAATGGTTTAAGCTTATGTATGCTTAAATTTTAACTTGGACAATAATAAATTTCACATTTATTATACAGATACTTAGTGGACAGGAATCATGTGTGCGATGTCTTATTTTTAAGGAAACGAGATCACCTCTCATTTTTAAATCTAAATATTGGCAACTGTCGTAAAATAACCGATTTGAATTTTCTAACGTAATAAATATTATTATAATAATCCGAAATTTTACGGGTTGTTATAATACGTGTGGCTACCATGTTTGACTGCTGATGGTATTTCTGTTATTGTGATACTTGTGACGTTATTAACTGTGGGTTACTTGACTTTTGTGATTGCCATGCTCACTTTCTAGTTAGTTGCTTCCGCTAGCTTTTAGATTTCCGTTTAGCTTATATGTACTCTGATTTCCTGATTTATTGTATGCCTGGGTATTTAGATGTGCTTGCGTATATGTCATCAATGTGTTATGTGCTTTGTCCTCCTCTGTTATCTGTTCCTCCTGGATATCTGTATAATTTTGTTTTTGCAGGAATCCTCATTGACTCATTGTCCTCATTTCGTTACGACCTTGTTATCAGTTTCCTTGTTTCATTTTTATATTTCAGATTTTGTTTAACTTCCGTTTTGTTATATCTGTTCACTAGGCTTTTTAAGCTCAGCCGCATTTTTTTTTCCTGCGGCAGGTTTTAGGTTGGAAGATGGGCTTTGATGGGCTGAGAGTTGGATTATCTGAGTGGACTGACCCTAGTTACCTTATCATTTTGGACTTATTTTGAAGAGCGATTGTTTCGATTTCTCATTTCATTTTATTGGCATTTTGGGTTTTGTATTTTCTTTGTAAGTCATCCGTTTATATGACTTGATAATTTACTTTATAAGGCTTCCGTTTGTAAAAAATTTAATTGTATGTTCTGATATGACACCAGAATGTGACACTTCTAGCCTTGTCGGGTTAGGGTGTTACAATTATGGTATCAGAGCAAAGGTTTCGTCTTATTAACCTTAGGATTGACCTGTGAGGACTGGGTAGACATTAGGCTTCCGTCTGTTCTAATCTCTTCCGATTCCTTTTGATTGTCGTTCAGATTTGACTTCGATATTCTTTTGTCTTCGCTGATTTGACCTTCTCATTTTGCATTTGATTTTGTTTGTTTTACCTTTGCGCATTCTTTTATCGGTCGTTTAGATGGAAATTACTCGTAGAGCCGAAGATGATAGTGCCGACCCTGCATTGTTGCAACAATTTCTGGAGAGGTTCGTGAAACAGAAGCCGCACCCGATCGTGATCTTTGCCGGAGACGTTAGGATGGTGCTTAAGGGAGCTGGACGGATCAACCAAAGGCGCAAAGACGGAGACAAGATTCAATTGGTGGCTGAGAAGGTTCATCTACTTCATATGATTGGGCGCGACTTGTGTTACTCTGATTTGTTGTCATGCGTTTTGTGGCTGTTTGATATTTCGCTAAGTAATTTTGATCAGTATTACTTTTCTTTGATCTATTCAGAACTCGGTTTAAACCGCGAAGTTTTATCGTATAGCATTTTGTTCATATCTCAGTTTTGTTTTTGGATCGTCAGTAATTAGTCATGAGGAGCCGTTTCGAGCAGGTTGGTGGCCTTCCTTCTTTTGGGATATGGTAAGTTGGTTTGATGTTTTTATGCTGCTTGTATGAGGATTTGGTCTGTTTTGGTATGTTACTTGCTATCTGTATGTTATCTGTTTTGATGTGATATTGGTTATATGGTTTGTCATGACCCGAGCCAGAATATGATGACAATAAGGACTTGTTATGTGATGCAAGTATTATGACGCATGATCAACGTGATAATACTGAGATCATATAATTTGACCTTATTGAAATCATACGACATCTTGGGAAATGCCTAGGGTTGGTACGTGAATGGACTAGGGCTTATATCCGTTATTTGTCAATCCTCATGTTCGTTTGGAATTCTGTACCTCCTTGCGAGATTCTCACTGACATCTGTTACGTATAAGTTTTGTAAGCTTTGGAACCGAAATCATTATGATCTGTGTGAAACTATTGATTGCTACGTCTGCCTTGAACTCGTACGTCTCTGTGTATCTCTGTGACTTCAATTTTCGAGGACGAAAATTTTCTTTTATAGAGGAAGAGTTGTAAAACTCTAAATTCTGAATTCACAATTTTACGTCTAATCTAAAATTTACCCTAAGTTATATAATAATTATGAAATATTTATAATAAAAAAATATATATAAATAAATAATTAAAACTTTATGATACGAAGAAATTATACACGATTAGTGTTAAACCTAAACTAAACTTAATAATATTTATACATTCCTTTCTTAAATCTACATTAGGCTATCACATGATTTATGGCGATCCTAACTAAAATGTTACAAGACACAATTTTGTTCCTCAAAGGCTTTATACACGATTTTTTTTTTTTTTTATATAAGTGGGATAAGAATCATTTGCCCCTTTTCCTTATTTAGTCACACGATTTGATGAGATAACTACCAACCCAAATCTTTTAAATCATTGGAAGATACGATCTTATTAATATCGTCCTGCGGTCCTGCCTCAAAACGTACACCAACCCTTACCCTCTTATGTCACACGTTTTACAGATATATACAATATTCGGTTTCTTTTTTTTTCCTCACCCACAAAGTATACGACCTCCATTTATCCTCCATACGAAACCCTAAGGCCGCTTTTGTACAGCTCTCTAGGAGGAAGGAAGCAGAAGATTTGAAGCTTGCTTGATCGGACTCTTCTTGGGATGGTTCATGCTTTTGATGCGACAGTTGTTCGAAAGTTCTTGTTCTTTTTTTTTTCTGGTCTCATTGGCAACAGGTACCATAAATCTTTCATTTTGTTTTCCTTTCCATTCGAGACACCTAGAGCAGGTTCTTAACCTGAAGTAATCATCATTTAAACCTGTTCAGTAGCATATTTCTTTATTCGTGTGGGTCTTTTCATTGTTGGCTATCTCGCTAATCTGTTAAACACGTATAAAACACCACATGATAACATGATAATAACTAGTCTAAAACAAGTACTAGCCGACCATGGTTTTCTGTTTGAATCGATCCATCTATTTGGCTCTAAGTCTGATATGCAACCCTAAAAGTAACCGTATAATGAACACTAGATGATCTTGGTAAAATGGAAACCCTAGGCTATATATGTTAACATGAATGTCGTGATTTTATGTGGGGATGTTGTTACGTTTTTGGCTTGTTAAACTTTAAGAGTATGGGTTGTTTTCGTTTGTTCATTATGTCGGTACAGAAAGAGTTTAAGCATGTTCCAATAATCCAGTTACTAAGGAGTTTGATTGTGTTATGTTTCGGCCTCGCTAAACCGGTCTTGCTTTTCTTTGAATCTGCCTCACTAGTAATGTTTTATACCAAGAGTGTTTAAGGTCCTTGGTTTTGCTTGCTGTCTCGATAGGCCTCGCGGTTGGGTGGATTGTCATGAGTGTTGATAAGTCTGGTGTGAGTCTTGTTACATTTGTGTGTGTGTCTGTTCAAGGTTTAGGATTGGGGCATGATGCGACGCTAAAATGTGTATTGCATGATAAACATAACACAATTAGGTACCCCATTTGTTATTTACGAAAAACCTGTTGTGAATGCATCAAATATAAGTCATGTGGTATGTGCGTGAGTAATGGTGAGGGATGGTAGGTCAAGTTCTGGTCTCGATGCATGTGTGATAGGGTCTTAGTATGCATGCATGGTTGTGGAAAAGGGTGCGAATCGATTTTGGTTATGTCTCTGAATTAATGACATACAAATGAATTTCATGCATGGGGGTCACGAGTATGTGTATGTATGAAAATTGTATTACTGTGTAACTCATTCTATTTTTTTTACAAGGGTGCATGTACGTTTGGGTCCTACTTGTTGCATAATTAAAATGGTCTATTAGCACATGTTTAACTAGTGGAAAAGGGGTAAAATCATATGGGTTGGTATGGGTAAAGTTGGCTATGGGTGCGTGTGTTTGCGTCTAGTGGCATGCGTGAGTAATTAAACATGAAATCGGATCACGACTATATCGAATGAGCATTTAAATTGTCAAAGAGTCGACTTGGTCACGCTTATGTGTGTCTTGTATGCCTCGTTCATATGGGTTACATGGAATAAAAGAACTCGGTGGGTAAACTGGTTATTTAAGGTAGCATATAGGGAACAATGGGTTAAGTTCATTTGGTCATTTTAAAAATAAATTCACTCTAAATCTAAGTCTAATGATTTATGTGGAAAAACTAGAAGGGGGGGTGGGGGGGGGGGGGGGGGGAGGTTGAATAGTTTTGCCGATTTTAAGTTAGTTTCAAAAACTTTAGATTCGATATTATGTGAAATCGTATGCATGTAGAGAAAGTATAGATCTAATGATAAAGCAAGTAAATAAATTAAAGCAAGGGATAGAAATGACACAACCGATTTATAGTGGTTCTACTACAACTACTCCACTCCCCGAGTCACCTACTCGAGAGTTCAAGCACTATGTCAACAAACTCCTTCAACTTGGTAGAGAAGTCTTCACAACGTTGCTTACACCTTTTTCCAGTACAAAGCTAAATACCGAGTCCGTAACACGATGGACCAAACCAACATGACTATTACAAAACAACTATGTGAAATATCAAATACAAGATCTTTGCTACATGTTGGATATAAGTTTTCATATACACATCAAACTATTAACACAAGTGGGCGTATAAGTGGAATTCTAGAGAGAGAAAGTTAGAGGTTTAGGGAACTTAGTGAGAGAAAGTGAAAGATATTATTATGAGCTCCAACTCTCTACCTTGGAAGGTAGAGAGTATTTATAGTCTTACATAAATCGCCACACAACGGGCTGTGGATCAGGCATACAGTGGGTAAAGACCCGTCCGTCCTCCACGGTGTTACTTAACTAAATACTACTTAACTTAAAATAACTACGACTACGAGCTTTCTAACGATTACATATACTTGAGGTGACCGACTCTTTAATACCGGAATTTCTAATTCCTAACAATCTCCCCCTAAGGAGGTCACCTCAATCATGTACTAAAATTACATTGAATACAATCAGATATTACATTAACAATTGATCTTGCATTCTTGATGTAGTACTTTGCTTCAAAGCTCGTAGTCATTGATTCTTCACATTGCATGTTTGGTTACTTCAAGTGGAGGTCTTTTCCTGATCCACGTGATAATAATTTGAGCCATTTGAGATCATCAGCAATCCAAGATCTCTGTGACATCCATTGTGGTGTTGGTATTATGTGATGTTGTGACATTCGGACCGACATGCTCACATTCGGGATCATGATATCTTCTCATCAGAGTAGCGGAAGCTTTTGTTGAATCATGATATTGGCAGCAGCGTAGCAGAAGCATGGAGTGAAAATATCGGAGTCATTGATGCACTAATCATGATTTCTTTTGAGATGAATGTGTTAAGTGAGCATGCGGCTATGGATTGACCGCTTCATTCGATCAGCAAACGCGTCGGGTACCGCATACAACAGTTAGCAAATAAATCGCACGAAAGTGTCTTTGATCACTTTCGTTGAATTGAGGTACACGGCCCACGGTTCCCGTTGATCGATACAAGTACTGCCTGTGATCAGGTATAATTCGAAGAATTTCCTTGACAGGGTTTCGCAGCTGCTCTAGCCGTTCTCAAACCGGAACATCTCAAAGAAGACAACACGGAGTGAGTGAACCAAATTTGAGTCCAGATTGATGAAAAGAGATTTGAAAAACAATCGTGTATTGCTCAATAGAAATTGTTTTTGCAACATAACGAAGGTTTTAATGAAAATCAATTATCAATCATAAAACACCTTTTGATTTGAAAAATTAGTACACGGTCGAAGTGCTAATGAAAAGAGTTTTAAAGCACAAAGACCGGTTTTTCAAAGGTATCCGTCAATCCATAACCTGAACCAGGATTGATTCAAAAGATTGAATCGCCCCATTGTTTCTGTTCAGTTGTCACATGGTTGATCCATATAATAGATCTCACATGCCACCTACCAGGAGCATGTTTGATGTTGGCTCCAGAAGGCTTTCCATCTTTATTGTGAATATGTAAACACATCACTCAGATGTTCTCGCAATACCACAAGGATAATGCGTAGGACTCAAGATATAATCTCTCTTTCCACATTGTGTGAAACAGAGAGTCTTCATTGAAAGTGTCCTAATGAGATTTATTGATGATCTCGTGGCTCTAGACTCAATTTGTGCATATTTGGATCCTATGCCGGAGACTAGGGAGAGGGTCTCCTTCTTCAATATCAACAATCTCTAAGAGAAAGTCGATAGATAATGTCGGTTCCCGTGAGAATGAAACAAGTCCTTTTAAGAGGAACTTGAGTGGTTTGGAAAGTTGAAGTGCAGTCTGGGTCCATGACGTCTTGTCTTCAATACCGATGTTACCATCAGTAGCATATGAATTGAACCGGTTTCTGCCCTAAGGTTGAATAAATGGAGGGCTATTTGTTTTCACCCTTTTCTCATTCAATTCTTTTTAATTCTTCAACCCCTTCAGCTCTTACCGAGACTTCATAACTAGAACCTTGTTGGGTTTATTCGATTACTAGCTCGGTCTCAGTCCGCACTCTTCCCATATCTCATTTTTCTCCTTTTATTATCATACCTAAGAACTCTACACTAACTAGTGGATAGTTCCTGGGTAGATCCCTCCGGTTCTGGCGGATCTTGGGAACAAAAAACCTAACCTTATCATCCTTATATCACCGTACATAAAGTAAAGTTGGTCGGTCTATTTGGTATTGTTCATCTGCCATTGGAACCAATTGAAAACCATTTGAAAATCAATTCAGATACTTGTGATATATTATCAAAGCATTTTGTACCGGAATTGTTTTTGATATTTTAGAACGAGAACTCCCCCTCAACATGTGCATCAAGTATTTGAAAATGTTTTGCACACGGAGGCAAGAGAAAGAATTAACTTCTTTGATTACCATTTTCTAAAAGATATCAACATCACTTCCCAAATCGAATCAAGTAGATAAAGCATTTTGGGGAAGGATGAGATTTTCATGATTTTGCTCCCCTCAATATGTGCTTCTAGGTTTGAAAGGAGTTTTACACATACTAGAGGGAACCGGCACATTGAGATAAATGATCACGTTTCAAATTATAGGTTTGAGATAGATGCTCCCCTCAACATGTGCATTGAAAATTTGAAATCGTTTGTCACATGCGGGGAGGACATCATGTACATTCTTATAAAACCATTTACCAAATTATCAGTTTAAATCCAATTTAAATCACACATTCTCCCCGATCACAATTATCAAATCATTTGAGATTTGTGATCTCTTATAGATTTAAATTGATTTTGAAAGCTTTTAAGGAGAATTGTGACTTGATTATGAAAGCGTTTTAACTGATAAGGATCGGATTTTAAGACTTTAAACTCCATTGATAAAACATGCATGTACATCTTTTGAAAACAATTTAATGCCAAATAACTTTTTAATTTAATTGAAATCATTCTCCCCTCAATCAATGACATAGGTTGTTGATTGAGAGATAGAGATTTTGACAACTAAGTCCTGATGATTATCAAAAATAGAGACCGAGTTATTTTTCAAAGCATTTAGTTTTCAGCAGATAAATGTTTATAGAATCAGAGCATGGAATTTGAAAACATGGTAAAACATGGCTCTGTTCTTTCTTTTAAAACCGGGTTATTGCCTGAAAATGACAATAAACCATTGTTTCTCTTTCTCCCAAAAATATTTTTGATTTTTTTTTTTTTTTTTTTTTTTTTTTAAATTCGAACAACATCTAAAGTCCCGTGTCATTCTTTGAATGACAGCACAAAGACCGTAGATATAATCGAACCGAGAAAAACATGACAAATTGACAATATTTTTTGAAGATTTTTCGATTTTTTTTTTTAGATTTTTATGGATTTTTGAAAGTTTTATATTTTTCTATTTGGTTTTATAGGGTTTTATAATTTTGTATTTTGCTTTTTGGATAAATATATACAAAGATATAGATGAAGGAAAGACCTTTACTCCTCGTCTTCCTCCTGAAGACGTTTGAGTGTTTCGGGTTGAAGGCTTTTCAAGCCAAGTCGAGGAAGAATAAACTCAAAACGTTCTCTCGGAAGAGCTTTGGTGAAGATGTCGCTAACCGGTATTCGACTTAACAAAATAGAATTCCACCACACCGTTTTCCACTTGCTCCCTGATGAAATGATGTCGGATGTCAATGTGCTTTGCTCTTGAGTGTTGTACGTTGTTGCATGAGAGAGCAATAGTACTTTTATTATCACAGATGAGGGATTATGTTGATTTCAAAGCCATAGTCAGATAATTGGGATCTCATCCAAAGGATTTGAGCACAACAAGATGACATGGCTATGTATTCAGCCTTTGTAGAGGAAATAGAAGTACTCATTTGCTTCTTTGAAGACCAGCTCACAAGCTTATCACCCAAAACTGAGCACCTCGATGTACTTCAACGTGTATCTTGACATCATGCATGATCGGCATCTGCATAGGCTGTTAGTGACATACCGGTGTCCTTCGGGTACCATAGTCCCATATTGATGGTTCCTTGGAGATACCGAAAGACCCGTTTAACCGCTTCAAGGTGCTTTTTAGTAGGCTTAGCCTAATATCTAGCACACATGCAAACAGCGAACAAGATGTCTGGTCTACTAGCTGTGAGGTACATCGAGGATCCAATCATACTACGATATTTTGTTTGGTCTACCATGATCCCTGAGTGGTCCTCATCAAGTTTAGTACGTTCAATCATGGGAGTGTCAACGGTGTCACGTGATACAAATCCAAATTTCTTTAAAATTTCATTTGCATATTAAGATTGATTAATGAAAATGCCTCCGGGACTTTGTGAAATTTGTAATCCCAAGAAAAATGACATTTGTCCCATCATCGACATTTGAAATTTGGAACCCATTTCTTTTGAAAAACGATCACATTCATTGGGGTCAGTCGAGGCAAAGATAATATCATCAACATATATTTGAACGTGAATTAAATGTTTGCCTGACTTTCTGTTGAACAATGTCGGATCAACTGCTCCTTTCTTTGAAGCCGGTCGATAGAAGAAACTTTGATAGCGTATCATACCATGCCTTTGGAGCTTGATTTAAACCGTAAAGAGCTTTCTTCAGACGATAAACGAGAATAGGATGCTCTGGATTCACAAAGCCTTCAGGTTGGTTGACGTAGACGACTTCTTTAAGATCTCCGTTCAGAAATGCCGTCTTTACATCCATCGGATAGACTACCATGTTCTTACTTGCAGCATTGGCTAAGAATATTCTGATTGCCTCGATTCGAGCCACTGGAGCAAATGATTCTTCAAAGTCTATACCCTCCTCTTGACGGTATCCTTTAGCAACTAATCGAGCCTTGTTCTTTAACACATCACCATGCTCATCAAGTTTCACTTTGAAGATCCACTTTAGAGCAATGATCATAGCACAATCTGGAGCGGGTACTAATTCCCATACATCAAGTCGATCAAACTCATGAATTTCTTCTTGCATGGCATTGAACCAGTCTTCATCCATGTCGGTTTTAACATCTTTTGGTACGATCTTAGAGAGTACGGAGTTGAAGAAGCACCATAAGGCATCTGTTGCAAGTTGTTTCCGTGTGGATACAGGATGAGAGGGATTTCCAATGATGTTGTCCAATGGATGATCGTGAGTCCATTTCCTGAGGTGTTCATGTGGCAGTGGTTGAGGGACTAAAGTAGCGAGTCGATGTCTCGAAGAAGATGGTTCGATGAAGATTCAGAGCAAATACATTTTCAAATGGAGCATCTTCAGGAGTAGCAAAGGGATTAACTTCATTATTGATACCGGACATAGTTCCATGATGTACCCTCGAAGTTTGATGATTTGTTGATGAGACAGAGTGATCGCAGTAGGCTTCTTGACTTAATGATATTGAGATTGAAGGATTGACGTCATTCACGGGAATATGAGCACCTCGAAGTAGGAATTGTCATTTCATTAGCACTTGGCTCACAATGTTCATCAAACATGGGATCAAACAATTTCTTTAAATCATCTTCAGATGGAGGTACATATGGAGTTTCGGAAGAAGAATTTGGTATAAGGGATGAACTAATGGGACTGTCTTGAAGTGCGGGTCCCGAATGGCTGGAGTGTCCAGGGAGCCATAGGACCACTGCGATAGAAACTCTCTCTCTGACTATCTTTATCAACCCATATGTAGACAATTTGAAGTGACCAGCGATAAAGAAAACCTGACATACCAAACTTGAAACTGAAGAAGAATTCCATGCATTTGCATCTTAAGCTCGCCTTTGTGAATTTTAACTTCAATCTCAAATAAGTGATAATTGATTAACTCAAGTAATCGCTTGTGTCAAATGCCCAACACGTGAATAGGCGTACAACCGGATGTACGTCGATCCATGAATGAACGGAACAAATGATTTCTCGACATTAATGCATTCTTCCTAATGGTATACATGTAGAGACTGATCTGGAAGATTCACCACAAATGTCTTCGAGCGAATGAGGTAGTCATTTTCCTTAATGTTCATGTGGTTGATTTATAGCGTGCACAATGAGAGGAACAATAATCCGTAAAGATTTGGCAAAGGAATACCAAAGAGCGGATCATTATTCAATAATGCAACTTACAATATCATGATAGTCATTATGAACGCCTTGTGAAATAACGGGAGATAAGGTTTCTTGAGAATTCCAAGAAGTACTTCTTAGATGGTGAACCAGTTGAGTCAATAGACGGAGCATGAGCTTCTGGATGATCAACATTAGTCGAAGGTTGAAGGTACTCATCAAACATATCTTTGAAAAACAATGAATCCCAAACATTGATTCCTAATTATCCTTAGTAAGTGAAGCATTAGGCGTTGGAGGAGAGTCATCAAAAATCAAAACAATGAATCCAGTTATCCTTAGTAAATTCACTCATAATCAAAAAGAATATACACTCATCATCATCAAAAATAAAGTCGTATAACCATTATTCAAACATCCATCATCATGTAGTATATTCACTCTTCTCCCCCTCAAAAATTGCATCCGAAGTTGCCATTTTTGATTTAGCAAGTGAATAAGAGTATACACCAATGAACATAGATCCACTTGATGATTGAATGAGCGTGGAAAAACATGAAGCTTGTTGATGAAGAATGTAGATGAGTATGGCCATTCATGAGAGAATTTCTCTTTAGCAGAAGATAAAGCGCACAGAAGAACGTACACTTTTCTTTTCTTTGAAGAACGGGGCCTGAAGTGTTATCTGCAGACACCATAATGATGAAGAACGAGGCCTGAACTGATGTGAACAGACGTCATTGTTTAGAGCCCAGTCATATGTTTAGAGCCGCCCGAATCCAAATACCAAGGGACGATTTGCACGACCTGCTTTGGACAACAGACGAAGACAGAGAATTGGAAACATTGGATCCCCACGTGCTCATGGGGTCCTTTTGGTTAGCACAAACAATCTTTGAATCAGCAGAAACCCTAGGTGCAATGTCATTGTCACTAGGAGCTAAACTAGTAGAAGCATCGGACTTAGTCGAGGGACATTTTGTGCTTAATGGGATTGTTCTACCAGTTGGCTTCCAAACCTTAACAGGCACTACTCTAGGCATAGTGGATCTAGTTAAGGGGCAAGGTTTGCCATTCGTGAATATTCGACTTGTTGGCTTCCACTGAAATCCTACATTGGTAAAACCTTCCTGTAGGTTTCCGATTGCTTAATCTGTTTCGCTCTCCAAACTTTCTTAAGCGGGTTATGAATCTTAGACCTCGAAATAACACATCACATTTATCATGATTACCAGAAATTAAACATTTTTGCATGTTTTGCAGACAACATAAGGCCTCGAATTAATTTTAGTAAGCTTAGAGCTAATACTAGAACTAACACGATTCTTTTTGTTGAAATCAAACTTCTTGTCCCTATGGTGTTCTTTCACTTCCTTATCATGAACACTTTTAGTTTGCGTAATCCTATCCTTCTTTGCATAGCTTCTAGGTTTTGACCCGCTAACTTTAGTGTCAATCTTAACATCTGTAGAAGTAACGATGGGAACATTACATGGCTTCACTACTTTCTGCATTCTTGGTCTAGAAGTGCTGGGATCTGAAATTCTAGGAGGCACATCACAGGTTGCTTGCTTGAATTTAGATATGGAACAAGACATATCAAGGGTCACATGCTTGGCTTTAGGCATAGAACGGATTTCCTGTTTGGCACTAGGCATAGAACAAGGCTTCACAGCTTTGCCTTTTTCACCTAAGGGTTTTGGACATGTTGCAATTACACATTCAAGCAGCTCTTGAGATCGTTTGGCCGGAGGCAAGCAAACCTAATTTCACTATCAAGAGGTTTGTTAATGAAATCCTCTTCGACAATCTCACGGAGACATTCTAGACTATCCTTAAGGTGAGCACAGTAGTCATGAAAAGCATGTTCATTATTCCTAAGATGAGGAGGAATATATTTAACTATCACAGTGTATTTGCAATCTAAGGGTGATTTTGAGACAACATTCTTATTGAAAACAAGTGGCAGTTTCCCATTTCCCTGACTTCTCAGATTCTCAATTTCCTTTTGTAAAGACGTTATTTTTTCGTTGTTTTGGTCACGGGTGACGTTTATTGAATCATATAACTCTTTAAAATGTCGTTTAACCTTTTCATTTTCTTCTAGAAAACTTTCGTTTTCCTTTTGTAAAGCATTTACTAGGTTTTGAAGATGAAACGTTTGAGAATTCGAAGAATCTAAAGGAGAAGGCATTTGGGAGCCTGTCATATTGTTCGTTTGACCCTTTAATTGAGAGATTTGGGCTTTCAACTTTCGGATCGTGTTGCAATGAGCTTGAATCTGTTCATCACGTTTGTTAATTTGAAAAGCTGCATCAAACTCTGGAGCATCTGAAGATGTCTTGATATTTGAAGTTTTGACATTTTCTTTGAGATGTTGATATTTGAGTTGTAAATTAAAATGCTCAACTTCTAGTTTAGAAAAATGTTTAACCAAATTGTCGTGATCATCCAGTTCAATTTTCTCGTTTAGTTTAGAATTAGTTTTTCAAGCTCAATGACACGATCATGGGAGACTTTCAGGGCCACAGATAGTTCATGAAATTTGGAAGCATTAATAGAGCAATTTGAAGCGGTGAAAAAGATATCTTGAGCAACACATTCAGTAATAAGAGTCTCATTTAAGGTATGCAAGTTCTTCCTCTCAATCTCATTATATTTTAGTGCACGCTCATAATCACTAACTTCAACTACCATTGCATCAAATTCCTTTTCCATTTCTTTAATATCGGATTTTATCCCCTTTTTAAGACTCTCAAAATGATCTTTTAGTTGTTTAAAGAAAGGCATGACCTCAGTTAAATAACATTCTTTCATTTGCTCAAAACCCCTTTCCCCTTCAGTTATCCCAGTGGGTGTGATCCTTTTCTTACAAGTTTTCTCAAAATCGGTAAATAGTTGAAGAATAACATATTGACTGATTAAGGTCTTGCTCTTAGTGGCAATAGTTCTAGGAACTAAATGCATTGGTGTATTTGGAGGATACACAGTCGCTTTAGGGAATTTCCTACAAGGGGATTCTTTTCAACAAGATTTTCAGCTTTTTGCAAGTCCATATCCTTTTTCCGGAACACTTGTTCAGGGGTCAATAGAGTCTGAGGCTTAAACATGTTTAAGGATATCCAATTTTCCTTAGTGTAATCATGGGGTTTTATCGTTATCTTGTTCTTTTTACACTCGGGATCTTCTAGCTTCTTATTCATTTTCTCCCTAGTGACTTCATCTGATTTCTTATCTTCCTCGGTGCACTCAGCACAACTAGGTTTCTGTCTAGGCTTAAGGATCTCATTACCATCATACAGTACCTTATGAGCATTTCTAGCCTTTTTAATTACCTCTGGATTAGGTTCCTCAACAAGGGAAATGCTATGCTTATCGCTTAAGACTCTATGCTTAGTGATCATGTGAGCAATCTGAATGGTATTCCCTTGTATGTACAACTTATTTTCAAGCTTGTTTTTCAAAGTTTTTAGATTGGAAAAATCATTCAAAAGTTTTGATTCCTTAGCCTTGAATTCTTGCTTAAGCATTTTAACATTTTCTTGAAGTTCGTGTTTTTGCTTAGCGGTTTTAGAAAGCTTTTCTTGTAAGGAGTTTAACTCTTGTTTTAATACTTCTTCTCTAAACCTACTTTTTCTAATAGTTGTACGTATTTGGACATCCATTTCCTGCTCACGGGTGGTCAACTCAAACTTAGCACGCTGTTCATAAATAGCAACCTGATCCTTATATATGTTAAGCTCAGTGGTAAGGGAATCATCAGGCACAAATGCAGCATACTCATGCAGTTCATAATCATCATTTTGAGTAGAAGATGCACAACTAGGTACAGCAGAAACATCCATGCAACTTACCTGAGCATTGACATGCACAGGTTGTGACGGGTGCATCTCTATCTTGGGTACATCCGAAGCTTCCATGGAGCGTTCCTTTGCATTAACTTGCACAGGTTGTGTCTGGTGCACCTCTCTCTCTTGTGAATTTGAGCACGAAGATTCCATTTTTCCATTATCCGACTCATCATTTTTTTTGTCACTGACATTCTGCATTCAGCAACACCCGATTCTTCAACATATACATTACCCAACTTATCACAACAATCTTTCAACGCACGACACTCATTCACGTTTACATTCTTTTGAGCAGATTCTTCAATGTACTTTTTCACATTATCCATGAGTTGGATAAATGTCTCAATGAATTCTTGAATTTCCATTCCAGTATGTTTTTTGAAGGAAATTCCAGTCAAGTGTTGATCGTAATCTGATGAATATTCCCCACTGATGAATGGCTGAAATTGTTTGTAGATTACTTGAAGAGCTGCACTGGAACCATCCTTTTGAACCTCTTTATTGGTAAGTTGCAAGCTTTAAGTGTTCTAAGTTCAACAGCAAGCTTCTTGTCAATGTAGGTAAGTCTTGGCGGAAAAGAGCACTACATGTTCGATCCCCGGCTATGGATAACAGTTGTATGAGGTGCAGATGAAGTAGCCGATATGGCTCAATGCTGCATTCCATTTGCGTGGCATTCTCATTGTACTCAGAACATGAAGATCTCACATCCTCATTGTTCAATTCAAACATCTTTAACCATTCAGGGTAGCATACTTTATCATTGTTGTCCACAAAGATCATACAATTTAAGCACTTCGAAATCAGGGTCAGTAGAGTAAGACATCATGTGGTAGAATGCACAGGATTTTACAAGTCTATGATTTAAACCGAGAAATAGAATCTTTCGCGGGATTTTACTTAAATCAAGACCAAACCGTTAAGCAATGACCAATGGAATGTGTTAAGATGACTGATGGATCGACACAATGATAGACAATTGTGTGTTAGGACTTATGATTGTTTGTGGGATAAGCAGAGATGTTGTTTGGTTGAGATTTGGATTGGTTTATGCACGATTTTCCGAGAAATTTAGGTCTAAAAACATAAAACCTCAATAACTTCTGTTCAGAGCGGATTTAGCCCTCGAAGGTTTACCCGAATTTAGTTCATTCGGCGTGACATTCTCCTCGTTCTCACGGTCGTTTTGATGGGTAGAACGCTGAAAACGGAGTTACGGATCAAAAGTTATAGCCGTTTGAAGTTTTGTCGGGAAAAGTCAACAAGTCGCTAAGAATTCTTGAACCAAGTCGCTAAGACCAAGTCGCTAAGTAACAACTCGCTAAGCTCCAAGTCGCTAGCAAAATTTTGACAGCAAGTCGCTAAGAACTAAGTCGCTAATTTGTCAAGTCGCTAAATAGCAACTCGCTAGGTACCAACTCGCTAACACCAAATCGCTAACAATTTTGGCAGCAATTCGCTACTCAAGTCGCTAAAACTTCAAGTCGCTAAAGAGCAACTCGCTACAGACCAAGTCGCTACCACCAAGTCGCTACCCGTAGTGGAGAGTCCACTACTTGTACTTTAATCGCTAGGTCTAAGTCGCTAGCTCCAAAACTGTAACTCGCTACAAAATTGTGAAGCAAGTCGCTAGCAAGAAAGTTATACCGTGAGCCAAGTCGCTAACTTGAAAAACTTCCAAAACACACTTTTCAATCCAAAACAACCCAACCACGATGATTCAAGCCTTCCAAATCAAAACCTAAACACTTATGATGATCTTAAACACAAAAGTACAATCAAAATCCAAACTTTAACACTAGAAATCAACCAAATGATGCACAAACCACTAAACTTTTTCAAACTCAAAAACCACCTAAAAACCACTAGAAATCCAAAGATGTGTAAGATATGATCTAACCATGGCTCTTGATACCAATTGTTGGATATAAGTTTTCACATACACATCAAACCATTAACACAAGTGGGCGTATAAGTGGAATTCTAGAGAGAGAAAGTTAGAGGTTTAGGGAACTTAGTGAGAGAAAGTGAAAGATATTATTATGAGCTCCAACTCTCTACCTTGGAAGGTAGAGAGTATTTATAGTCTTACATAAATCGCCACACAACGGGCTGTGGATCAGGCATACAGTGGGTAAAGACCCGTCCGTCCTCCACGGTGTTACATAACTAAATACTACTTAACTTAAAATAACTACGACTACGAGCTTTCTAATGATTACATATACTTGAGGTGACCGACTCTTTAATACCCGGAATTTCTAATTCCTAACACTACAGAAATCTTGTGGAGGAACAAATCAATCAAGGACCCCTTGCTTGGATGACTTGTAGAATGCTCGTGATCTCGCCTTAGAGAATGACCTATATGAGAATCACTAAAGAAAGAAAGAAGAACTACTCTCTAGATCAAGTGATCTTTTGTTAGAAGAGAATGAGAGTGTATGAGAGAATTAGTAAGAAGAGGGGTGAAGAGAAATGAAGAAATGGCTCTCTATTTGTAGGCAAAACTTGCCACTGTCCCCCGGATCCCACGGATCCCTCCCATAAGGGATCCTTCTAGTGTAATCCTAGGGATCCGTGGGACGCTCCTCTTTGCCCATGGGTTTTTGGTTATGGGTCATGGGTCATGGGTTATGGGTTGGTCCATAGGTATTTCTTTAGATACAATGTATCTAATGAGTACAATGTATCTAGTCAAGTGGGTATGGGTCAATACCATGGGTTATGGATATGATCCATGGGTTGTGATTTTTACCCATCCTAATAAACTATTACAACAAATGATTTATTACAACAATTTGTATTAAATGGCTATATGTAAATGCTTTACAAAAATAACATGTAACCTTATAATTTTACTTAAAATAACATTATATTTGTTATCAACAAAACACAAAGAGATCGCAAAATATTACTCCCTCCGTCCCAAAATTATAGTCCCCTTTCTATTTTTTCGGTCTTTCTTTTACAACTTTGACCTTAAGTATTTTTTTTTGTGTTATATAATATTTGATGCAAAATATATGAATGGATTGAGTTTTTAATGTATTTTCATTTGATATAATTTTCATCAAGTATTGTATAACATAAACAAAAATATTTATGGTCAAAGTTGAAAGAGAAAGACCAAAAAAGTCAAACGGGGACTATAATTTTGGGACGGAGGTAGTAATAAATGTTTTTACGGTTTAATTGTACTAACAATCTCCCCCTTTTTGTCGATGACAAAATATAATATTATGATGAGTAAAACTTAAGATTAGATGTATGTTTTGAAAGCCCTAAGTTTTACTTCTTCTCCCCCTTTTTGTCAAAACAAAAAGTTAACCCAACGAAGAAATAAAATGTGGAAAAATAGTCCACGTAACGCTTACTCCCCCTTGACAGTAGCTCCCCCTAGTTTGGGGTGTCAAATGAGAAAAAATAAAATCCTACAAAGAAAGGTTAGTAGTAACATGCATAATTAATCTTGTGATTGACGAGAATCAAGATTGGGAGCCAAGGTATGTAAACAAGGCCTTGTAATAAAATAAAAAAATGTAGTGGTATCTATGCCACACACATGTAAAAATAAAAACAATACTTGTTCCTGAAAATGACTCAAAAGAGAAAATACTAATAATAGAAAGTAGTAATAAAGATTCCTTCCATGCTTGCATAAGGTTATGGATGGGTGTTTTGATGAGTGATGGTATTGATGCGATCAAGAATGAGGTTGAGTATGAATCGCATTTCTTCCATAACTTCTATTGCAATATCCCTAGTGGATTGGAAATGTTCACAATGTAAGTGATGTGGGTATTGAGTGCGGAAATTATCCGGGTTGTTTTGATTTGTGATATGCGGAAGATGTGGTGGAAAAATAGGAAAATACGGATCAATGTTCGGGATGTTTGGAAGTGGTGGTGGAAGAGAACCTAGGTGTTCTTGTAGCTTAATGGGAGCTAAGGGTGGTAAGGTTTCAAGGTCTTGAAAAATTGTATTTGGAGAAGTGGGAGGTGTCAAAAAGGCTAGTTCTTTTTGTTTTGGTTGTTGAGATCTTGTTGGAGTCTTAAGGAGTTCCAAAAGAGTGACTTTAGGTGGATGTTCCCCTTTTAAACATTGTCTCTTAAGAAGTGATGACGAATCTCTATATGCTTTGTGCGAGAATGTAACACCGGATTCTTGCTTAAATCAATTGCACCTTTGTTGTCACATAGAATGACTATGTCACTTAGATGAATGGCGTAGTCAACTAACGCTTGTTTCATCCATAGTGCTTGTTGGCATGCTTTTCCGGCGGAGACGTATTCGGCTTCGGTTGTTGATATTGCTAATACCGTTTGTTTCTTAGAAAACCAAGATGTTAAACAACATCCCATAAAAGTACATACCCCACTTGTACTTTTTCGGTCAACATAATCACCTACATGGTCAGAATCTGCATATACAATTGTTTCTACTCCCGTTCCCTTAGGATACCATAATCCTAATTGTGTTGTACCCTTGATGTATCTAAATATCCTTTTTTACGGCTTCTAGGTGTGATGGTTTAGGGTCTTCTTGAAACCTAGCACATAGACAAACACTAAACATGATATCCGGCCTACTAGCCGTGAGGTAGAGAAGACTACCAATCATGCCACGATATTTTGTATTATCAACGGATTCGCCGTCTTCATCTTTTGTGAGTTTGGTGTCGGATGACATTGGTGTCCTAATTGGTTTTGACTCTTCTAAACTGAATTTCTACTTGTTTGATTTGTAGACCAAGAAAGAAACTAAGTTCTCCCATCATACTCATCTCGAACTCGTCATGCATGATTTTAGAGAAAACATCACACATGTCTTGACAAGTGGATCCGAATATAATATCATCTACATATATTTGAACTATGATTATATGTCTCTCTTTTCTTAGTAAAAAGTGTGTTGTCAACTAACCTCATGGTATAGTTGTGTTTGATTAAGAATGACTTGAGTCTATCATACCAAGCTTTTGGAGCTTGTTTAAGACCGTAAAGGGCTTTCTTTAACTTATACACATGTTTAGGTTTTTCAAAATCGATAAAGCCCGGAGGTTGAGCTACATATACTTCTTCATTAATAAAACCATTTAGAAAAGCACTTTTGACATCCATTAGATAAAGCTTTAGATCATTAGCACAAGCATAAGCAAGAAGTATTCTTATAGACTCTAATCTAGCCACGGGGGCATAGGTCTCATCAAAGTCTATTCCTTCTTGTTGGTTATACCCTTGGGCAACGAGTCTAGCCTTGTTTCTAGACACTACTCTATTTGCATCTAACTTGTTTTTATAAACCCATTTGGTTCCTATTATGGTTTGATTACTAGGTGGACGGACAAGTGTCCAAACATCATTAGAAACAAATTGATTTAACTCTTCTTGCATAGCCATTACCCAACTTTCATCTTTTACGGCTTCTTGTGTATTCTTAGGTTCTATGGTTGAAACAAAACAAAATAGGCTACTTTGGTTTTGAACTTGAGACCTTAAGGTTCTTTCGTTTAACTTTCCTATGACCTTATCTACGAGGTGATCTTTGGACTCTTTAATATTTATGAGTTCATTTGAAGATTCTTCTTCTTCTTCATTTATGTTTTTCTTTATTACAATAGCTTCACTTTCTACAATCTCGTCATCGACAAGAGGTGGAGAGGGTTTTGGTAGACTTTCATCAAATTTTACATTTAATGACTCTTCTACCTTCATTGTTTCTTTATTTAGTATGACTTAAGCTTTGCTATTAGGGGAGTAACCTAGAAAGATACTTTTGGTTGATTTAGGATCAAATTTTGTAAGGTAATGTTTAGTGTTAAGAAGAAAACATTTGCTACCAAAGACTCTAAAGTGATCTAACGTAGGCTTTTTGCCTCGAAGTAACTCGTATGGAGTTTTACCTAATATTGGTCTAATTAAGACTCGATTAAGTATGTACGTTGAAGTATCAACGACATTGCACCAAAACGTTTGAGGCATGGATTGCTCATTTAGCATGGTGCGACTCATTTCTTGTAGGGTTCTATTCTTTCTTTCAACTACCCCATTCGATTGTGGAGTGCGCGAAGCCGAGAAGTTGTGAGTAATACCATTAGCGTAACAAAAGGCTCCAAATTGCACTTCATTATCGAATTCCCTATCATGATCCGTTCTAATAGACACTATAGGACTTCCTAGTTGTCTTTGGATTTTCTTGCTTAATATTTCAAAATAATTAAACATTTCCGTTTTGTTCTTTAAGATTTTTGTCCATGTGTACCTAGAGTAATCATCCACTATGACCAAAGTGTAGTAGTTGCCTCCATAACTTTCTATAGCGGATTGACCAAATAAATCCATGTGTAGTAATTCTAGACACTTAGTTGTAGACACCATGTTTTTAGCTTTGTGACTAGAATGAACTTGTTTTCCTACATTACAAGCATCACAAAAGTGATGTTCATATTTTAACTTAGGTAGATCTCTTACTAGATCTTTGGATGATAGCGATTGAAGAAGTCACATATTGGCAGGGCCCAATCTTCGATGCCATAAGGTCGAAGTATCATCCATAGAGGTAAGAGAAAGTTTGTCTTTCGGTTCATCACCGATTTTAATGAGATAGACTCCATGTTTCCTAATTCCTCTTCCTATGGTTATGCCATTTTTTAATATCTTACTACCGGTTTCGGTAAAAAGTACATTACACTTTTTATCACATATTTGTCATATACTTAAGAGGTTAAAGTTTAGGTTTTTTACGTGACACACATCGTTAATGGTTAGAGATTTGTTAGAAATCGTACCTTTACCGATGATTTTACTTTCGCTATTTCCAAACACCACATTTCCTCCATTCAAGGATTCATATGTGGAGAATAGATCTTTATTGCCGGTCATGTGCCTCGTGCACCCACTATCCTTGACCCATTCATCCGGATCTAGGTCGACCTTTAAGCACACCTAAGAAAACAATTAACTCAAAAGTTTGGTCCCCATTTGTTCATGGGTCCATTAGCGTTAAATATTCCATTCATGTTAGACATGTATGGATAAGGTGAATATGCATTCCATGGTGCAAAGTTTTAAAAAGGAAAACCATTTTGCATATTTGGGTTCCATCCCATTTGATGGTTACTTCTCGGGTAAACATTATTAGGTCTCCTAGATGGATTAGGTTTCGAAAAAGGTGGAGCTTTGTTTCTTGCAAAAATAGGATTATATTTTGGAGGTGGTTGTCTAGTGGTAAAATGAGTTGGTTTCTTCTTATTAACAATAACAAAATCAGTTCGAGATGAAAAAGCTATGTTATTACCACTGTTTGCTTTAGCAGACCCACGGATCCCTGGTTGTACACTAGCCGGTTCCCTTTTTGTGGGATCTGTGGGATCCGCCACAACAGTGGCTTGTTTTTCTAGTGCCTTAACAAATTGTGTTTCTTTTTTTTCACTAGTTGACGCATCAAGTTGCTGAATACCTAAACCTTTTTGGTTGTTTCCGGTTTTAACACTATCTAATATCATATCTAAAGTATTCGTACTCATTCTAGCAATTTTAGAATCTAGTTGATCAACTAGTGTTTGAAGTTGAACGCAAAGTTCACATTCACCACTTGCTATTTTACCCTTTTCTAGACGTTCCAATTTTGCTTTTAATTCTATGACTTCCTTATCTAAACGTTGGTTTTGATTTTTCAAAAACTTGTTTTTGTTAATTAATTTTAAGCTAATATTGCAAAGTTTGTCATATTCATTATGCAATGAGTCATCATCTAGTGATGAGCTACTATAGTATTCGTGACATACCTCGTCATTTGCCATGAGACAAATTTCTTCGTCCTCCTCGTCGCTCATTCCCCACGTGCCACTCACGAATGCCTTTTGATCATCCCGTTTGGGACACTTATTAATAAAGTGGTTTGGGTTCCCACATTTAAAGCAAGCACGATCATCCCTTGGCTTCTCGTCCTCTTTGCTTTTTCGGAATCCTTTCTTGTCGTCATACGGTTGTTTGACGTATCTTCCCTTCCTTCTAAAGAACTTTTTAAAGTCCCTTACCGCCATAGCATACTCTCGTCGTCACTATCCGAAGAGGAGTTCTCTTCATCGCTTGAGGCCTTTTTGGCTTTAAGGGCAAGAGATTTGTGTTTCTCTTTCACCTTTGAGGCTTCAGAATCTTTAGCAAGGACAAGCTCGTAGACTTTTAAGTTGCCTATGAGTTCATCAAGGGTGAGGATTGTCAAATCTTTTGACTCTTCGATTGCCGTCACCTTGGATCTCTACTTGGATGGAAGTGCCCTTAGATATCTCCTAACATGGTTACGGCTAGAAAAAGATTCATCAAGTGCTTGTAAAGATGTGATAATATTATTAAAATTTGCAAATGAATGATCTATAGTTTCCTCATCCGATATTGAAAATTGTTCATATTGTTGAACAAATAAATCAATTTTATTATTTTTAACTTGTTGATTACCTTGATGAGTTACAACTAAAGAATTCCAAATTTCTTTAGAGGTTTTAAGCATAGAAATTCTTTCGAATTCCTTTTTGGGTAAAGCATTATATAAAACCATTTTATCTTCACTATTTTTAGAAAGCTTTTTCTTCATTTCATCATTTAGTTTATCATGAAGTATGTTAACTAAATTTCCTTTATCATCTTTTGAGGTAGCCTCAAAATCACCTTCAACAATAATGTACCAAAGATCAATATCTTTAGACTTCACATACGTTTCAAATCTATTTTTCCAATATATAAAACCATTAGTTTCAATTAGTGGTTGTCGTTGCATAGATTGCCCTTCCTTGTAATTTTCAGAACCCATAGTGATCGAAAAGTTTTTAAAATACGGTTTACTTTAAAACTTTTATAAACTTAGCTCTTGATACCAATTGTGGAAAACTAGAAGGGGGATTGAATAGTTTTTCCGATTTTAAGTTAGTTTCAAAAACTTTAGATTCGATATTATGTGAAATCATATGGATGTAGAGAAAGTATAGATCTAATGATAAAGCAAGTAAATAAATTAAAGCAAGGGATAGAAATGACACAACCGATTTATAGTGGTTCGGCTACAAGGACACCTTCCTTGCCCTACTCCACTCCCCGAGTCACCTACTCGAGAGTTCAAGCACTATGTCAACAAACTCCTTCAACTTGGCGGAGAAGCCTTCACAACGTTGCTTACACCTTTTTCCGGTACAAAGCTAAATACCGAGTCCGTAACACGGTGGACCAAACCAACACGACTATTACACAACAACTATGTGAAATATCAAATACAAGATCTTTGTTACAGAAATCTTGTGGAGGAACAAATCAATCAAGGACCCCTTTCTTGGATGACTTGTAGAATGCTCGTGATCTCGCCTTAGAGAATGACCTATATGAGAATCACTAAAGAAAGAAAGAAGAACTACTCTATAGATCAATTGATCTTTTATTAGAAGAGAATGAGAGTGTATCAGAGAATTAGTAAGAAGAGGGGTGAAGAGAAATGAAGAAATGGCTCTCTATTTATAGGCAAAACTTGCCACTGTCCCTCGGATCCCACGGATCCCTCCCACAAGGGATCCGTCTAGTGTAATCCTAGGGATCCGTGGGACGCTCCTCTTTGCCCATGGGTTTTTTGGTTATGGGTCATGGGTTATGGTTTGGTCCATGGGTATTTCTTTAGATACAATGTATCTAATGAGTACAATGTATCTAGTCAAGTGGGTATGGGTCAATACCATGGGTTATGGATATGATCCATGGGTTGTGATTTTTACCCATCCTAATAAACTATTACAACAAATGATTTATTACAACAATTTGTATTAAATGGCTATATGTAAATGCTTTACAAAAATAACATGTAACCTTATAATTTTACTTAAGATAACATTATATTTGTTATCAACAAAACACAAAGAGATCGCAAAATATTAATAAACGTTTTTACGGTTTATTTGTATTAACAATTTACATATTTAACGAAAATTACGAACCCTAAAACATAATTAAAACATTAAAAGCCTAATTGGATCATTTGAAGTTATTACGTCTTAAATCCCTAAACCTAATTATCACTTATTCGGAAAACCCTAACTTGGTTTACTATGGAAACTTAATAAATACGAAAACCTACCTAAATTAGAAAGTTACTTAAAAGCGGAAACCTACTAAAAATGGAAAGCCGTCTAAAATGAGTAATCTGATCTTAATAAGCGTTATCTAATTCATAGGTTCCGGACGGCGGGATTGATTCATCGTGTGATGTTACTTTCCTATTTTGCTTGCTTCGATTGAGGTACAGATATTCTGACCTTCTCATAAGGTTTCTCATGAACTATTTGATCTCTTGCCTTTGCTATTGACCCTTTGCTATTGAACCATTGCTATTGAACCTTTGCTATTGAACCTTTGCTATTGACCCTTTGCTATTGAACCATTGCTATTGAACCTTTGCTATTGACTCTTTGATATTGAACCATTGATATTGGACTATTGCTATTGAATTGTGATTTGTTGATATTGAACCTTTGATTATGATGACCTCCATATTGTATACTTAGTACCTATTGCATTGACCTGTCAGTTTGATACCCGAGCCATTAACTAGGCATGGGGGTTCCATGTCCGTGTCATTGATGCACCAATGGCATGACTCTATTGTGAATGAGTGATGTTCCACACCGCCCCCATTATTGTATTGATTATTGCGCGCTTCAGATATATTGTATTGGCCACTATTGTATTGCAGGGGGCGTATGGATGCATCCTGGTTTTGTATTGTATTGATTGATTGTATTGGTATTATGTTGGTGATGTGGTGGGTATGTGAAATACACCCCCTCACAGTTTGGGAGCTTGCTACGCCATTGATTACTAAGGTCTCCCCTCTTATTGATCGGGTATTCCGAGGTCACCCCTCCGAATACAATGGCTACTATTGGATATTGGGCTGCTAATGCCACTATTTATTGTATTGTATTGTATTGTTGGCTCAGGATAGATTTATGACAACCCTTACACTGTTGATATACCTATATTGTACCTTCTGTATTCCCCAATGCACCATATTCTGTATTGATTGTTTGTTACTCTGTACCCTCATGTGACTCACACTACTACCATGATATATGTTCCATTGCATTGATATGTCATGCTCTTATTCCGTTACTTCAGACTTTCATTCCATTCACGTACCAGGTTATTATATGATTATTGAAATTGATTATGCTTTTACATGTTTATGTGACTACCGGTTACCTGCTACGATATGGTTAATATGCGAATTATATGATTCACATGTTGTCATCTGACTATATGTTATCTTACTGTTATGTGACCCTTTGACTTGTCTGGCGACCATGCTAGTGTGTAATCGATTGTTTGACTGGTTATCATATAAAATTCGTTCTGTTAACCTCGTGGACTATGTATATCAATTAGTATCCTTATCTGCTTATGGTTGATCTGCCATATGTACATTGTTGTTTATGCTACTGTTTGATTGGGTAAATGGTTCAACTTATGTGGTCTGGCTTGTTAACTTGTTTAACTTGTTTAATTGTTAACTTGTTTATAGTGTTCATGCTGAATCCATACTTGATACGTGTGGCTACCATGTTTGACTGCTGATGGTATTTCTGTTATTGTGATACTTGTGACGTTATTAACTGTGGGTTACTTGACTTGTGTGATTGCCATGCTCACTTTCTAGTTAGTTGCATCCGCTAGCTTTTAGATTTCCGTTTGGCTTATATGTACTCTGATTTCCTGATTTATTGTACGCCTGGGTATTTAGATGTGCTTGCGTATATGTCATCAATGTGTTATGTGCTTTGTCCTCCTCTGTTATCTTTTCCTCCTGGATATCTGTATAATTGTGTTTCTGCAGGAATCCTCATTGACTCATTTTCCTCATTTCGTTACGACCTTGTTATCAGTTTCCTTGTTTCATTTTTATATTTCAGGTTTTGTTTAGCTTTCGTTTTGTTATATCTGTTCACTAGGCTTTTTAAGCTCAACCGCATTTCTTTTCCTACGACATGTTTTAGGTTGGAAGATGGGCTGAGAGTTGGATTATCTGAGTGGACTGGCCCTAGTTACCTTATCATTTTGGACTTATTTTGAAGAGCGATTGTTTCGATTTCTCATTTCATTTTATTGGCATTTTGGGTTTTGTATTTTCTTTGTAAGTCATCCGTTTATATGACTTGATAATTTACTTTATAAGGCTTCCGTTTGTAAAAATTTTAATTGTATGTTCTGATATGACACCAGAATGTTACACTTCTACCCTTGTCGGGTTGGGGTGTTACAGGCATACTGGGATGTCAAGAGAGCCAATGGTTAGGTTCAAAGATTCATCAGGTTCAGTCAGATGGTTCAGTATCTGGAGGATATTTAAGGAAAAGCACAATCCTTATCCTTAGATGGTATATGATGCAGTTATCTGGAACTATCTGAAGGTTATGTTTGAGCCAACTCATGAGGATCAGGAATGGTTACAGTTGAGGAACAACACAGTTCAGAGATGGGATTTATACCAGATTTGTGGTTTGCATGCTCTGTTTGCTCATGGTTTGGTAATCTACATGCTGGGGGAGAAATATTGTCCTCAACTTATAGCTAAGAAAGAGATTAAAAGACAGATTCTTGTTCCTAAGATGCTGAGAACTCAAAGACATTACTTTGATGATGATCAAGCTTACAAGTTAATCAGAAAGTATGAAAAGGTTCTCTACCCTAAGCAAAAGTAGTGTGTTTGGAAGCATCCTCCTGGTGGTTGTTTATGCTGAAAGGAAACTGGATGATTTGAGGAGCAAATATCAAGTTTAGGGGAGGATTGTTGGGTTTTATGGATACTACTGCTTTTGGGAGAATCAACTGCTTATAGGGTTCCTGATAAAATGGTCTAAGTGTTATCTGCTGCTCGTGTTACTGAAACTGCTGCTGGTGTATTCTACATACTGTTAGGTGGTGCTAGAAAGAATCATGAGAAATAAACTAAGTGGTAACTGCTGCTGGACTTGGAGAAACTACTGCTAGAGTAAATTTTCTGCTGCTGAAGACTGAAGTGCTTCCAGAGTATATGTATCTATTGCTAGTTTTGTTTAACTACTGTTGGAGTCTTAGTCTGTTTTGTATTTATGGAATGTCGCGTTCCTATAATGTAGTATTAGATAAGTATAAAAAATATACGATTGTATAGGAAGCGATTTAGTAACCTAGTAGGACTCTTTAACATATAAAAGGAGATTCTTTGTCATTTGTTTTATATATAAGTTTAAGGCGGCTTCAAGGTTGTAAACCGTAGTGATATCAAGATCACTTGTATTATTAGAATAATAATATTGAAGCTTTTGATTGTGAATTCATTGTGTTCTTCTTATTCTATAAGTGTTATATTCTGCGTGATACTTAAAGGATCAAACCGTTCCTTATACAGAAGCTATCAAAGATCTATATTTACAAGGTGAACTGGGATCAACAAATCATTATCATGTTTTTACTTATCTAGCGAAATAAAGAAGAATAATTTAATAAATCTATTTCCATATTATGCAACAATCATTTTTACATATGAAGTTTGTTTCACATGTTTTCACTTAATTTTAATCGTGATTACTGTATACAATGTAATCTCGCCAGTTGATGCATACTAATTAATAGTTACACAATATATTAAAGTGGTTTTGTTTACCGGTCATTAGAATTATGTGAAACCAATTGACGCAAAACTATACACGCATATCTATTCAACCAAAACTGATATTAAACACTAACCAAGAATAATATCAGGTTACCAAATATGACTATCTATTTTGATACCAAATCAGTTATGAACAGTTACTTACAGTATTGATTAACCATACACATTTTAATACTATTTTAATAATCTCTTATAAAAAAAATTAGGGTCTTAAACTCGTTCGACGTGAGCGAATTGCCTCATCATTACCTGTGTTTGAAAATTAATTGCCCGATTATTCTTTTAAGGAATCTTGATTCGGAAAATGAATTATGTAATGGAACGAGGTTAATATGTAAACGTTTTGATCCTAAAGTCATCAATGCTAAGATTGTTGTCAGACAGCACGCTGGAGTTAGAGTGCTCTTGCCAATAATTCCTTTTGCTCCCATCTGAAGAAGACATGTTCCCTTTCAAACTAAAGAGAACACAATTCCCTGTGCGGCTTGGCTTTGCGATGGCTATCAATAAAGCTCAAGGCCAAACAATTCCAAATTTAGGTGTTTATTTGCCCGACTATATTTTCTCGTATTACCAGCTTTATGTTGCTTTGTCTAGAGGAATATCACGTAAAACTACAAAGGTATTAGTGAAGCCAGTCAAAAGAGTTCGGTCAAAGAGGTGTCTATACCTCAAATTTCGTCTACCAAGAAGTTTTACGTGACGATTAACGTGCATTGTTAGTTAATATCTTATAATTGATGTAATGTTTTCTTGTTGAGTCTCACTAAATATTTTTTTATGTTGTTTGATTCATGTTAATTTTTTTTGCTAGTGTTGAATTATCGCATTTTACAACTGTTTGCAATTACATTTTGATCTTTTCACATTCTATTTTGAACGTTATACGAAACACTTACCACAATATTACATATCGTTAATTATCTGTTAATAGAAATAGCTGTCGCTAGGTCCGACTATTCATCTAATTATGATATACGTCTAAAAAATTAAAAATACATCTAATTTAGTTTCGTGCATTTCTAATTTATGATTAAATTTCTCATTGATTTCTGCTCGTTTGACTCGATGTGTCTAGCATTAAACTGAAGTACTGACTAATATTCAATCATTTAACCATAAACCTAAATAAACCTAATTCTATCACCTACTTAAACCCAGGGCCACTAATCCAAACACATTAACCGACAATCACGGCCAATACTCCACCTCAAAACCAACGGTCAGATTACAAAATTCACCATGACCCACAAACCAACTGCCAAAACCCAACATCATATCATCCAAAACCTCATCACAACCGTCCAATTATTCGAATATTCTTCCGGCATATCCGCTATTAACTCCGCTACAAGTCACTCTCATCTTTTTAATAAATTTTCCCTCCATCTTCACTTATTTTATTTCACTTTTATTTATGGAATCCACTTTTTTTATATAAATAATCTATACAATCTTATCGGAATCAATCTTGTCTAGATTCCAAAATAGTTATTCTGGTAATCATGTCTGAAGAACTCTCCCTAGAGCAAGAAAAGTATATTGATGAGCTTAAATTGTTTAAGATTAAAGGAAGAGATAAACGAGGTGGTAAAACCGTTAGACTTATTGGAAAATACTTTCCAGGTATCAACTTTTTATCTGTTGGCTATGTTATTTGTTTTTTTTAGTTCATAAGGTCGAACTCTAGCTTGTTTTTCAAACTCGAGATCGTTGTTCTATATTTGAAACTCGTGCTTATTTATTAATAAATGTACTATCGTTGATATGTAAATATACATATGCATGGTGATAGTTTATTTTTGGCAATATTTTGATCCTTGGGCTCGATTTAAAAGTCAAGTGAGTAGCTCACTAGTTAACTAGATTCATTGTTGACGTGCTAAATTTGATTTATTTTGAAACTATGTTTTCGTTACAGCGACTACTTTAAGCGTTGACGTGCTTAACAAGTATTTAGAGAAACGGGTGTTTCCTAAACTTGATGAGAGGCGTTTTGCTATTGTTTACATCCACACCGATGTTTGTAAGAGCGAAAACTTCCCTGGAATATCAGCCTTGCGATCAGTCTACGATGCGATTCCGATAAGCGTTAAACAAAACCTCGATACTGTCTATTTTGTTCATCCAGATCTGCAGTCCAAAATTTTCCTAGCTACTTTTGGCCGATTTATGTTCACAGGAGGGTACGTATTTTATTTACTTGTATTCTACTCAAGAAGGGAATGGGAACAAAATTTTAATCAAATGCATTTACAGAAATAATAAGTACTACCATGCAAAGATCCATGGGTGGGGTGGGACACGTACACCCTGTTTCTGTCCCTAATTATACTGTAACCTTGCTGGTTATCATTTTTTTGCAAGAATTTTGTTTGAAAACCAACTTAGGCGCTCGTGTATATGCAGGTTGTATGAGAAGTTGAAGTATGTGAGTAGATTAGATTATTTATGGGACCAGATTAGGAGAAACGAGATGGAAATACCGGAATTTGTGAGTGATCATGATGAGGATCTCGAGTACCGCCCGATGATGGATTATGGTTTGGAGAGTGACCATGCTAGAGTTTATGGAGCGCCCGCAGTTGATTCCTCCGTGGCAACCTACTCAATGAGGTGTATTTCGTAGGAATGTTGAAAGAATGAAATGACGCCGTCCTCGAAGTCTATAGGCACTGAGCGTTCTACCATTTATTCTATAAAAGAATGAGTGTGTGTTTGCCCTTGTGTGAGAGCTTTGATTATGAAGTCACCAATAACTGTCAGGAATGCGTTATATCACATCTGGGATTTGCATTTCTTTTTTCACCAAGAAATTTGCATGCTAACTCTTTCCTTTTTTCGAAAAGAAGTGATAATGTAAATTACGATGCTAACAAGGTCGCGGGTCAAGGAGGTGTTTTTTTAGGGCATGGGAGCGAAGAAATGACTTTTATTTCTATGAGTGATTGTTTTGTTGGTAGGTTGATAATTGAAAATGGGTATTAACCTTTCAAAACTAAGCAGTATTTTAACCCGCGAAGGCTGATGGGTTTACAAACTAATTCCAATATGCTTACCCATAGGCCATAGTCATTACAATATACGAACCATACGCCCCCAAAATCTTTACGTGACACGGGATTGCAACTCGTGCATGGCTATATTTGATCGGTTACGTCACTCCTAGTTAAACTTTTAGGAATGCAACGACTATTAAAAATTTATTGGCATGTCTGTTGTCACATACTTGTCTCGACAAAGGTTTTTGTTACGACATTTAGTCTCGGCTAAGTCAGTTTTTCCCGAACACTCATCGAACTAGGCAACCAAAGAAAGTTTTAAAGAAAAGAAGGGAAATGGGAAAATACTTTGTAATACTAGAGAGAATTGTAGCTCCTAATCCATGGCAATTTAAGTAAAACAATAAATGATAGTATTTAAAGAAGTGCAAAAGTATACATTTTTAATGTATAATTCTTATTTGAATGAATCAAAGAATTACAACCTTATGGATATGCACTTAATTGAATGACAATAAAATTTTCCTCTTTGATCAAGCAAACTTAAACAAATGCTAGAGTTTGCAAATGAACCCTATGTCTCTTAACTATCAAGGACAATAACAAGTTCAACTGAGAGTAAATTCTCTTATTTAATGTGGTATTAAATGTAGAAGAAATAGAATTTACTCCGACTAATATTCTCTTTATATAAGAGACAAACGAGGATGTCACGTGAGGGTTTGTGACGTGTTAAACATTTACTAGTGAAGTATGTTTTTCATTAAACGTTTTATTCTTGGAAACACAACAACATTGCTTTTGAGAAATATTGATGACAAATGTTCCTCCCTTTTCACCAACTTGTATGTGTCTTGCTATTTCAATGATACACTTTATCCCGCTCATTTTCTTTCTTGAAAAATTCATGCTTAAATATCTAAGAGATTTTTGAGTTATACTCTGTTGGAAGGATCGGATAGCTGATAAGATCATCAGGGCATTGTTGATCTCTGATGTTCCTTGTCCTTCACATTCTATTTCTTATACATACTAGCTGACTCCGTATATGCTAGCGAGTATATCTTCAACTCATCATTGATTCCTTGACCATGTCTCTGACGTAAACCTTGCAGAGGTTGCTCGCTGATTTCTTCACCAGCGAGTCTTCCTATACTTAGACTAATTTATTTTTAAATCTATTCAGATTTCATTGGGCACTGAATTGACCCAACAATCTCCCTATATTTGAATATAAATTATACTAAGTTAAATTATTGTAAGTGAGTGTACAACTTTTCATTACTGATAATTTTTCAGAGACATGATAACAAAAATATGAAGTTTTTATTCAGAGGAGTTGCATTGATACAAATTACATAAGTCCCAGTCCCCTAAATTCTTCATTATCCTCTGTACCTCATCACATTTATCCATGCTCTCAATCTCTATGTTCATCCTAGCAAATAAGTCTTTAGTCATTTGAGAGTTCATCTTAATGGAGTCTGATCACATAAGTTGTGGATGAAAGATGAAACTCTTTTTCTCTCTGAAAGTATAGTTCATTAAATCGATTGGGAAAAAATATTTCAAACTTAGGTTCAAGAATTACCTGCCCATCCTACCTAACTACTCCCTCTGGAGGGTTAGGGTTCCTTTCACCACCAACCACCTGAAGCGGGTGTCGCTAAGCAAGTATTACAATCCCCTATGCAGTGTACCTAATCGTTGTAGTGTAGTATAGACAAAATCGGAGGATTGATTTTTCTCTAGAGAAATAGTGAGGCAGACTCGTAAAGGATGACAAAATGATGTAAAAGATGAGTGAAGATTCTTTTTGGTATTTTATAAAGGAGGTTTTGGAGATTTAGCTTTTAAACTAGTATTAACCTAAAGACGAGAAAATTGAATGATAAGAAAAGTAAATTGGTGAAAACTTATATGTTGGAAAATGTATTTACTTAAGGTGCATTACTTTCTATTGTTACCTAGTTGTCTCTACTGAATCTGTCACGCCTTGATTGGTGATATGAATGATATGTCTAAATTAGTGTAGTGCCTTGATCCAGCTCCTACATCCTGTAATATCTAACTCTGTGTCTTTGTCCAGCTTCTATAACTAACTATTATGCACTCTAGCCTGTTAATGCCTCGCAATCCAACATCGCTCTATGAGTCGCTTTGTGTTGCACATAAAATTGATCAAAGAACCCTAGGCGATTCTGACAAGCCAATAATCTTAGCAAATTCTAAGGCAACAAGAAATCATTAAAGAAATAGATCATCAATTCCAAGAAATTGATAATCAATTAATTCGTAAGTAAAAGATAATCACAACATCAACAAGAAATCATTAATGAACAACTAAATAACAAAAGGTTTCAGTCAATCATAAGTAAACACCAAGAGATTTAGCCTAGTATAGCATACGAAGAACAAGTAATATACATAATCAAGCAACAAATGATAAACATAATTGAAGGATTAATGAATAAAGTGTTGGTTTAATATTTTTTGTGCAAAACCATGAAACGTATGAACAACTGTTTGAGCAAATTAAAATAACTGATGAACATTAGAAATAAAAGCATGATTACATAATCATGACATGCTACTACTAATAATACCAATTTGTACATTACGACTGTATCACTTTCACTTAAAGGTTAAGGTGAAGGCTTTTACAAGGGATAGTTGTGGAATACTATCCCTGGTAATGACAACTGATGCTCTTCATGTTATGAATAGGAAGATTCCACTTAGAAGAGGAGGACGATTCTAGAGGTGGAGTCATGTGCTTACTACTTCTAACATCCTCCCTTTATATACTAGGGAGATACACTGTCAGTAGTTACTAGATAATAGTAAAATGCAAACTAGAAGCAAATTGGAAGTTAGTTGCATGTGCCCTTGTATGGCTATGGTTGCATTAGTATGCTAAAAACTTTGTGCATACAGTATATGCAAGTTGTTTTCCTTTATATCGATGAGATCTTATCTTCCAAAGGATTTTCCCGCTTTGCTATCTTGAATTAATCCCGCTCAAGTGTATCTGAGAACTTCAACAAGATCCTTCTTCATAGTTAGCGAATATCTTTCAAATGAGTTAAATATTTCTCTAAGTATATCTAATAAGTTTTTAACTAGTCAAGTTGCATGGTTTCTTCAGGAAAGTTTAAGTTGATAAGACTTTCATAGTCTTAGAGACATTTTCCAATCCTCTTAGACTCTGGTTTTTTGTAACTCTTTGTATTTTGCTAGCTGACTCCGTATTAGGTCACAAAGTGTTTTGTTCAGTTTGGACTTCTTCTTCTTTGAAGCTTGACTATTTTCCCAAGAAGTATACAACATATCTGAGTTGTTATTCTCTAATATGTGAAAACACTCAGTGAGTTATTTTATCATAACCGTTTTTCTTTATATCAGTGGTTGACTTTAACTCTACCGAGGTTGCTTGCTGAGGTGTATACCTTTGCGAGATAGTCGATTGTGATCAGCAGTGCTGATCCTTATCAGGGAGTAAGCTTTGCTCATTGTTTACATTTAGACTTACTCACATAGTGGACTAGCTCTTTGATTTTATCAACTAATGGTATAGGTTGTATTTATGTGTCAAATAGTTGGGGAGGGATAATTTGGTGAAATTTAAACTCAACAATCTCCCCCAATTTAAATATAAAAGTAGCCTAAGTTTTATCAGAAGTAAGTGAGCATAACGGCTTCTTCTTACATTCTGATTTACAATCAAAAATGAGAACAAGATAAACATCCGGTGGTCTAGTTTTATCAGAGGTAATTGAGCATCATGGCTTCTTCTTATACTCTGATTTACAACCAAGTATATATATAAACATCTAATTAAAGTGGTCGGATTTTCTCAGAGGTAAGTGAGCATAATGGCTTATTCTTACACTCTGAATATATATATATATAAATATATATATATATATATATATATATATATATATATATATATATATATATATATATATATATATATATCTGAATCTTTTAAGGTTTTCTTGTGTTTGGTTCAGCTATTGAATTCTGTCTTGGATTTCACCCTGTATGTATTCAGAGACTCCCTGATTTTATGGTTGTGTCCCTGAAATCATTTTTCTCCAAGGCATCAAACTTTTTCTTTGAAGGATGACAGACACTTCTTGATCTTTTTATCCATTTCTTCTAATTTTTAAGGACTTTGTCTCTTTTAGCCTTTGATATTGTGATTTCAGAGGCCAATTTTTTGTCTTATGAGGTATGAGTCCGTTAGTAAATTTTACTAAGTTCTAGGTCCTCAGGTGTCAGGTATGGCTTTAGAATCAGTTTGATAAATTTGGTTGAAAGGTAGGGTTTGTGTTTGAGTGTAAAGTTGATTATAGTGACTAGTATACTATGTTAGAAAAATTTATTTTCAGCCACAGATGATGAAGGTATCATTTCATCATCCTTTTCTGATTTCACATGGTTTCTGATTCTCTTTAATCCCTGACAGCTATCAGTGACTTAGGTTGAGGTATCAGCTGTGCTGATAGTTACTTCTTATCCCTGGTCAATTCCGCATTGATATCTCTGAGTTTTATAACTCATACCTTTTAATGTCGCGGAAATAAAATAGACTTACAATTATTGACTTTCCAGGTTTAAGCAAACCTTTCAAGTTTAAGGGCTGCTAAGTCTCTTTTTTTCAGCGACTTTAAAATAGGCTATCCTAAGTACCTTTCGAAAGATAGTTTGGTCAACTATTTTATGGTGAGATGTTCTTGGCCCAACTATCTTTTGTTTACCCTTAGAATAGCCTAGTCTAATCAGGTGTGAGTGAACAAAAAGACTTCTTCTCACATCTGCAGTTACAACAACAAGCAATAAAATAGATGCATGTACGTTGGAGCTTTGTTGTTGATGTGTTCTTAGTGAGGTTTCATGAGGAACGGGAACTATTTTGTTTACTGAACACTCCTTGATATGCCTGATTTACCTTCACTAAAGACTGCTCCCTATCCTTCCCCTGGATACTCCATCATCAGCAGTCTCTGGTCCTTCACATGTGGTCTCAAGCTTCATTCTCCCACTATTGGTTGCTACTTGAGAGCCGCCATTGACAATTATTTCCACACGTATAGTTTGTGTGTCTGATACACCTAATTGCGCAAGGTCTTTCTGAATGAAGATACTTGCACGGAAATTTGCATAAAAGAGCTGGAGCAGAAGTATTTTGGACCATTTGCTACGCAAAAGAGTATGGAGGTACTCAATCTTGTAGCTTTTTGCTACAACAAAGAGCATGAAAGTGCTCGATCTTATAGAGGTAAAGGTGAAGAAGATTATGAGGAGGGTGTTCTTGGTGGGGATTTGTTCAGGACAGGATTCGAATGTTATTTGCCATCATTCGATAAAGGCTTTGTACTGTTAGTAGTCATTCAAGAACGGATCTAGATCACGAGAGTGATCCACCCACTCTGATACCAAATGTTGGTCTGATATTTTTGTGCAAAAGCATAAAACATATGAATAACAGTTTCAGAAAATGGAAATAACTGATGAACATCAGAAATGAAAGCATGTTTACACAATCTTGACCTACTACTACTAATAATACCCATTTGTACATTACGATTGTATCAGTTTCACTTAGAGGTTAAGGTGAAGGCTTTTACGAATGATAGCTATGGAATACTATCCCTGTTAATGAGAAATGATGCTCTTCAAGTTATGAAGAGGAAAATTCCACTTAGAAGAGCAGGAAGATTCTAGAGATGGAGTCTCATGCTTACTACTTTTAATATCCTCTCTTTATATACTAGGTAGATACACTGTTAGTAGTTACTAGATTATAGTAACATGCAAAATAGAAGCAAACTGGAAGTCAGATGCACGTGCTCTTGTGTGGCTAGGGTTGCATTACTCTGCTGACAACTTTATTCATGTAGTATATGCAAGTTGTTTTCCCTTCTATCGATGAGATCTTATCTTCCTAAGGATTTTACTGCTTTGCTATCTTGAATTAATCCTGCCCAAGTATGTCTGAGAACATCCGCCATATCCTACTTCATAGTTAGCGAATATCTTTCAAATGAGTTAAGTATTTTGCTAAGTATATCTTATCAGTTTTTAACTAGTCGAGCTGCATGGTTTTTTCAGGATGGTTTAAGTTGATAAGACTCTCAGAGTCTTAGAGACATTCATCAGTCCTCTTAGACTTTAGTTGTTTGTAACTCCTTGTATTTTGCTAGTTGACTCCGCATCAGGTCACAAAGTTTTTTTGTTCAGTTTGGACTTCGTCTTCTTTGAAGACTATTTTCCCAATAAGTATACATCATATCTGAGTTGTTATGCTCTAATATGTGAAAACACTCAGTGAGTTCTTTTGTCAGAACTGTTGTTCTTTATATCAGTGGTTAACTTTAACTCTTTTAATGTTGCTCGCTGAAGTGTATACCTTTGCGAGATAGCTGATTGTGATCAACAGTGCTGATCCTTATCAAGGAGTAAGCTTTGCTCATTGTTTACATTTAGACTTACTCAGAGAGTGGACTAGCTCTCTGATTTTATCAGCTAGTGACTTAGGTTGTATATATATAGAAAATCGATCATGATGGCGTCACTCTTTCCACATAATGGATGGTCACGAAAAATACCAAATGTTAAATAATGACAGTGTCACGACCCCCATCTGTAAATACGACGTCTCAATACGAAATATGAAAACAAAGCAAATATATATAAAAAATAGACTGTGTCGGCGTCACTCTTTGGCTGTGAGGACGTTAACTCTCTGTCATCGATTTAGGGTTTTTCTACCGAATCAGTATGACGACCTCACTCTTAAACATCTAATGGCATCACCTTAGGGCCGTGACGGCGTCACGAACCCCGAATCCATACACCGGTCGGTCATAGAAAATATCAAAAATCAAACTTCTGGGTACTTCGGGTGACGACGTCACGGATGTCGGTCATGACTTGAAACTTTTGTATTTTTTTTCCAATCTTATTGGGTAAACTAAATAATTAAATTGCCCATTTGTATAATATTTGAATGAAAAATACCATAAGTAATTATTATGTCCCTGATGAAGCAGTCATGAGGGAGTCATAATCATGCCATTAGGGAGTCATCCATAAGATGTTCTTTAGAGTCTGAAAAGATAGGACCCATCACAATCTGAGGCAGTAATCAGTGTGTGATGATGAAGAACCAAGATCTAGATGATGGAGTCAGTGAGTGATGCCTATAACTTACTAACACCCTGAGCACTTATCTCTGAAGAAACAATTACGTAATGTGAGTAGGAACTTTCTTGGAAAGATAAAGTATCTTGGGAAGACAAAGTAAAAAGCATGTACAAGAAAGTCAAGACAAAAAGTACAAAAGAAATATATAAGTACAAAGTGTAGTACAAAGAGTAAAAATATCTATTTACTATTTGATTGTACAATAATTCGTACGACCAGGCCTTCGATGGTGATTGAAGGGTATGAGGGGTGATATGCTTGCGCCAAACTTGTAGCCAATCTGCAATAAGAAATAGTAGACACTTCGTTAAGTGATTGCGCAAGGGTTGGACCCTGCGAACCACCTCCGGCATGAGAGTAAGTATATGATATGTGTTGTAAGTAATGTAGTTTATGTGAAATACCGTGTTGAGTGAACATACCATTGAAATGACTCGTCCAACCTATTTATGGATGAAGAAATAAGCTTGGAGAGTGTTTGCGCACGTTTCGGAGATCATGGGGGTGTCCCATGATTTGTGGTAACCGCTAGGGCTTCATCCTCACTGTTTCTGTCTTGGCGGGGAAGCTAAGGAGAAAGTGGGAACGTGGGGGAAGACCAAGTCAATGTTCTCCTTTGTCTTAGTACCTTCAAGAGAAGACTCCGAAGGGCATAGGCCTTCAGCTGGCGAATTCCCAACTGGTAACCATATCAAGGATGAATGATTTTACGCCACCAATGACTTATGAAGAAAGACTTGGGTCTTCGTAATGCAAATTCAACTGAGGTCGAAGGCTGATCGAAGGGTACGTCATCAAGCCCCCAGTCGAAAGTGATATGTACGAACTAGAAATATTGCTTACGACTCAAAAATATATACGAAACCTCCCCTCCGTCACAAAATTGAACGAAGATGAAAAGTCAAATATATGTTGACCCTGTAATTAATGTTTGTACTTATCCCAGCCACCCATATCTCGGTAAATTCAAACGTCACTTCAAAATTTAAAAGGGATTTGAAATCTGGAAGTTAGGTGATATTTTAGGACACGTGTAGGGCTAGGATTTAACATGCGAAAGGGTATATAAAATCAAGAATAGTAAAACCCTAACTCATTTTTATCCCTCGCCCAAAATTTACACCCCTAAGCTATCTTCCAAACGAGCTTTCGAACAAACAGGTAAAGTATTCCTTCGTATCACTACATTTTCAATACTTTTTTGTTGATTAGAAGTTCCATGTCTGCCAATAAGAAGTTCGTAATCAGGCAACAAGGTTGTACCTTGACCAGGGAAGAGCTTAAAGCTTTCCTTACTTATTATCCTATTCCCAAAGAATATAAAGTCATGTTACCCAGCAAAAATCAAGGTATTTATGATGCCCCAAAGAACTATGTAGGCTTGTATACCCATGCATTCACCACCTCCAACCTAAGGATACCATTGAATCCCCTGATTTTAGAGCTCCTTCAATACTATGAAGTACACATATCTAGGTTCAATCTGTTTGGCCTAGCCAAGCTTACAACGTACATTGTCATGTGTAAAGCGTATGGGTATGAACCGTCATTGACTGTGCTTAGAGGGTTTTTGAATCTGTACCCTGGAGGAGACTGGCTGACATTAGCAAAAAGGGGTGAACGGGATGTGCCCATCCTAATTGATAGGCCTTTTACAAATATCAAAAACTAGAAAGGAAAGTTCTTTTTCATCCAAGATACCATTGTACCTCCACAATACCCTGATTTGCTAAACCCAGAGTTTCAGTATGATGAGAAGAGGTTTAATGATCCCCTGCCCTATACTGTGAGGAGGAATCCCCTGTATCAGCGCCTAACTCGACATCCAGCTGATTGCCAGACCTTTCCTGATCCAATGCTGTTTATGGCTGGCCTTGCTGAAAGTTGGGAGGGGTCTCCGTTACATCCTGAGATTGTTTGTTGTGGAGAAAGTATGTAAATTTTCTGTTAAAATAAGATATAGGAACTTATCTTTCTGATATTTATCTGTTTCCTTCCTTTTTGCAGAAATGTCATTCAGAAATTTCGTTGTTGCTGGTGGTGCTAAGGAAGTCAGCTTTCTCCCGAAGGATCCCCAAGAGGCTAGCTATGGTGTGGGTTCTCCTTCGGTGTCTATTAACAACAATGATGTTGATGCCCAACCGATTGAGCCTGTGTCATCTGCTCCTCCTGCGAAAGAAAAAGAGCATGTGGATGTTGAAGACCAGTTAGTTGAGAATGTGGCAGACTCAGATGATCCTGCCTCAGAGGAACAGTTGGCTATCGTAGGACCCTCCGGCATAGGGGACAGGGTCCGAAGCAGGAAGGGTACGAGCTCGAAGGCTGCTAAGTCTGCATCAAAGAGGAAGCTTATCTTGCCCACTCCTCCCTCTCGAACTACCCGGCAGAAGAGTGCCCAGGGTAAGGCTGTGGTGTTTCCAGCCATCGAAGAGCCCAACGCTGATGATATTCATGGTATTTATTTATGTTACAGGACTCCCTGATATGAAGGAGCTTCAGTCACCCCTAGCTTGTCACTTGCTCGTTGAGCGTGTGACCCCATCTAGCTGGAAGAGGGTTATGGATAAGATGTCCGTGGAAAGACTCTGCGACCTTCATGATAAGAGCTATGTAAGACAATGCATATTGGATAATCAGCTCAACACCAGGACGAGGGAGCTTCTTCGTTCAGTCACCAAGGCTAGGGAAGAGATGCACGTCATGCTTGCCAGGGAGAAAGCTTGGGACAAGCAGTACGCAGACCTGCAGGCAAAGTGTGAAGATGCTGATATGTGCTAAAACACATATCATTTCTTTACCAAAATAGACCCAAAATAACCAAGAAAGAGCCGTTTATTGCTAATATATGTTGGTTTCTTGATTTTATGCATGTGCAGGTACGGATATGATGAAAACAGACAAAAAGAAAGCCAAAACCGAAGAAAACCGAGCACGAGAGAAAGAAGAGTGCAAAAGCCGATGCCGGGAATGCTATTTCAGGGATTTTGATGCTTAAAAGATCAAATTACGGAGTTAGGGAAATGATGTGGGAGTTTTTACCACAAACCTTCACTTTTCCCAAAATTACACTTTCAACCCCTCAACTTTCACAAATTGTCACAAATTACCCTCAACTTTCCCATTTTACCCTTTATACCCTTATACACCTCACTTAACCATTTACCCAAAATAACTTTATCTTTTCACAATTACACCTTTGACCATTGGTTTTTACAAAGTTTACATAATTAATCCTTAATACACTTTTAATCTTTCATGTAAACTAAATCCAAGAATAAACTTCATCCTCCAAATATTATCCAAAGCCCATAACATCCCAACTATTACTTCTAGCCCAAGCCCGTATTCCATAATAATCCCCAATACCCACGGTCAAACCCCATAAACCCGGTCAACTACACCCCAAAATCAAATAAAATAAAAAAAACCTGATAAAACCACAAGTTCACCCAAATCAGATAAACAACCCTTTACTGTTTATCCCTTCCCCACGTTTTTACCATGCTCCCAACCAAAGTTACCCTCACTTATAATCCTTCTAGAAGCTGACATGGACAAGAGAATGACAGGTGGACAAATTGAGAGCTGTGATTGGCTGTGACACATCATGGGGATAATCAAGGGCAGAGAATTGATGGATTGGTGACCAAGCAAAGATCAATGGCCAAGATTAGAGCTTCTGGGAGCTTCACAAACCCTAGAGGATCCTTGTAACACCCCGCCTTTTTTGACCAGAATATTGTCCGCTTTGCCCGCAGGCTCACGGCTTTGTTTTTGTGGCCTCATGTGAAGACTTCCCGGCAGGTCACCCAAGCCAGTACTACTCTCAAATGAGCACGCTTAACTGCCAGTTCCTAAGAACTCCACCCGCAGTAGACCACAAAACGCGTTGTGTCATTTAAGGCGAATGTTATCTTATGAGCCCAGCATCACAGATTTTAGAGCTTGTCCAGTTTTTATGTATTAGAAAACTTTGGCCTTTTTAATTCCTGTCATTTAATCATTTTCGTAGTGTAATTGTTAAATTTTAAATGTAATTTCATTTCAATGTTTGTAAGTGAACTCTTGAATTAATGCAGTTTATGGTTTTTTTCGTATCAAAGTAATTCGTTTCAAATCTTATTACAAGCTTTCCAAACCAGTTCTCAGAAGCTCATATAAGCTCTATGAGCTTATTGTGAGCTTAATCTCTCTTTATTTCTGTCTACATCTCAATTTTTCACAAAAGTCAAAAAAAAAGTCAAACGTGTCAACAAGTTTAGTCAACTGTTTTTCTGGGTTGATTTCTAGATTTGGGAGGAGTTTTCTGTTTTATTGTTATAATCAAAGTAGTTTCAGTTGATATTCTTCCCTGATTTTAAGTAGAATAGAAGTTTTAAGTTTTTAAGTAGTGTTTGGTATAAGTGGTTTAGTGATCTTAACTTTGCTTTGATTGTGTAGAATCTAGCGTTAAGTCTCAAATTCTGGTTTATTAATTGTTTTAGATGCATTAGATTACCTGTAGTTGGAGTTTTTATTCATAAGTTCTCATTGTTTTCAAGTCTGTGATCAAACTAGTTTTTCTGTCAAACTTGTTTTTCAGCAGATTTGCTTGCCATCTTAATCCATTTTTAGTCTGTTATAAAATCTAAAAAATCAAAAATAGAGTCTTCAATAAGTGACTTAACTAATTGCAAAAGGAAAAAATTAAAAAAAAATCTCTAGCCTAGTTTATTATAAGCTTGAAGTTGGTAGTTTAGTTTGGAATATGTCCTGTGCATGAATTTTTTAGCACCATCATCTGTTTGGTTAGATAAGATTGATGCCTGATTTTTGGTCTTCCCTGTAGCTTGTAGGTATAGTTTTAGGAATCTGAACTTAGGTTGCCTTTAAAAGCCTGTGATTAGCTTATTTAAGGTCTGCTAGTGCCCACATATTAGCTTATTTGTTGCTGCACTATGATGTTCTGCTCCCATATCAGCAGGTACATGAGTTGAACTTTAGCTTATAATTATTGAATTTTGCTCCTAGTTGTAGTTTAGAGTTAAGAGTGTGCTTGTCTTAGCTTCTTGTTGCTGCAATTAAGCCTTTTCTGCCCATAATCTGCTCTGCTCATCAGTCCATTAAGTCCCAAGTTGCTTATAGTTTTGATTTTTAATTCTTTCAATTTAAGTCCAAATTAGCTGAAATTTTAGACATAAGATCTTTGGTTGGTTGTGGACTCCAGGGTATTTTTAGTTGATTTTTAGGATTTTTCTATACTAGCTTAATAGGGGCTTAAAGTACCCCTTGAGGGCCGTTTGGAATAAGTAAGTTTGAACCTGATTTGTAGCTAAATTGCATCCAGCTTGTGCTCTTTTGATCCAAAACAGTAGAAATAGCCATAACTAAGTTAGTTTAGGTTAGCTTTAAGTTTAGGTAGCTTTTTGTAGCTTGTGGTTAGCTTATTGCTCATTTTAAGTGCTTATTCATTCAAGTAGTATGCCCAAATCATAGTTCTTGTGCTCTAAAGTTGTTTCTGTTAATTTTACCTAGTTCTCAGTATTATTTTATAATAGACTGGAAGTTTTCATAATTTTCCAAGCTTATTTGCTATTTTTCTGCATTTAATTTCATTTTCTAGCATTTTTAAATAGCTTTTAATGCAAATAATTCAGAAAAAGTTCTGAAAATGCATTTTCAATTTTCTTAGTTTTATAAAAACCAAAAAGTCATAAAAAATATTTTTCCAGAATTTTCTTAGTTTAAATAGTATTTTCTAGCATTTTAATTAGTTTTAAATAGTATTAAATTCATAATAAATAGAGAAAAAGTCAAAAAAATGTGATTCCAGTTTTGAAAAATCGTTTTAGTTAAATTTGATTTTTGAAAAGTAGTTTTGTAATTTTCTTGCATGTTTTCCTAATTTTTAGTATTTTAAGTCTCTTTTAAATGTCTTAAATTAGTTTTTAATTCCAAATAAATCAAGAAAAAACCAAAAAAATTAGTTTTAAATTTCAAATTATTTTTAAATCACTTCCTTAGCTGTAGAAAAATATTAGTTTACTTTTAGGAGTTTAAATAGATTGGTTTGCATTTTAAATACGTTTTATTAATTTCGTTTTTCATGTTTTTAGTTCTCAATTGCATAATTAGTCTTAATTACTTGTTTTAATCATAGATTCAGTAGTTTTATTTGCTTTCCTTTATTATTGGTTGCCTTATAGTTTAGAAATCCCCATAATTCCTTTTTACCCATTCGAATCCTGAATCACGCGACGTGAGTTGTTAAACTCCATTCATCCCTCGCTGGGAAAACGACCCGGGAAATACATACCTTTGTATTTCTTCGGAAAATATCTTGTGTACGAAAATGACTTATCAAAAATGGCGCCGCTGCCGGGGAGGGCATGAAGTGAGTTTTCGTATTCCGTCTCGGTTCGCGTGTATTTGAAGATCCTTCCTCGTGAAGTTATTGTTGTTTTTGTAAATATCTCTTATATAAAAACCCAAAAAGATTTTCATTTTCAAATTTTGTTTTCCTTTTATGTTTGCTTTTATCAAAAACCCAAAAATATTCTTCTTTATCCTCTGATTTGATAATTCTTTCCTCTTATCCCTCTTATATTTGATTCTTATGGACTCCTTTGACTATTTATGTCAGTGTTGTAATTCACGTTTGGGATATGATTATCAGTGTTATAATCATATGTGCCCCAATTCTTTCAATAATCCTCAAAATTTTTCCGACTACCCTCCACAGCCCGAGATATCTTCGTTTGATCCATGTTATTGTTATGGCTGTGGAGATATGGTAGACTCGTCGAATGATTTTCGTTGTTTACGGTGTATGCCCGAGATACATCCTATTTATGAAGCACCCGTGCCGATTGTGAATAATGATTCTATGATTGAAGAACCCACCGAGGGTGTCGGGGACGATTTTTCCTGGATTCACAACATGTTTGAGAAACAAACAATCGAATTTAAGAATATGCTTCAAACTTTCTTCAATCAATGGTAAGCTCAACAAAGTATTAATGAAGAACCCGTTCAAGTTACGGAAGATGATCACACCATTCCGGAGCCACCCGAAGAACCCACCGAGGGTCACGGAGACGATTTCTTTGAACGTCGTGCTTTTCTTAACAACATTGAAAAACTTGAAGCCTTGTCGAAAATTTTGAAATATAAGCTTGATGAACCCTTGATTCCTACTCCCTCTCCGGTGAGGGAGATGGAACATGTTTCTGAACCCGAGGTGATTCCCGTTTGTACTCTCGACTCTAATCCGAAGAATTCTAGAATCGATCCTTCTCTTTCACGATTCGCTGTTACGAGTTATTTGAGTTCGTCGAGTTACAACAAAATGGAACGAAATTATGAGCTTAAAATGATCACTAAACAGAAAGAACCGGAGACCACAACGGAAGCGGTGGAACTTGCTAGCTCTCAGAGCACACCACTTGTCCCACCTCCGGATTCTTTTCCCTCTCTTGTTTCTGAGCCTTTCATTTCCGACCCTTCCCCTTCACTCACGCCGGTTGAGAGAAGTGACGTTCTTTTGGAAGAGGTCGATGATTCTGTTTCTTCGATAATCGTTGAACCCGTTGACTCTCTCATAATGGGGGATGAGCATCTTAGTACTATTCCGGAAACGGAATCGTGTAATGTTGAGATCCTTATCCCAATCCCAAGAGAGTCCGAGGTTGTTGATGATATTTGTGATGAGCCTTCTCTTGATAATTCGAACGATCATGTTGAGATGTTCTCCGATTCTGATGACGATTCTTATGGAGACATCGATTTTTTCGACGATTTACCTTCTGAGCCCGTTCATATAGAAGAAGATAATGATTTTATGCCAGAAGATGAAGAGATTGAGCCCGATGATATAGAGATCGAGGATAAAGCATTACGTGAAACATTGTTGAATGTTCATCTTCTCATTTTTAAGATCGAAGCCTTAAATGATAATTCAAGTTCGCTTCCTATCTCCGTTAAAGATAGTAATTTCTTACCCGAACTTGAGACTTTCCGATTTGATGAAGAGATTAGTAGCAATCCTACTATTGACAATGTTTATCCTCCGATTCTTGAGCGATTCTACTTCGATGATATTGATATGAGTAAAGTTTTGAACGAGATTTCCGATACTCCGGCAGATGACCCGATCATTGAGGATGCTATTGATGACCCAATACCACCGGGTATTGAGGATGTTGTGCATGATCCCGAGGGGGATATGTTGTTGCTTGATGATGATTCTCATTCCTCTGCTGAGACGACTCTCACTTATCCCATTGAGCCCTCATGTGAAGATAAAATTTTTAAACCCGGGATATGCATTGATGAGCTTCACGATAAAAAAATTTTCCGAGATAAGGATCTTCCGATGGATGCCTTCGTTGTTGAGCCCACACATCTTATGCCTTATCATGAGCTCCCGTCTTCTTTGGAGTATTCTTTTATCTATCCATCATCCCTTCGTCCACCCGCAAAACCGTCGGATGATGGATCAGTCTTTCTTGATAAACCTTATGTGAGTTCGGGGGATGTTATCCCATTTGTGCTTGAGCCCGATATTTTCTTTCCCTCCCAACCCACCCTTTCTCTTTCCCTCCGGAGTGAGGATACCGTTTTTGACCCTTGTATCTCTACCATTTTCTTCCCCAAGGACAATTAAATACGGGGACGAGTCAGGCTAGCGACTCGTTTAACAAAAACAGTAGCGCTTCGTGGGAGGCACCCCATGCTTATCTCTATCTTCTTTCTATTTTCTAATAAGTGACATGAAGGGGTTAGCCTCTTCGATTTCTCGTGTTTGGTTGTTTGTGATGTTTTGTCCAGGATTTTTCCGATCTGAAGACTCTCGTGCTCGAAGTTTGTCTTTTCTCCACTCGAGTTTCATGATCGTTCTTTGAAGGAAATCCGATATCCAAAATCTTATCGACTAACGTTTATCTTTGAGCATACTTTATAAACGGCTTTTAGATTTTCGTTGATACCCTTGCCTTTAAACATTGAGGACAATGTTTCGTTTTAGTCTGGGGTGGGTAATCTTCGATTTGATTTGACTGCACTTGCTTATTTTTTGTCGTGTACTCTCGCAACCCCGTTTTTCCTTAGAAAATGCAAAAATTTGTGCAAAAATGAGCAAAATTTAAAATTTTTTGTAAGCTTTTGCTAGTTTTATGATTGAAAAGTCTTTGCGAGTTTCTTAGAAGTTTCTTTAAATATGCGTTTTTCTTGAAATAACCTTTGCTAATTGCTTAGATAAGAGGCTATAAAATGCGATTCTAGCTCACAAGGCCAAGAATTTGCAAGTCTTCCTAAGTGATTTTAAATATGCGAAGCTTAAACAAGAATTTCCTAGTTTCTTATAAGTTACTTTAAAAATGCGAGACTTGAGATTATTTTACAAAGCATTAGCTAAGTTAATATATGTTTTGACACCTTGTTGACTTTCCGCTGGTGAGAGTAGGAATAGAATTCTGACTTGACCGGGCGTGTTGAGCCCTAGCTTGTTCCCTTAACCATAGATAATCTAAAAATTATCGGCTAAGCATCCGCGGATCTCATTACTTGGGATTTTAAATTTGCGGAGATCGAGGAATGATAGAGTTACTTATGAGTTTAGATGCTAAGCGTGGAGTAGTTGGTTCTCTTTAGAGCCCATCGAAGGTACTTATGGCTTTTTGTTCTCACAAAATTGTTTCACCCCATATCTGTCTAATTAATAATTAGAGATGTTGAGTTTTTGGCGATAGTTAGTTCTTTATTCTTCTTTAGAAAATCCTTGCCCATGAGAGTTGGGTACACATCAAGGTACTGTCAGTGTTGCGGTGTAATAGACAACTGATTCCTGATAGTTTTCTGCTATTGTTTCTATTGTTATAAAAGCCGTAGGATTCGGAGTTTGGCACAAAAATTAACATGAAATAAAGCCCAAATGTATTAAAGTTGAAAAATCTAAAACCATAAAAGTTTTCTATGTCCGACGATACCCCCGTTGTCATGGACTTCTAAAAAGGTTGAGGAAAATCCAAAGTCATAATAAGACTTCTGATAAAACGGTAATCCCGTTGAGTTAGTGGTTAAAAAGACCAAGGGCCTAAATTGCAAAAATGCAAATGTGCTGAAATTGTGTTAAGCCAAACTTTGAATCCGGGAGTTATTTCCCTAAATCGTGCGAAATTAGGACCTTGATGTGGACCTCATTCTTGTGTGCAACGGTTTTCGAGGGAAGATGGATAACTAATTATCGACTTAGCTTCATATCTTTATCGGAATAAAATTTATCGAAACAAGAAACATGAAGAAATTCATTTCTCACAAAAATAAAAAAAAATCTAGAGGAAAATAGGAAAATGGGAGCAAAAGGTAATTACACAAGTAACTTCTATGAGTAGTGTTAGCATCTAGACTCATATTTAACAATGATTTCGATTTTACGCTTAGTTTGGGGACTTGTGAAAAATCAGGGATGATGTATTCTATCCGTATGGTCACTTCACGCTGTGTTGTGTTTCCTACTCCGTGATCCTAACGTGTCGTTTGAAAAATGTTGGAGTTATTGATCGACATGAAAGTTCAACAAACCGTCACTCATAATTGGAATGTGCTTAATCGTAATATCTACATGTGAAATAAAAGGTAAACGGGGCGTTTTTAGAATTAAGGGTTCTTAATCTCTTTTGAGGAATCTTTGCTACTTCTTCATATAGGTTTAGTAGAAAGAGATTGAAATCCTTGGTTTTAGAAGCGTGAGTTGATTGCATTGCGTGGGGACACGACAATGGTCTCGTCTGGGGTATTTTGATATGTGCTAAAACACATATCATTTCTTTACCAAAATAGACCCAAAATAACCAAGAAAGAGCCGTTTATTGCTAATATATGTTGGTTTCTTGAGTTTATGCATGTGCAGGTACGGATATGATGAAAACAGACAAAAAGAAAGCCAAAACCGAAGAAAACCGAGCACGAGAGAAAGAAGAGTGCAAAAGCCGATGCCGGGAATGCTATTTCAGGGATTTTGATGCTTAAAAGATCAAATTACGGAGTTAGGGACATGATGTGGGAGTTTTTACAACAAACCTTTACTTTTCCCAAAATTACACTTTCAACCCCTCAACTTTCACAAATCGTCACAAATTACCCTAAACTTTCCCATTTTACCCTTTATACCCTTATACACCTCACTTAACCATTTACCCAAAATACCTTTATCTTTTCACAATTACACCTTTGACCATTGGCTTTTTACAAAGTTTACATAATTAATCCTTAATACACTTTTAATCTTTCATGTAAACTAAATCCAAGAATAAACTTCATCCTCCAAAAATTATCCAAAGCCCATAACATCCCAACTATTACTTCTAGCCCAAGCCCGTATTCCATAATAATCCCCAATACCCACGGTCAAACCCCATAAACCCGGTCAACTACATCCCAAAATCAAATAAAATAAAAAAAACCTGATAAAACCACAAGTGCACCCAAATCAGATAAACAACCCTTTACTGTTTATCCCTTCCCCACGTTTTTACCATGCTCCCAACCAAAGTTACCCTCACTTATAATCCTTCTAGAAGCTGACATGGACAAGAGAATGACATGTGGACAAATTGAGAGCTGTGATTGGCTGTGACACATCATGGGGATAATCAAGGGCAGAGAATTGATGGATTGGTGACCAAGCAAAGATCAATGGCCAAGATTAGAGCTTCTGGGAGCTTCACAAACCCTAGAGGATCCTCATGAGCTTCTACTATAAAAACCCCTTCATCACAGATTTTAGAGCTTGTCCAGTTTTTATGTATTAGAAAACTTTGGCCTTTTTAATTCCTGTCATTTAATCATTTTCGTAGTGTAATTGTTAAATTTTAAATGTAATTTCATTTCAATGTTTGTAAGTGAACTCTTGAGTTAATGCAATTTATGGTTTTTTTCGTATCAAAGTAATTCATTTCAAATCTTATTACAAGCTTTCCATACCAGTTCTCAGAAGCTCATATAAGCTCTATGAGCTTATTGTGAGCTTAATCTCTCTTTATTTCTGTCTACATCTCAATTTTTCGCAAAAGTCAAAAAAAAAGTCAAACGTGTCAACAAGTTTAGTCAACTGTTTTTCTGGGTTGATTTCTAGATTTGGGAGGAGTTTTCTGTTTTATTGTTATAATCAAAGTAGTTTCAGTTGATATTCTTCCCTGATTTTAAGTAGAATAGAAGTTTTAAGTTTTTAAGTAGTGTTTGGTATAAGTGGTTTAGTGATCTTAACTTTGCTTTGATTGTGTAGAATCTAGCGTTAAGTCTCAAATTCTGGTTTATTAATTGTTTTAGATGCATTAGATTACCTGTAGTTGGAGTTTTTATTCATAAGTTCTCATTGTTTTCAAGTCTGTGATCAAACTAGTTTTTCTGTCAAACTTGTTTTTCAGCAGATTTGCTTGCCATCTTAATCCATTTTTAGTCTGTTATAAAATAAAAAAAAATCAAAAATAGAGTCTTCAATAAATGTCTTAACTAATTGCAAAAGGAAAAAATTAAAAAAAAAAATCTCTAGCCTAGTTTATTATAAGCTTGAAGTTGGTAGTTTAGTTTGGAATCTGTCTTGTGCATGAATTTTTTAGCACCATCATCTGTTTGGTTAGATAAGATTGATGCCTGATTTTTGGTCTTCCCTATATCTTGTAGGTATAGTTTTAGGAATCTGAACTTAGGTTGCCTTTAAAAGCCTGTGATTAGCTTATTTAAGGTCTGCTAGTGCCCACAGATTAGCTTATTTGTTGCTGCACTACGATGTTCTGCTCCTATATCAGCAGGTACATGAGTTGAACTTTAGCTTATAATTATTGAATTTTGCTCCTAGTTGTAGTTTAGAGTTAAGAGTGTGCTTGTCTTAGCTTCTTGTTGCTGCAATTAAGCCTTTTCTGCCCATAATCTACTCTGCTCATCAGTCCATTAAGTCCCAAGTTGCTTATAGTTTTGATTTTTAATTCCTTCAATTTAAGTCCAAATTAGCTGATATTTTAGACATAAGATCTTTGGTTGGTTGTGGACTCCAGGGTATTTTTAGTTGATTTTTAGGATTTTTCTATACTAGCTTAATAGGGGCTTAAAGTACCCCTTGAGGGCCGTTTGGAATAAGTAAGTTTGAACCTGATTTGTAGCTAAATTGCATCCAGCTTGTGCTCTTTTGATCCAAAACAGTAGAAATAGCCATAACTAAGTTAGTTTAGGTTAGCTTTAAGTTTAGGTAGCTTTTTGTAGCTTGTGGTTAGCTTATTGCTCATTTTAAGTGCTTATTCATTCAAGTAGTATGCCTAAATCATAGTTCTTGTGCTCTAAAGTTGTTTCTGTTAATTTTACCTAGTTCTCAGTATTATTTTATAATAGACTGGAAGTTTTCATAATTTTCCAAGCTTATTTGCTATTTTTCTGCATTTAATTTCATTTTCTAGCATTTTTAAATAGCTTTTAATGCAAATAATTTAGAAAAAGTTCTGAAAATGCATTTTCAATTTTCTTAGTTTTATAAAAATCAAAAAGTCATAAAAAGTATTTTTCCAGAATTTTCTTAGTTTAAATAGTATTTTCTAGCATTTTAATTAGTTTTAAATAGTATTAAATTCATAATAAATAGAGAAAAAGTCAAAAAAATGTGATTCCAGTTTTGAAAAATCTTTTTAGTTAAATTTGATTTTTTAAAAGTAGTTTTGTAATTTTCTTGCATGTTTTCCTAATTTTTAGTATTTTAAGTCTCTTTTAAATGTCTTAAATTAGTTTTTAATTCCAAATAAATCAAGAAAAAACCAAAAAAATTAGTTTTAAATTTCAAATTATTTTTAAATCACTTCCTTAGCTGTAGAAAAATATTATTTTACTTTTAGGAGTTTAAATAGATTGGTTTGCATTTTAAATACGTTTTATTAATTTCGTTTTTCATGTTTTTAGTTCTTAATTGCATAATTAGTCTTAATTACTTGTTTTAATCATAGATTCAGTAGTTTTATTTGATTTCCTTTATTATTGCTTGCCTTATAGTTTAGAAATCCCCATAATTCCTTTTTACCCATTCGAATCCCCCAATCAAGCGACGTGAGTTGTTAAACTCCATTCATCCCTCGCTGGGAAAACGACCCGGGAAATACATACCTTTGTATTTCTTCTTAAAATATCTTGTGTACGAAAATGACTTATCAATGCTATGGAGGACTTCGACAAAATCCCCTGGTCCAAGATCTCCGAGCAGATGTGGAGAAGCTCAAGGGTCAGTTAGCCGAAAGCCAAGCTGAGTGCAGCAGGCTATCTCTCGAAGGCGCGAAGGTCATAGGCTACAAAGAGAAAATTTTCGTTTTGACTACCAAGTGTGGGGGCCTTGAAGAAGAGAGGGCAAAGCTGATTGACCAAGAGATCAAGCTTAGGGAGAAGGTGGATGGGTTGGATCTTCGTTTGAAAATGCTCAAGAAAGATAGGGTTGATCTGGTGACCAAAGTCATCCCATACATTGTTATGGAGTTGTACCATAGTGATGATGTGGGCATTATGATTGGGAAGTTGGTGAATGCAGCCATTTTTCATGGCAAATTCACTACTTTGGAGGAGGTGGCCAAGACAGGTGAAACGGTGAAACTTGCAAGTGTTCCATACTATAAGGCAACCCATGGGCAGGAATACGATGATGCAGGCAATGCCTTATCCACTGCGGAGTTTCCATTCCTTGCTGAGGCGACGAAGGACCCAACGGCCTCCATTGAGGACTTGTAGGCAAAGAAGCCAAGGAGGGTTCAGCCTGCTTCTCCTTCCAAGAGGACACCATCTCCCAAGGTCCCATCCCTAGGTTCTGCTGATCCAACACATTCCAAGATATGATGAAGGCTACCATGTGGTAGTAATTTGATCCCTCAGGGTGGTATGTACCCTGTTTCAAACAATATGTCTTTATGTCTCTTTCCAGCCAATATGCCTGATGAAACAATTTACTTTTATGTATGTGGTGAAGGCCTTGGCCTAAGACAATATATGTTTGTTGATTTTTAAGGCTACGACATGTTGGACTAGTTATACTAGTCGTAAATGAATGTCTACATGATGGCCACTAGGGCCTATATTTTGCTATCTTTGATTCTTCTCTTTACATTTCATTTGCACGTAAAACTTTTACAACCTAAGGCGTATGGTAGATGCATAGCCTCATTGTGTGTAATTACTTCACCAAGAATATAGCAATCGTATAATTTACTTGCTGACAGAGGGTTGCGACCCACTCCATCTTAATCCTTTAGGTAGCGAAAGGCTTGGAATACCTTAAGACCACGTAGGAAAGTTAATGTGAAGTTGAGATGGATGTTAAGCATATTAGCAAGACGTATTGTTAGTCTTTGTACATCCCATCGACATTGTAACTTATAAAAACGACTTGGTGGACAAATCTTTGTTGTATTGAAGGAAACAAGAGATTTGAGGGAAATGTGTTATATCATTAAGTGGGTAGGGAGGATTACATCATTTTAAGAAATGAATACTAGACGCCTACCATTAATGCTTCTTTCCCCAAGTGAGAAGAATGCAAATACATTGATTGAAAGCAAATTAAAAAATGTCCTTATACATTGTAAGTTTCATATGTAAAACTTACGATGGGTAGTGCCATTCCAAGTCATAAAAATAGCGTCTCCATCATGGGTTTCCAGCTTGTAGGCTCCGTGGCCATGTGCTTCCGTGACTACGCATGCCCCTACCATGTAGGCCCTAGTTTACCCTTATACTCAGCTTTGCTTGCGCTGTTGAGTTGGAGGACGTATTCTCCTGGCTTGAATGTCGAAGGTCGAACCCTGCTGTTGTAGTACTTTTCAATCTTTTGTTTGTGGATAGCCTCCCTGATCGAGGCTATTTCCCTTCTTTCTTCGAGTAGGTCCAGATTTCTACGAAGTCTTTCTTCATTTTCAGTTGCTTCAAAGTTTATGACCCTTTTCTGTTTTGACACTTACTTCCGAAGGGATGACAGCTTCTGTGCCATATGTCAAGCTAAAAGGTGTCTCCCCATGACTTGACTTTGTGTGCGTTCTGTGGGCCCAGAGTACTTGAGGTAGCTCATCTACCCAACCATGGTGGCTGTATCCAAGCCTTCGTTCTATGCCTTGGATGATGTCCCTGTTAGTAACTTCCACCTGTCCGTTACCTTGAGGATGGTAAACGGAGGTGAAGGATTGCTTTATGTTCAGGCCTCTGCAAAACACGGGAAACACTCCTTCGGAAAACTGCTTCCCATTATCTAAAATGATGATATGGGGTACTCCGAACCGGCAAATGATGTGTTCCCACACAAACTTTTCCATATGCCTCCCTGTGATTGATGCTAAGGGTTTGGCCTCAACCCATTTTGTGAAGTAATCGATGGCTACGACCAAGAACTTTACCCCTCCTGGAGCAATTGGTAGAGGGCCTACGATATCTATCCCCCATTGGCTGAAAGGCCATGCGGATGTCATGGAGGTCATATCTTGTTTTGGTAGCCTTGGCACTCTTGAGTGGATTTGACAGGCTTCACACTTCTGGATAATTTCTACTGCGTCCCTGTGCATCGAAGGCCAATAATATCCTATCCTCATGATCTTAGAAACAACGGAGCGAGGTCCTGCATGTAGCCCGCAAGACCCTTCGTGCACTTCTTGAATTATGTTGGAGGCTTGCCTAGGTCCTACACAACGGAGCCATGGAGACAAGAAAGACCTTCGGTATAGGTAGTTCCCCATGATCCTGTACTGTGGTGCTTTGATGCGAACCTTTCGTGCTAGCTTCTGATCCTCCGGCAGTATGCCACTTATTAAGTACTCTCTGATCGGAGTCATCCAATTTGACTCTTCCTCCAGTATTACGTCAGACACCTCCTTTCGGACGATGGACCTTTCTGCCAACACTTCGACCAGAACCTCCTTAGTTAGATGAGCAAATGCCATTGATGCCAGTTTGCTAAGTGCATCTGCCTTTTTGTTTTGGTTTCTTCGAACATGCTCTATGTCGTAGGAGGTAAACCCTTCGAGCATCTCCTTGGCTTTATCCAGGTATTGCTTAATCACAGGCTGCCTTGCTTCGTAGGAGCCCTTGATCTGATTGGCCACCAGTTGTGAATCAACAAAAATAGCCAAGTCTTCTACCTCCATGTCTTTAGCCAGTCGGAGACCTGCTAGCAAGGCTTCGTACTCCGCTTCATTATAAGTAGTATCAAATTCAAAGCGGAGTGCATAAGTATACTCCTTTCCTTCAGGGTCAACTAGCATCAACCCTGCACCAGATCCGTCGGAGCTGGAGGCCCCATCGGTGTAAAGCTTCCACCCTTTGACCGTCTTCGCAGGCTTCTTCTCAGCAACTTTGTTGTCCTGCTTTGGTTCAGAGGGTGTTTCTGCTAAGAAGTCTGCCAGTATTTGCCCTTTGACCGAGTTTCTACCCTTGTACTCAATTTCATGCTCTCCTAGCTCGATAGCCCACTTAGCTATCCTTCCAGATTTCTCTGGCTTCGAAAGTATCTGCTTAATAGGCTTGTCAGTGAGCACGGTTATGGGGTGAGCCTGGAAGTACCTTCGAAGGCGCCTCGCAGCATGGACCAAAGCCAAGATTAACTTCTCCAACTCCGGGTAATTTAGCTCAGCTCCCTGTAGAACCCTGCTAACGAAGTAGATAGGGATTTGCTTCTTTTCCCTTTCCGCCAATAAGACAGCACTGATGCTTTCGAAGGAGGCTGCGATGTACATAAACAACACTTCGCCTTTGATTGGGGCGGTAAGTGTAGGTAAAATAGCCATGAACTCCTTGAGCTTTTGAAAGGCAGCTTCTGCATCCGTGCTCCACTGTAACGTCTTTTTATCCGTGCATCCATTAAGTGTCTTGAAGAATGGCAATGAACTGTCTGCGCCCTTCGATAGGAATCTGCTGAGGGCTGCTAGCTTTGCGTTCAAACTTTGTATATCCTTGAGAGATTTAGGGGGCTGTAAGTCTGTGATGGCCTTAACCTTTGAAGGGTTGGCTTTAATACCCTGCTTTGTGATAAGGTGTCCCAGGAATTGTCCTTCCTCCACACCGAAGGAACATTTCTTGGGGTTTAACTTCATGTTGATGGCGCGAAGCTGATCAAAGGTTTCCTTTATGTCGGAGAGCATGTCCTCCTCCGTTCTGCTCTTAATAACCATATCGTCTATGTATGCCTCGAGGTTCCTACCTATTTTCTTGCTGAAGGCTTTGTCCACTAGCCTTTGGTAGGTAGCACCTGCATTCTTCAAACCAAAGGGCATCTTCTTGTAGCAATACACGCCCTTTCCTGTAAAAAAGGCTATTTTTTCTTCGTCTTCTACCGCCATATGTATCTGATGGTAACCCTTGTAAGCATCCAAAAAACATTTCAGTCAAAACCCTGATAAGGATTCCACCTTCCAATCAATCTCTGGTAGAGGATAGCAGTCCTTTGGACAAGCCTTGTTGATATCTGTGAAATCTACACACATCCGCCACCCTCCATCATGCTTTTTAACCATCACTGGATTGGCTACCCAGGTTTGATACTTTACCTCCCTGAGTATGCCTGCTGCTACGAGCTCATCCACTTCTTTGCATGCCGCTGCATTTCTTTCGGGTGCAAGGCTACGACGCTTTTGCTTGATAGGTTCAATGTGCTTGAACTCATTAAGCTAGTTCTCAGTGCCGAAGGGCTTTCCGTCTATGGTGAGAGTTCTAGGGACCCCCGTCATGTCAGAGTAAGTCCATGCGAAGACATCCGTATTAGCCCTTAGTAACTTTTCCAGTTCTGCCTTAAAGGTGGCAGGAAGTTGCTTTCCAATGACCACCATCTGATCAGGATGTAGGTCGTTTACCACGATGCGCTCTTCGGCATCAGTACAGCTAAGAATATCCTTTGGAACCTCTTCAGGACTTTTGCCTACATCTGTAGGCTTCTTCGAGTTGTAGCTACAGAAAACCGTTCCAATACCGAAGGATGTTTGGAATTTGACCGCAGCATGTATGGTGGAGACAACGATACCCATTTTCTGCATTGCGGTTCTCCCTATTAACAGGTTATAGGGAGATTCAGACCTTACGATTGTAAAAACCAGGGTTTCTGTTCTTTTTAGCCTTCCTTCTCCAATCATAACTTCTAGAGGGACTTCTCCCAGAGGCCATGAATGCTCCCTTGAGAATCCCACCAAAGGTACCTTAGAATCTATTCTCTTCAACCTTATCAAAGGCTTGGGCTTCAAATAACAATGCTCGTAAATCACTTCGCAAGAGCTTCCGAAGTCTAAGTAAGGTCTATTTACTTCTCTGTTGGAGATTAGGACTTTGATGACCACGGGGTCATTTGAGAGAACGCCACCAGTGATCGAATGGAACGTAACATCTCCTACTCCGCACAATCATTTCTCTGCTGCTTTTCTCTTTAAACCAGAGTCATCCCTGTAAACCAAGGTTGTCAAAATCGCGATCCTGCTCGTAGGATCGTACGATCCTACGATCCTACACACAAAAAAAGATCAGGATCTTAACAAGATCGTAATCCATGTAGGATCGCAGCAGGATCGTAGGATCGCGAGTAGGATCGTAGGATCGGATCGGATCGTATAGGATCGCCTGTTACTAGTTTTTTTGTTTTTTGTTTTTTTTTGTTTTTTTTTGGTTTTGGTATATTAACTTATTAATTATAAGCTCATGTCTTAAAGCCCAATGACTAAGAATTTTTCAAAAAAATTATTATTTTGGTGTTGTTGATTAATTGTCTCTTGCAAGATTAATGAGTGTAAAATCATTATGTGTTTATGGACTATTTAAAAATAGTTTAGATGTGCCTTTTTGGGTTTATTATGAAAAACGATTTCGTGCTTTATAAAATGTCAGAAGCTTGTTTTTGAAGTAAACTATCTATATACTTGACCCAATTTTGTTCATATTTTATCTTATGTTACATATAAAAGCATGAATATTCTAATTTAATTTATTTGGTCATCAAAAAAAAAATTCAGTAATATTATTAGTATAATCTAATTTAATTTATTTGGTCATCAAGAAAAACAATTTGTGTTTCCCTCTATTGTAAATTATGTCATTTCATTTTTAGATACAATCATTTTATCTTTTTGCATTAATATATATATTGTAACAAAAAAGTTACAGAATCACGTGCTAATAAATTAACATTGTCTTTTTGCATAAATGTTATCATGAAAAACCTATAATAAAAAACATTAAAACAAGAAGTAGGTGCACCGTGCATGTATATAGTAACTTTGTGCAAGTATGCATTGCAATATATCTAATATTCTACTACTATGGTACTTGAACATATAACATTTTCTTTTATCATTCATTTAGATTCGTTTATCATATGAAATATTATATAGAAATATAAAACTACAAACCCTATACAAAAATATATACATTTTCATAGGATCTTACGATCCCGATCCGATCCTACGATTACGATCTTGCAAAGCCGAAAACGATCCTAGGTAGGATCCCGATCCTGACAACCTTGCTGTAAACCATGAGGATTGAAGCTTCGGCCGGTGTGGTATCTTTCCCCAACTGTGTGTCGGAGATTTTTTCTTTACCTTTATTTATGCCCTTCACCAGATGTCCCAATTGGCCAGACTTCACGGCCTCTTCTATTTATTTCTTGAGCTTTCTGCAACTGTTGGTATCGTGACCATAATCGTCGTGGAAATAGCAGTACTTGGAGGTATCCCTGCTTCTTCCTCTACTTGCCAAGCGAGGGGGAGGATCGAAGGCCTTCGCAGCCCTTTCCGTAGCAAGTATTTCCGTTGGAGATTTGGACAGATTTGCCAAGAGTCCGTGGTTGATATTTTTGTTGTAGGGTGTGAACCTGTCCCTGCCTTTGTGTCTGTTTTTGAACCCTTCCCACGAAGAGTGCTTTGGGATCTTGCTGTGACTTTCTTTATTTTCGATCGGAGCCCCATTGGTGGACACTTCTTTGGCTTCGATCCAGGTGTAAGTCTTCTCCCTTAAGCCTTTGTAATTTGCGGGAAGGTCAGTGGATGGGAATTCCACTAGACTTCTGTTTCGTAGGCCATGCACAAAGCTAGAGATGCGCTGGTCTTCGTGCAGACCCATAATCTGCAAGGTGTCATCATTATATCTAGTAACGAAAGCCCTGGTGCTCTCTTTTTCCCTCTGCTTGATGTTGTGTACTGTCAGGTGAGTCCTTGTGAACTTTTTTTGCTGGCTGAAGTGTGATCTAAACTTGGCCTTGAGATCATCCAAATTCACTATGCTACCTGCTTTTTTCCCGTTCCACCATATACGAGCGGAGTCTCGTAGGGTATATGTGAACACGTGGTAAGCAATTGGCATAACCCATTTCTGCATTCTGATAGCCCCTTCGAACAGATGTAAGAAATTATCCGGGTCCCCCTTCCCATCATAAGTACCAATATGTGCTGGCATTTTCAACCCGTCGGGTAGAGGGTAGTCATCTATCCACCTTACGAAGGGTGTTGTGGAACCCATGGGCTCCGAATAGAGGCAGTTGTAAGGTGGCATGTAAGTGGGGGCAGCATTGTATGGGTTATGGTTCGGAGGTACTCTGACAGGGTTTTGGTTAACATAAGGAGGGTACGTAGTGGGTATATAAGGTGGGTGACTTCCAACAGGATACGAAGGGTATACCATAGGTTGCCCGTAGGGCATGTTTCCATATGGTTGAGGAAATCTAGGGTTGCTAGTCTGCCCGTTAGGTGGGGGATAAACCCCATGGGGATAAGATTGAGCCTGAAAAGGAGGGTACATACCATGAGGAGGAAGATTTCCTCCCCCAATCATTTGAGGTGGATTGCCTTCTACGCCGAATGCGTGAGAAGGCTGCAACGGAACCCCTGCTTCAGTTCTCCCCAGATGGGCTGCCAAGAGTGGTGGAAAGTTACCCTCCGTAGTCTCCCTTCGGTAACTCCTCCCATTGGAACCTTCCATCGTTCCTTCCCTTCTCGTCGGAGCCCTCTCCGGAACATCTTCGAAACCAACCGATCTTCCACTCGGCCTTCGACTACCCGGAGATCCTATCCTCAGCACTGAGCGTGTATCCCAGGAGCCGAGGTCCTAGTCTCCATTTCTATCTCTTCATCATACTCATCACTGGAGTATTCCAACTCCCTCCGCATCTCTACGTTCCGAGCTTGCCTCCTTCGCATTCCAATTCTTCGAACTAAATAGTCAAACCTTTCTTTTGGAAGGGCTTTAGTTAATAGATCGGCGAGTTGGTAATTGATGAGTGTGTAAATACTCATCATTTTTGGTTAAATCTGAACTGCAAAACGTTTAAAAATGCTCAGAAATGCATCAAAATACTGAAAATATTCCAAAATTGCATTTTATATGTTTCAGATGCAAAATGTTCAAAATCAGATGAAAAATGAGCTAAGTTTGCATAATTGGCAGTTTCAGTCCCCTAAGTTTCAAAAATTGTCAGAAATAGTCTCTGAGCACATAATTTCAATAGAAAAATCACCAAAGGTCCTTTTAAAATCATAAGTTGTCAAATTTAGTCCTTTGGTGAAAAATATCAAAAGTTTTGAGAAATTACAAAATTGGTCCTTCAAGTTTCAAATTTGGCAAAAATAGTCCTTGGAATTTGAAAATGTCAAGTTTGGTCCTTGTATAATTGAAACTTGTCACTTTTGGTCCCTTGGAACATCTTTGATAAATTGGCGGCTTTGGTCCTTGAATTTTCAGAATTTACACAAAAGGTCCTTGTCTTATTAAACCCTTTATATCACCTTTGGACCTTGTCAAAACCAAGTGAACCCCTGCCAGCCAATTGGACCCCCCTTGCTTTTGACCCTCTTTAATATAATATAAGCCCTGATCAAATAAGTCAAATCCCACCCCCGCGCTTTTTATCTCTTCCCCAACTGCTTCTCTGAACACACTCTTCCTCCCATCTTTCCAGCTCACAAACCCACTCCCATGTTCCCCCACCTCCACCAAAATCCAAAGAACATTAAATGATTCCTCATCTACAAGTTATCAGATATAGAAGATTTTCCCACTATCTTCAATTTTGGCGCCAAAATAAGAAACCAAGGGTGGAGATCAACAACACCAAATCAATGGCTAGGATTGAGTTGAGAAACCCTAATGAAGCATATAAATGAAGAGAGAAGACAGAGAAAAGGGTTGTCACTGTTTTTAGACCAAGTTCTTATTTTCATGTTTAATCGTTTTTAATTTTCAATGTAATTTTTAACTGGGTTTCAAGTTCTTATGTAATGAACAAGTAATTTATGTATTAATCCATCAGTTTTAGCAACTAAATTCCAGTTTTATGCTTGTTCTAATTTTCCCGCCAAAAACCATTCTTATCAAATTACAGTTTTAGTTTGATGAGAGTGTTTGAAATTGTTTGTTTAAGCTTGTTTTTAGTTAATGAAGTGAGTTAGTGAAGTCTCATGGTTTGTAACTCAAAATTCCAAAACAGTCAACAAAAGTCAACTGTAAAGCTCTAAATGGACTTAGTATGGAATTGGGTTGATGCAGTGGTTGATATGGTTGAGATAAGTTAAAATGGTGGTGCTTTGCTGTTTAGCATGCCAATGTGGCTAAACTCTTGTATAGCACTGGTAATTTGCTCTTTTCATTGCTGCCCTTTACTAGTTTGCTGCATAATTAGTTTTAGCCATAATCTGTTAGTAGTAGTTGTTAGATTTGCATTGATTGGCTTTTTACAGTATTAGTAGATCATAGGACATAACTCTTCTTAGTTATAATTCAGTATAGATATATAACAGGTTGCATTTCAATGTCTTAAGGACTGTTTGGCACTAGGCCATAGATCTTGCTCAAGGTTATTTAAGAAGTAGAACTCAGTTGCTTTAGTTCCTATAGGTCATAACTTAGACATATTAGCTTTAATTTTGCATCTCAATACAGTGGATAGTCAACATCAACTTTATCTGTTTCAAAATCCCACATCAAATGAAGTGAAAATGAGATAACTTGTACTTAGGCTTAGAATCATTTAGGATAACATAATTTCAGTTCATTCCATCATAACTCATTAGTTTCAATCTGTTTTTAAGAGATCAAAGTTGGAAAAAGTCAAACATCTTAATCTTTCTTAAAAGTAAAAAATTAGAAAACCAGTTTTTACACCAACTTGGGTGATTTTTAGAGAATTCATTTCTGGTTTAGAGTTTTCATAATTTTGGGGTATTGAATTTCAACTGGTTGAGAAGCCAAAAGTGATTTTTAATAATTTTTTAGAAATCAGCTTGAGCTGTTTAGAAGCCTGTTTTTAGAGCTTATATGCCCTGTTCACACTCAGCATTTACTGAGTGTGAAGCAGGGATCTTGCAGTCATCATATCTGTCCCATTTTAGATAGTTATTGGCTCATTCTTGGTTTGCAAGTTCCTAGCCAGGTATACTTTAGGTCCCAACTTATGGTCTTCTGATTCAGCTTATTAATAAGCAGTTGCATGACCTTGAAGTAGCACCCCAAATCTGTTTTAGCACCTAATTGCAAAACATCAAATCTGTGTAGCTGGTGATTCAGTAGTTTAAGAATAGTTGTTTTTAGTTGCTTTTGAGTTCTTTTAGCATATTACAGCTTCTATAACAGTTTGGTGCTTGTTTGTGGTTGTTGGCTTATTATAAGTGCTTATTTATAAGCATTTGAGATTGCAGTCCCAATTTCCTTCACACAACCCCCTGTTTTTTTTATTTTTCCTAGATTCCTCATAATATTTTAGACTTTTCTTGAATTTTTCAGATTTTTCCTAGTCAGTTTGCTATTTTTCTGCATTTTAATCTCTTTTTAGTACTTTTTAATTGGCATTTAATACAATTAATTAAGAAAAGTTTCAAAAAAATAATTTTTCATTTTTATTAAGTTAAGATAAATATAAATAGTATAAAAAATATTTTTCTAGATTTTTCTTAGTTAAATTTGTATTTTTAAGTAATTTAATTAGTTTTAAATAGTTGTTAATTCCTAGAAAATCCAAAAATAATCAGAAAAATACAAAAATAGTTTTAAAAATTCTCTTTTGATATTTTAGATTTTTCTAAGTCAAAATTTTATTTTTCTAGCTTTATTTCATATTTTCTTGTATTTTAGGCTATTATTAAATAGTTAAAATTAGTTTTTAATTAATAATAATTAGATAAATAGTTATAAAAATAATTTTCTTTTTCTAAAAATTTTATTTTATCATTAGGTTTGTAAAAATGTCATTTTCATATTTTTAGGATTTATATTGTTTAAGTTTCGCATTTTCATTTGTACGTAACGTAGTTTTTAAATTAAGTTTTATAAAAACAAAAAAACAAAAACATCATTTTGCAAATAGTGATAGCATTTATTTAATATATTTTATCTTTTTAATTTTCATTTAAGTCGCTGTAATTTATAAACTTTTTCTTTAGGTAATTATCCATCAAAATCCTTACTGATCACTATCCTTAGTGATCACTCTATCATCTGAGTTAGTTTTGGCACACCATTGAGTCTCCGTGGGACTTAACGACCCGGGGAAACACTATACTCTCCTGATCTTCATTGCATTTGCTTCTGAGCTGTTTTAAGTTTGTTACGGTCGGCCATTCACAAGTGGTCGGTTTGAGTGATTAAACTTGACGGTTTGGAGCGAATCAAATTTTGGCGCCGCTGCCGGGGAGGCTTTAGCGTGTGTTAAACCTTTTTCAGACCCATTCTTGCACATATACCACCTTTTGTAAACAGTTTTCTTTTGTAAAGTTATCAATAATCCAAAAAGTTCATTAACACTCTTCCTAAAGTGTTAACAACACCAAAAATATTTTCATTCTTTGTTTTTATAGCATGTTTTTCAAAAATCCAAAAATATCCATCCTTTATCCTCTAATCTGTTTAATTCTCCATTCCTTATCCTCTATAACCGTTTAATTCTTCAACTCTTATCCCTCTTATCCGTTTAATTCTTTATGTCATGGTTTTCGGCATGTTCCTGGGTGTGGAGGTCCATTTAACGGTGGAAATTGTCGGCGATGTACCAATGTGAGTTTCGGAGAAAAATTTGTCGGTAATCCCGATCCCATTTCTAATAATGAAACACCCGATTTTTCCTACCTACCTCCACAGCCCCAATACGAATCCTACTCATGCGAGTTTTGTGGGAATGATTCTCATTACGGTTTTGATTGTCCACCACGGGTCCCGCTTGTCTATGAGCCAGAACCATGTTACAATCAGAACTTTGGTGAAAGTTATTTTCCCAATTATCTCTGTTGTGAGAATTGCGGGGGTCCTCATGCGACTTTTGAATGTCAACCGATGAATCAAAATTTTCACAATTCCAATTCTCCCGGTTTTGAAAATTTCCAACCCCCACAGTATTCCATCATTCATCATCATGATAAATCAATGGCTAGGATTGAGTTGAGAAACCCTAATGAAGCATATAAATGAAGAGAGAAGACAGAGAAAAGGGTTGTCACTGTTTTTAGACCAAGTTCTTATTTTCATGTTTAATCGTTTTTAATTTTCAATGTAATTTTTAACTGGGTTTCAAGTTCTTATGTAATGAACAAGTAATTTATGTATTAATCCATCAGTTTTAGCAACTAAATTCCAGTTTTATGCTTGTTCTAATTTTCCCGCCAAAAACCATTCTTATCAAATTACAGTTTTAGTTTGATGAGAGTGTTTGAAATTGTTTGTTTAAGCTTGTTTTTAGTTAATGAAGTGAGTTAGTGAAGTCTCATGGTTTGTAACTCAAAATTCCAAAACAGTCAACAAAAGTCAACTGTAAAGCTCTAAATGGACTTAGTATGGAATTGGGTTGATGCAGTGGTTGATATGGTTGAGATAAGTTAAAATGGTGGTGCTTTGCTGTTTAGCATGCCAATGTGGCTAAACTCTTGTATAGCACTGGTAATTTGCTCTTTTCATTGCTGCCCTTTACTAGTTTGCTGCATAATTAGTTTTAGCCATAATCTGTTAGTAGTAGTTGTTAGATTTGCATTGATTGGCTTTTTACAGTATTAGTAGATCATAGGACATAACTCTTCTTAGTTATAATTCAGTATAGATATATAACAGGTTGCATTTCAATGTCTTAAGGACTGTTTGGCACTAGGCCATAGATCTTGCTCAAGGTTAGTTAAGAAGTAGAACTCAGTTGCTTTAGTTCCTATAGGTCATAACTTAGACATATTAGCTTTAATTTTGCATCTCAATGCAGTGGATAGTCAACATCAACTTTATCTGTTTCAAAATCCCACATCAAATGAAGTGAAAATGAGATAACTTGTACTTAGGCTTAGAATCATTTAGGATAACATAATTTCAGTTCATTCCATCATAACTCATTAGTTTCAATCTGTTTTTAAGAGATCAAAGTTGGAAAAAGTCAAACATCTTAATCTTTCTTAAAAGTAAAAAATTAGAAAACCAGTTTTTACACCAACTTGGGTGATTTTTAGAGGATTCATTTCTGGTTTAGAGTTTTTATAATTTTGGGGTATTGAATTTCAACTGGTTGAGAAGCCAAAAGTGATTTTTAATAATTTTTTAGAAATCAGCTTGAGCTGTTTAGAAGCCTGTTTTTAGAGCTTATATGCCCTGTTCACACTCAGCATTTACTGAGTGTGAAGCAGGGATCTTGCAGTCATCATATCTGTCCCATTTTAGATAGTTATTGGCTCATTCTTGGTTTGCAAGTTCCTAGCCAGGTATACTTTAGGTCCCAACTTATGGTCTTCTGATTCAGCTTATTTATAAGCAGTTGCATGACCTTGAAGTAGCACCCCAAATCTGTTTTAACACCTAATTGCAAAACATCAAATCTGTGTAGCTGGTGATTCAGTAGTTTAAGATAGTTTTTTTTAGTTGATTTTGAGTACTTGTAGCATATTACATCTTCTATAACAGTTTGGTGCTTGTTTGTGGTTGTTGGCTTATTATAAGTGCTTATTTATAAGCATTTGAGATTGCAGTCCCAATTTCCTTCACACAAACCCCTGTTTTTTCTATTTTTCCTAGATTCCTCATATTATTTTAAGCTTTTCTTGAATTTTTCAGATTTTTCCTAGTCAGTTTGCTATTTTTCTGCATTTTAATCTCTTTTTAGTACTTTTTAATTGGCATTTAATACAATTAATTAAGAAAAGTTTCAAAAAAATAATTTTTCATTTTTATTAAGTTAAGATAAATATAAATAGTATAAAAAATATTTTTCTAGATTTTTCTTAGTTAAATTTGTATTTTTAAGTAATTTAATTAGTTTTAAATAGTTGTTAATTCCTAGAAAATCCAAAAATAATCAGAAAAATACAAAAATAGTTTTGAAAATTCTCTTTTGATATTTTAGATTTTTCTAAGTCAAAATTTTATTTTTCTAGCTTTATTTCATATTTTCTTGTATTTTAGGCTATTATTAAATAGTTAAAATTAGTTTTTAATTAATAATAATTAGATAAATAGTTATAAAAATAATTTTCTTTTTCTAAAAATTTTATTTTATCATTAGGTTTGTAAAAATGTCATTTTCATATTTTTAGGATTTATATTGTTTAAGTTTCGCATTTTCATTTGTACGTAACGTAGTTTTTAAATTAAGTTTTATAAAAACAAAAAAACAAAAACATCATTTTGCAAATAGTGATAGCATTTATTTAATATATTTTATCTTTTTAATTTTCATTTAAGTCGCTGTAATTTATAAACTTTTTCTTTAGGTAATTATCCATCAAAATCCTTACTGATCACTATCCTTAGTGATCACTCTATCATCTGAGTTAGTTTTGGCACACCATTGAGTCTCCGTGGGACTTAACGATCCGAGGAAACACTATACTCCCCTGATCTTCATTGCATTTGCTTCTGAGCTGTTTTAAGTTTGTTACGGTCGGCCATTCACAAGTGGTCGGTTTGAGTGATTAAACTTGACGGTTTGGAGCGAATCAGTAATCTGTCTTCACGAAGAATAATTCAACAGTACCATTTTCGACGTACTCTTTGATGAAGTGGTAGCGGACACGGATATGCTTAGTCTTTGAGTGATGAACAGGATTGCATGATATGGCTATGGCACTTTTCGAGTCACAATACATAGGTATTTTATCGAAAGTAAAGCCATAATCTGTGAGTTGTGTTCTCATCCATAGAACTTGAGCACAACACGCAGATAGAGACACATACTCAGCTTCAGCGGTTGAAAGTGCAGTGCAATCTTGTTTCTTTGAAGACCAGCTTACTAACTTTTCACCCAAAATTGTGCTCCTCCGGATGTACTTTTTGCTGTAACTTGATCACCTGCGTGGTCTGCATCTGAAAAGGCAATAAGATCAAATTCGGATTCCTTCGGATACCAAAGTCCCATGTGAATGGATGTCTTCAGGTACCGAAAGATCCTTTTAACCTCTTTGAGGTGCAGTTTGGTAGGCTTTGCCTGAAACCGTGCTAATAAGCAAACATCAAAATGAATATCTGGTCGACTAGCAGTAAGATACATGAGAGAACCAATCATGCTCCGATATTTCTTCGGATCAATAGGTTTCCCAAACAAATAGGCTCCACATTTTGGTGAAGTTACCATTGGTGTTCCGACCGAGTCACAATTATCCATACCATGATTTTTCAAAATCTCAGTCGTGTATTTAGCTTGATTTATAAAAATTCCACGAGGGGATTGATGTATTTGTAAACCAAGAAAGAATTTTAGTCCCCCCATCATGGACATTTCAAATTTACTTTTCATGAGATTTTCAAAATGTTTTGAAAGATTCGGATTAGTGGACCCAAAGATGATGTCGTCCACATAAATCTGAACAATCAAAATGTCATTTTTGCATTTTTGTGTAAACAAGGTAGGATCAACTGTTCCTTTGGTGAAATTGTTTAGGATAAGGAAAGAGGACAGTTCGTCATACCACGCTCTCAGAGCTTGTTTCAATCCATAGATTGCCTTTTTGAGTTTGTAGACGTAGTCTGGATGTTCCATGTCAATGAAGCCTTCTGGCTGACTCACGTACACTACTTCTTTCAGAGTTCCATTCAAGAACGTGGTCTTAATATCCATCTGATAAACCGTGATGTTTTTGTGAGCGGCATAGGCTAAGAAAATCCTGACTGCTTCTAGTCTAGCTACCGCCGCGAATGACTCTTCAAAGTCTATCCCTTCCTCTTGTCTGTATCCTTTGGCCACAAGACGAGCTTTGTTGCGAATTACAGTCATTTCTTCATCCCGTTTGTTCTTCCATAACCATTTGAGATCAATGACGCGAATGTCAATTGGTCTTGGAACCATTTCCCAAGAGTCATGAAGACGGTATTGGAGAAGTTCCTCCTGCATTGCTTCTATCCATGCGGGATCTGCCATTGCCTCGCGAATGTTCTTTGGCTCTATATTGCTAATTGAGCAAAGGTAAATGCATAAGTCGCAATCGGTGGCAAGTTGACGTCTCGTCTGAATTGGCCTTGAAGGTTCACCAATAACTTGTTCAATTGGGTGGTCTTTTGTCCACTTTAGAGTAGAAGGATACCGTTGGTTAAACGTATGCGAATTAGATGGTTCTCGTAAGCTAGAAGATGATTCAGCTGATTCCGTAGCAAACGGGTTTTCAAATAAGTCTTCATCTAACGTTGCATCGTTCTGGTTTTGGTTTTGCTCATCAACTGCTGGTAGAACGGGTGCAATAACTGTAGTTGATGTAGATGATGTAGATGGAATTGGTGCATTGGTTTCGACCGTTGTAGATGCATCTTCTGTTGGTGGTGGAGGATGATGTTGAGCGGGTGCAGCGGAATGATGATTTGATGCATTTGTCGAAGTTCCACCATAGTATTCATCGAACATTAACTCGAAGAAATTCTCCCATTCTTGTTCTTTAGGATTGTCAAGCGAAGTTGATTGAGCTCTTTGAGGTACGAGTCCTGAACTGATGTGTCCAGAAGTCTGTCGGTTTAGTGCGGGTTCTAGAGCGAGTCTCTCAGAAGCCATATGTGAAAGTTCGTCAAAGTTCACATTCATCGTCTCCATGATCCTCCTAGTTCTTCTGTTATACACCCTGAATGCCCTCGAGTTATCTGAATATCCAATGAAGATTCCAATATCACCTTTAGCTTTCAATTTACCCAAATCTTCTCTGTCATTCGTAGGATAGGACAAAGCGCCAAATACATGAAAGTAAGAGATATCCGGTTTTCTGTTGTTCACAAGCTCATATGGGGTTTTATTGAATCTTGGATGGATAAGGGATCGGTTCTGAGTGAAACAAGCAGTGGCAACAGCATCAGCCCATAGAAATAACGGTGCACTAGAATAGATTAGCATTGTGCGAGCAGCTTCCACAAGAGTTCTATTTCTTCTTTCAACTACCCCATTCTGCTGTGGAGTTCTAACAACTGATGTCTGATGTGTGATTCCAACATCTTCAAAATAAGCTCTTAACTCCTGATTAGTGAATTCTGTGCCATTGTCTGTTCTTACAACTCTTACTGGAGCTTGAAGAAGTACTTGAATACGCTTCAGAAAGGTGATGATGATGCCTGGTGCTTCGTCTTTTGATCTCAGAAACTTAAACCATGTATATCTCGAATAATCATCGACGATGACAAGAATATACTTTTTCCCATTAATGCTTTCAACTCTCATTGGGCCACATAAGTCCATGTGCAACATATGAAACTTTGCTTCCGAACTAGGTACGGTTTTGGGTTTATATGATGCTCTTTTTCTTTTTCCTTGTTCGCATGATGGACATAAGTGATCCTTGGTGTATTTGAACTTTGGAAGTCCGTTGACGATGTTGTCTTTGGCAATTTTGTTGATGGTGTCGAAATTGAGATGGGATAACCGTCTGTGCCACAACCAGGACTGTGTTCCAGATGCTCGTGTCATAAGACATATTGGTGATGAAGAGGCCATTTGATTGATGTCGATAGCATACAAGTTTGTATCACGATTCCCAGTTAAGAGATCAGTGCCATCCAAGTTTCTAACGAAGCAAGCATTTTTCCTAAAAGCAACCTCTAAATCTGCATCACAGAACTGCCCGACTGAAAACAAATTGTGTCCCAACCCTTCGACATAGTAAACCCGAGTGATCAAATAATTTCCAAAAGGTAGATCTCCATAACCCATGATAGCTGCTACATGATCATTTCCGAAACGTACGGTTCCCATGAATTTCCAGACGAAATTGATCAGCAGCTTCAGATTCCCGGTCATGTGCTTGGAGCAACCCGAGTCGACGATCCAAAGACATATTTCGATAACCTGCCAATAACAGAAGAAGAAGATTTTGGAAACCGTTTTGATTTTGGTTCCGTTGGGTTAGAGGTAAAATCTGGATCACACTCAAAGAAGTTCTCTACTGGGAGAGTAGGCTCATTACTCATTCTACCATTCTGGAGTGTGAAAGTTCTACCCGTAGGTTTCCAAATGTCTTCCCTATAGTAAACATTATGCTCCCTATCAGTAGTGTAAAGCCTAAGTCTCGCAACTAGTCTTCCTATTCGTTTAGCATAAGTTCTTTTGGGAACATTCTTCTTAACAGGCTTAACAATCTCATTCTTAGAAACACAATCATCATGAACATTAGATAAAGATTTCTTGCAAGTTAAACAAACAGATTCAACAGATTCATTAAACTTAGCAGATTTCATAGGTTCATTACATTCAGATGAAATGTCTTTCTTATTAAAAAGCGGTAAATTCCTAGGGTGTTCTTCTACTTTCTTCTCTTTATTCAAGCGACTACTCTTAGAGGCCAGCGAGACTCTATTGTTCCTTGTATTGCTCTTAGGCTTTAGTCTGCTGCTCCTAGAGGTGCTTCCTAGTCCTGTAGAAGGTAAGGCACACTCATTAGGATTCACAATCTTATCTAGAGAAGTGGTTTCAGCTTTCCTAGTCTCTTTAGAGTGCTTTTCTAAACTTATGACGTTTGTTCCAGATGTTTTAGATGTGGAGGCAGACGCATTAGTGGTACTCATCTTAAAAAGGCCAGGAGCTAAAACTGTTGGTTTCTCGATAACCGCTTTTCCCTTATCAACATTTTGTTTAGGTAGTGCAGGTGGAGTGACTGGTTTTGATGAAACATTTTTCTCATTGACTTTTGGAGGAGGCATAGAAACAGACATTTTTGGTTTGGAAACCGGTTTGGGAACATTTGCTTTCTCCGCAGTCAATGGTTTTTTAATCACAGTATCCACTGCCTTTCCTTTTTGACTTTCCAGCTGAGCCCTCAAAAGATCATTTTTCGCTTTCATGTCATTGTAGGCACGCTCATACGACAATTTGTCATACTTGCATTCCTCAGTTTTTCGATCAAGTTGTTTAAAATATGAGACATTTTCTTTTTCAAGTTTCTCAATTGCTTTTTCATATTTTGAAACAATTTTGGAGGTCTCAGACTGGAGTCTTTCATGATCTTCAACAGAATATGTTTGCAAAATGATGGACATAATATCAGTAGTCAGAACATCTTCGAAGAGATAGTCATTTAAAGTTTCCAAAACTTTGATTTGTTCAACACAGTCAGTAGCTTGCTTTACCAGGGATTTATGGTCCTTGACAAAGTCAGCTGTTTCTTTAAAAAACGCTTGTTCAAAATGAATTACCCTTGCACTGATGGCATTCAGCTGAGGGGCAATTTGAGTTTCAAAAAACTTTCTTTGTTCGATGTCAAAACTAGAGAACCAGTTGTTAGGTGTAATAGTGGTTTTAGTTTTAACAGTGTCTTGAAGATCCACAATTCTAGTTTTCACATTGTCTAAAATACTTCTCGCATCACTTGAGTTAAAAGGATTGTTTGAAGACATTTGTTCAATGTTCGAAAGAGATTTTGAGACAACGACTGGTTTTGAAACAGATTGTGAAGCAGGAGTTGACTCTTTGTTTGAAACATTTTTTGTGATGGAGAACTTTGACTTTTCTTTTTGATTAACAAAAGTAATTCCGTTAATTTTGTTCCATTTGTTATAATCAATTGGTTTGATTTCCGGATTCTTTTGTTTCATTTTTGATCTACTCTCCTCAGATAGTTCTAACGTTTCAAGAGAATCACGAACAATAATGGGTTCATGTAAAGCTTTTCCATTGTTTAACACATTCTGAGATTTCTGAGCTTTCTTGAGGAACGAGGAAGGGTCGTTACCAAGTGCCATTCTATTATTAGTATGAAAACGCGGATTTACTTGATTAGAAAGCATCTTGATTGTTTGAGCAGAATGACCCGTTGTAAGAAGCAAATTTTCCAAAGTTTTTATCTTTTTTATTCTTATCAAGAATTTCATCAAGAAGAGAATCTTCTCGTTTTGAAAAATCAGTAATCAACTGCTTCTTTTCTTTTTCAAGATTAGAAAACATTTCTTTTTGTTTAGAAAGTTGGTTATTTAAATCAGAAATTTCCTTGTTTAGAGATTTAATTTTCAAGTTCGAATTCACATCAAGTGTGTTATACTTGATTTGCAATTCTTTTTCTTTAGAAACCAAATTTCGATAACCAATTTCTAATTCTGATTCTTTGTTTTTCTGAAATTCAAAGGCTTTTGCGTTTTCCTTGTAACTCTCAAGCTCAGCGGTCAATTTGGCATTCGCGGCCTTAACATCGCGATTGACCTTTTTAACTTTCTCAATTTCAATGCCACAGTTGTTGATTAATGATTCAAAATAAGCACGAGTTTCCTCATCAGTCTCAGTATTTTGTGCCACACAGCCTCCACTAGGATCCACATCTGGAGTCTCATAGTTAGTATTGCTACAACTCGGATTGTCCAGGTATGTATCATTAGTAGGTGCTGATGTCACAGAATGCTGTTCGTCATGAGTAAACACATCAAATATGACATTGTTATAGCATGGATCAGTGATTGGTACCTCAGATACTGCGTTGGCGTCATAGACAGGAGGTGCGTCAGAATCAGTGTCGTACTTAGTCTCCTGTAGATTTGCCATGAAGATGCAGTTTGCATTGAGTTCCTCGAGGTCTTCCAAATCATCCATAATAGCCATGAAGTCATGTTCCTCAGCACTCAATTGAAGTCCAGATTGTTCCTTTTGTGCCAACAGAATAACTTTCTGAAGATACGCAAGATCCTTCTTTTTCGGCTTAGTTGGACAATTCCTTGCCATGTGACCCAATCCTTGACAGTTATAACACTTAACCTGATTTCCCTGATTCACATTTCCATAATTCCCAACTTTTGGAGCTGCAACATTCCCATTCTGATTACCCACTACTCTATTTCCAGCATTCTGACCCATCTGATTACCCTGATTCGGAACCGCCTGATTACCCATGCGAAATCTAGTAGCATATCCTTGCTGATTCCCAATAACTCCAACCATTTGACCTTGATTGCCCATGTTCACACCCGGCTGTGCAATTTGCCTGTTGCGAGTGTTTGATGAAATCCTTTGGTTGTTGTTAGTTGGTGTGGAATAGCGACCTCTGAATGATTTACCCAAGAATACAAATGCTTGTGACAAAGCTTCTTCTGGTTCCATTTCAAGATCAGTGATTCCTTGTTCCTGGCAATGTTGTTGTTCAGGTGGATAGTTTTGTTGTTGAGGGATGTATTGCTGCAAGTTGTTGTTAGTGGAAGATGATGAAGCTTGTTGTTGTGTATTCACTGAAGTTTGAGTCTTTGCAATGAGTGCCAATGGATCATGATTCTTTGCTAATCTTTCTTGCCTGACTTCATTCACTTCATTTTGGTTTTGTTTCATAAAATCGTTGAGTTGATCAAAGTTCACTTGATGTAAGTCCTTTGTTTGGTTGACAATAGTGACATATCGTCCCCATTCTTCTGGTAGATTGTTCAAGAACTTGATGTTGCTCACGATAGTTCTAGGTGTCAACTTGTTTCTGATCAGCTCATTCTTTAAAGTACAAAACCTTCCATAGTAGGATTCAATGGATTCTCCTGGAGTAGATGTAAACTTCTCCCATGCAGTTAGCAACTTGTTCTCTGTGTCTTGTTGACCGATTTCTGTTCCATGACAAAGTCGTCTAACACGTTCCCACATGTCGAAAGCAGTTTCACAACTGTCTACAGCAGCAAAGATGTCTCTTGGTAAACCCAGTTATATAATATGAATTGCCATGTCATCTGCTTCGACTTGTTTCTGATCCTCTTCAGAGTATTCAGTGTCTTTTTGAAGACCAAAAAATGGTGGGACGGGAGGTGTTGCATCAGGATTTCCAGGGTCTTGGACTTGTCGAGGTATGAAGGGTCCATCCTGAATGGATTTGATCATCAATTTTCCATTAGGTTTTGTCTTGATGTAACGAAGCATTCGACTTGTCCATTGAAGATAACCACCTTTTTCCAACATAGGAGGACGGTTTTCGGCACCGGCTGCATGAATATCTTGTTGAGTTGCCATTGATGAAGGTATGATCTGATAAAGTTGATGTAGGATCGATTCAACGATAAAGGAGTTGTGGTTGATGAAGATTAAGCCCGGTTGAGGTGATTCTGAAAGTCGTACTCGTAACCTTGGTTCTAAAAAATTTTCGCCCAAAATTTGAAATTCACTATAAAAATCAATTCTAAGGTCGTATGAAAATTTTGAGTTATGACAATTTTGACGCCAAATTTGACCCGAAAAATTTGAATTTAGGCCCAAAAATTTGAATTTTTGACCAATTTTTTCACAGTTAAACCAAAATTTGAATTTCGCGTAAAAATTGAACGTTTAGTCTCCTCAAAAATTTAAATTTTACTCAAGTTTTCCCGCCAAAAAACTTTTTTTTTTTTTAAACCTTTATGCGTAGAAAGAGCTTAGGCGTAGAAACAGAAGTTACGAGTAGGAAATGGTTACGAGTAGGATGGCTTAGGCGTAGGATATTATGCGTAGGAAGCTTAGGCGTAGGATTCCTTAGGCGTAGGATCTTATGCATAGGAGCTTAGGCGTAGGATTCCTTAGGCGTAGAAAGTATCTTACGCGTAACCTTAGGCTTATGCGTAGACAAAAAAACTTAGTCGTAAAACCTTACGCGTAAGTGTGATCTTATGCGTAGAGTTCTACTCGTAAGAGTTTATGCTTATGCGTAAACTTAGGTTAAAAACCAAAAATCCTTTACACTGTCACAGCGCAAGGGATATCCACAAGTCGAAGTGTTCCATACACTTATCCAAGTGAGGGAAGCACTGAGTAACCTTTGAAGCTCGAAGATTCTTCACCAAAAGGTTATGAGTAGAAAACTAGGGTTTGAATTTTGACTTCTACTCGTATGAAATTTCCAATGATTCAAACGATGTCTCTTGCACAGATATCCTTAAAAACACTCGGATAACCCAAAAATGTTGACCTTTTTCACCCAAAGTGCTTATAAAAGTTACGAGTAGAAATGACCAATGAACCAAAATCGAGTTCAAAAATGATTTAAAACACGTAAAGTTTCGAACTTTTTGCAAAAACTAGAATCTTTAACACTATGTAAACCTTAGACCATAAGAATCTTGAAGATTTAAGTGCAAAAATTAAAGCTTTAAGCGTGACACTCTTGAGAACGAACTACGCGTAACACCACAAAAAAAACTTCAACCAAAACACTCCTAAACCATTGTTAGGCGATTGATACCAATTGTAGGACCTAAGATATATCAACCTTATCACTTTACCAAGCAAACCCAGCACACGTAACCCAAGTTACGCGTAAAACGTGAAACACAAACACAAACAAAGCTTAGAAATAAGATGAGAAAGATGGTGACTTGATGTAATATTCGTGTATGTGAGAGGATAAGATAAACACAATAAGTTGTATTTCAAAGGAAAAACACACACACACACACTTTCAAGCACACCCCTCAAATGAGACTTTGAGGGGTTTATATAGTTCCTTACAACAATACCCTAATGGGCTTGGCAAGGGCCACGAATTGGACTTGGATTGGGCTTGGGATACATAAGCTTATCAATGGCTAGCATAGCTTATCTTTTAACCAATTAGCTTAGCCCAATCCACGAGCCCGATGACTATTCTATCACGATATCTAACACACGTTACAAAGTTCCTAAATGTGAATGACCATCACTTCTAATAAAAACAATTAAGGCTAACAAAAAGCATAGAGCACCTAGCAAAAATACCCCAAATCCTAATTCTATCCCTCCACCCCTTCCTATCTGAGATCATGTCCTCGGTCAAACGAAGCTCCATCATGTCTAGCTTAAGTCTATCCTCCTACCTGAGATTGGGTCTACCCCTCCTTCACACAACATCAACTACTAGCGCTTCGACCCTTCTAACTGGCGCTGCTGTGGCCTCCTTCTGACATGACCGACCCACCTCAGCCTTCCTTCTCTCATTTTCGAAACAATATTCCCGACCTCAAGTTTCGCTCTGAAAACTCCGTTCGGGATCATGTCAAGCAAGGTTTTACCACAAGTCCATCTTAGCATCCTAAGTTCTGCCACCTATACCCTGTTAGCATAAGCCTTTGATATGGGCCAACATTCAGAGCCGTACAAAATAGCAGGTATAATCGCCACCTTATAGAATTTTCCCTTCAACTTAAAGGGGATGTTCCTGTCACAAAGAACTCCTGACGCCACCCTCCACCTCGCCCACCCCGCTCTAATCCGGTGGGTTATGTCCTCATCTATCCTCCCTGATTTGTGTATAATCGATCCCAGATATCTAAAAGACTCCTTGGGTGGCAGGATCTGGTCACCGATATGAATATTAATTTGTTCGTGGTGACCTGTCTTGATCCTCCCAAAATCACATCTCAGGTATTCAGTCTTCTCTCTGCTCACCCGAAGACCATTGTCTTCAAGGGCCTCCCTCCAGTTCTCAAGTCTGATGTTTAGCCCTTCCGCTGATTCTGCCACCAACACAATGTCATCTGCAAAGATCATGTTCCACGGGATGCCCTCTTGTACCCCTCGAGATAACTCATCTAGAATCAAGGCGAATAGGTAGGGACTAATGGCGGATCCCTGGTGGAGCCCAACTTCCACAGGGAAAAACTCTGAGATCACAACAGTGGACCGCACACGAGTCTTAGCTCCCTCGTACATATCCCTAATGACTCTCACGTATCTCTTTGGGATTCCTCTATCGATAAGAGTTCTCCAAATCAACTCGCGCGGGACACTATCATAAGCCTTTTCAAGATCAAGGAACGCCAAATGCAAGTCCTTTTGTCTTTCTCTATACTTCTCCATGAGACTTCTGAGAAGGTGAATAGCCTCAATCGAGGACCTTCCTGGCATAAAACCAAATTGGTTCTCGGACACCCTCATCTCCTTTCTCAACCTTCTCTCAATAACTCTCTCCCAAAGCTTCATGGTGTGGCTGAGAAGCTTAATGCCCCTATAATTGCTACACTCTTGTACATTCCCCTTATTCTTGTAGATGGGGATGATTTCACTGAGTCTCAATTCTTCTGGCAACTTATCCCCAGAAAAGATCTTGTTGAAGAGGCAGGTCAACCAATCTAACCCCTATCCCCAGACACCTCCAAGCTTCTATGGGGATTTGGTCCGGCCCTACCGCTTTGTTTCTTCCCATCTTCTGTAGTGCGACCATCACTTCTGGTTGACTAATCCTCGAATAGTAGCACTCTGTTCGTTGGCTAGGCTTCTCTTGTTCCGCGCTGCCTTCAAAACTTCCTTCGTTTAAAAGAGAGGAGAAGTAATCTCCCCATCTCTTCCTAATATCCTCTACGTTCACAATGGTCCGTCCTCCTTCATCTTTAATATACTTTACGCGTCCTAAGTCCCTCCTTCTTCTCTCTCGGGCTTTAGCAATCCTGAAAATATCGTTAGCCCCCTCTTTGGAGTCCAATCTCTTATACATATCCTCGTACGCCTTGTCCTTTGCCAGAGCTACTGCCTTTTTCGCTTCTATTTTAGCTACTTTATACCTCTCTTCTGCCGAGAAAATGTCAGCTTGGCGACCCTCTCGGCACAAAAGAAGCTCTCTGAACCTAGATTGTTTCTCCGCGACTTTGGATTGCACTTCCTCACAGAACCACCAAGATTCCCTATTGCCTTGTTGGGACCTCGCTCCCCCTCTAGCCACCCCAAGGGAATCCTTTGCAGCGTCTTTGATAATGCCGGCAAGAGTGTCCCACAACTGGTCCGCGTCTCTAGCCGCCAAGTCATCCGACTGAGGAGCGAGTCCCTCTGAGACTTTCACTCTAAACGCCTCTGCCGCCTCACCGTTCAAATTCTTCCAAAGAATCCTCAGCGGCCCGGTCACTACACTCCTTGGTTGTTGCCTCTCGAAAAGCACGTCAACTGCTACCAATTTGTGTTGGGATGAGCATGTCTCGCCTGGGAAAACCCTGCAGTCCCTGTATGATCTAAGATCACTTCTTCGCACCAGCAGATAGTCAATCTGGGTGTTGTGACCCCCACTCCTGAAGGTGATCAAGTAGACATCCCTCCTCTTAAAGAAAGAGTTCGCTACTACCAAGTCGTGAGCGGTAGCAAACTCTAAAATTGATCGACTTTCGTCATTCCTAACTCCGAAGCCAAACCCTCCGTGGATCTTCTCGTAACCATCTACTTCCGCTCCTATGTGGTCGTTCAAGTCACCACCTATGAACAAACGGCGGTCCGACAGGCACTCCCTAGCGAGCTCGTCGAGAGCGTCCCAGAAGCTCTTCTTCTCTGCTTCACTCCGGCCCACCTGTGGTGCGTATGCGCTGATAAAGTTGACGGTTTCCCCGTTTATAACCAAAGTAATCACCATGATCCTATCGCTACTCCGGATCACTTGCACTACATTATCCTTAAGCCCTGCCGCCAAAATAACACCAACTCTGTTTCTTGCTGACCTAGAGCCCGAGTACCATAGCTTGTAGCCATTAACCTCCCTCGTGCTGGAGCCCTTCCATTTAGTCTCCTGGAAGCACGCTATGTCAACCTTATGTCTCCTCAACATATCCGCGAGCTCAAAGAGCTTACCGGTTAAAGACCCAACGTTCCAACTACACACCCTAATCCTACGTGAAGACGCTACCCTAGCAGGAACCCTACCCACCCTAAACCCGCCCACCCTACCTATCCCGCCTACTCCACTAACCCTGTCTACCACCCCCAGTCCACCCCGCTCACACTGGCAAGACATGACCTCAAGTTACCATCACTAACCAAGGGGTCTATCCTAGTCCCAACAAACTACGAGCAAGAAAGGGCACAGTACAAAAGGAGCGAGACAAGCAAGCACAAGGGCAAGACAAAATAAAAGGGCAACAACACCAAAAGCAAACAATTAAAAATATATAAGCTGAAACAAGACCAAATAAAAGGGAAACAATACAAAGAAAGCAAACAATCAAAATATAAGGCTGAAACACCAACAAATAGATAAGGGGAGGAAAAAAAATGGCAGGCAGAAAAAGAAAAAAGAAAGATAGAAATAGAAATAAAAATAATAATAGTAGAAAAACTCAGCTGGGCCGGACAAAACTTCCGGTGGTCGGAAAAAATTCGCCGGCGGCCGACAACGGCGGGTCAACTGGATCAGTCTCGGAAAAACCAGGAGAACCTCCACTCGCAGGAGGTGTTGTTGCTGGGAACACTTTTTTTTTTTTTTTTTTTTTTTTACCTGGGTTTTGATTTCTAGAGGTTTAATGTTCAACAATAACTTTTTGACCTTTGACTTCTAATAAAGATAAGTTATAATTATGTTGAGGGTTATATTCGTACATCACAAATGATGTAAATAGGAAACACAACTTAAAAACTAGGTGGATTTTTGTTTGATGACGTTGATAAAGAAACAAGTCAACTGCCGGTAATAAGTTTTGGGAGTAACCCCAATCACATTTTTTGAACAATCAGTACTTTATTGAACATACCCGCATTGTTCAGTAGTCTAATACTCCCTTCGTCCTTAAATAAGTGTCTATTATTAACTTTATTTATTTATTTATTTTTATTTATTTATTTATTTATTTTTAAACTTTGACTTTAAATTATTTTATTTATATTATGTTATACTTGATGTAAAATATATGAATAAATTGAATTTTAAATATATTTTCATTGGTATAATTTTTATCAAATATTACATAACATAAATGAAATAATTTAAAGTTCTTAAGAGCTGCAAGTCAAGATAGACAAGACGGCATTGATTGGGCATTGCATCATGAGTCCCAACGGGGCGGGGAAGCCGGCAGCTTCCTGTTGCAATTGTTCGCTTAGCTGGGAGTGGTGACCCCGACGAAGCACGCCATATCGAGCGACGCGGCTCCATACCCTGAAGGCAGGTAAGGGGGACGGAAAGAAAAACTTAATATGACTTTAAAAGTCAATAGTAAACATTTATTTAAGGACGGATGGAGTAAAATAATATGAAAATTTAGTAACTTAGATGAACATTTACGCAAAGTTGAGTAACATATTTTTATATTAACCGTAAAACTAAAGATGAGATTTTCTAGTCTTCTATACTTAAACTAATTTTGTGTTTAAATCTAATCACATATCAATTCTATATATGTAATAAAACCAAACGTTGGTGTATTATTTTAATAGTTTTAAAATGTTTTTTATTCTTTGTACTGCTTAGCGTATTGAATGGTCGGTGCTCTATAATTTTTAGTGTTTGGGCCTTCATGAGATTGGGCCTTCTCAAAAGTTTGTCTGGTCCATTTCCGAATACGTTTCACGCTAGATATATGTTCGGTTTTTACGTGGATTTTGGGTGAGACGTGTCATTCCATCAAACCACCGCTTAATCTTCTAGATTTTTTCACACACTCGAATGCATCTTTGGAACAACAAGGTCAGTTTGAAGCTTTGCAATCAGTATGTTATGTTGTTTCTTTCTTTTGCTTCAGTTACGTAACAAGATGCCCACGAACTATTTGTTCAAACAACTAATTAAATTGCAGTGATGGATATTTATTTGAATTTCATATTCCTTTGATTTCTTCAGAAATATATTTGCGTCGGCTTTCGTTTCTTCGCTAGTTGTGTAGCTTCGTGTTCTGACCCGTTTGGTGATGATCAATATGAGGTTAAATTAGCTTCTTTCTTTTCTTATTTTTTTGGTTACAACTTGATTTGTTTGAAAATATCGGTTTAGCACAAAATAAGAAGGGCAAGGATTTAATTATGTACTTTAGATTTATATAAAAAAATTAGGGTTTTAGTTTTTATGTTTCCATTAGTTGAAACCTAAGTTTATTTGTATGATTGATGGGTTGGGTTGTTGATTTTCAGAAGTGGCTAGACTTTATTTAATATAACTCTTGATGATATGAAGGAAGTCGATGAATGTTGACCGTGGGTCAGGTAAGTTGTACATGATTGTTGTTTTTCTTTTAGTCTTTGGCTATTTACATCTTACTATCTATTTGGTTTTCAATAAATGTATGTTAGTTCAGCAGAGTGTATTATTAGCTTTTAGGTTGATGTATGTTATGGTGAAACTCACGTGAAGTTAATTCCGCGCACATCAACATGTGTTTTCTGTCCCTGACTTATTTGGGGTCGAAGATTTGTTTTGTTTATTTCATTCTATTATGTTGTTTGTGGCTTGAAATTTCGGCACCACTGGGTTTGGTTTTGGAACATTTACGTTCCTTTTATGTACATTTTCTCATTGTAATGGTAATTGTTTGATGATTTGTTTGGTCGCTCAGATACTCTAAGCAAGCCTAGTTTTAAGTATTCCTTGTTGTGCTTTCTTTTAAGTATAATAAAAACTCTTATGCAGGCCACTGGGTGAACATCCATTTGAAATCCTCTGTTGCAGCCTATGCAGTTGCTGATGAGGGTGAGGCTATTAAACTGCATGTGTATTTCTTTTTTGATAGTTTGTGCAGATGTCCTGTTGCAAATGATATTATCAGCACATTCCTTTTGTATCTCCATTGTTCCAGAGATAATCCCATCGCCTTTGTGTGCCTCTGATCTAATACCTTCTGCAAACTCACTGTTGCGGTAGCGGAAGCCAAAGTGGATGATGAGGTAAGGAATGAAAAAAAACTGAGGAAACGAATTGTAAAAACCCAGGTATGAAGTTAAACATCGATTTATAAGAAAAATTCGGGGTTTTAGTTTTTATGCTTTGGTAGGCTTGGATTTAAGTTTATTTGCATGATTCATGAGTTGTATTCTTGATTTTCAAGATCTTTAAGTTTGAAGGTGTTCGGGAATGGTATGTCTTATTTATCCATTTTTTATACCATTTGTTGAATTTACTCTACTATAATGTAATCTCAATATTCGAATACAATGTTATCATCAGCTATGTCAACACTTTCATTTATTTATGTACTTATATGCTAATAATTTTAATAGCTTTGCGTCTACGAAATAGAGTATCATGTATTTAACGAATATGATGAATGATTATCAAACAAATACAGTCTCATATATCTAAGGAGAATATACAACTAAAAGTGGTTAATTTGTGAAGGCAGAGATCGAGGGGAAATGAAATATGCTTTTGAACTATATCGTAATAGTTGCTTCATAATCAAATTTTGTACCGTTTGTATCAGATATGGAAATAAATAATCATGTATCATTGTTATTTTGCAAAACAAAAATTACTGCAATCAACAACGTGGAAAGTATTAATCGATGTCACTGATCTTTAATGCGTAGGGGCAGGGAAATCATACCTGTTTCTAAAAACTTGCATACAAGTTTTTACTTCATTCTGACACTTGCCTTTGCCTATATGCCCCCTGATGTCAGGGGACTGGATCATTAGGCACGTTTCCAAACACATCAGTTATGGACAATGCACAAACATATACGGACCATGACGTTGCGACTACTAGCTTCATACAAGGTAACATCTATTTTGCAAATTACTGGCATGTTTTGCAGTATTTGGATTTAGATCATGGTCTTAAACATCTAATACATGTGTAGGTAAAGGTCCTTTGATATTGGATTCTGGATCCGGAATTATAAGGCCCGATGATCCCACACAAATGTCTGTCTTAAATGTGTTAGATAACTCTGTCAATAGTCGGCCTGTATATGCGAATCACAATCGTAGGTTCATGGAGATGCGTATACGTAATTTGCAAATATATGTAAACCTGTTGTCAAAAAGTCGTTCGATTCTAACACTTATGTTATTTAACCTTCTGCCATTTAACGATTGTAGGACCACGTAATGATGGAGATCCTGCTGCTTTACTGGACATTCGCTGACGCACACACGTGAGTTGTTTGTCCTTATTCTACTATTAAGCTCGCACCAGTTGTCTAATGCGGTCACAATACGTCCCGGGAACCACTGCTTAGGGAAGGTTTCCTATGGTTTGTATCCGCTATATGCTTTTTAAAAATTCACCAACCTATACAGCACGACATTTTTAATGAATATGCGTCCCTTTTTCCTTAAAAAAAAAACTAACAAATTAGTATAAGTTTCATCCCCTTTATCAAATGTTGGTTCCTCACCAATTGTGCAGTTACTAAACCTTATGTATCACCATCATTACAGGTCTTTCTGATGCACATGGGAGGTGCCAGATGAGGGGAACTGCTCCCGTCCCAGCGACACCGCAAACAACAATTGGACAGCGATCTGCGACAACCATGTATGGAACACACGCTGCAACCACAGGTATCCCTCTGTCTTATCCTATAATGTCTGAACCACGCATATATTCCTTGGTTTTTCTTTTATAACGTAGATATATTGGTTGACAAATTTTCAATTTACAAGGTATGTAATACGAATCGAGTCGATAATGAGGTAAAGGAACAATAAAGATAGATGATCAACTTTCGAGAGGCCGATCTCTCTCCTAATAATGAAGTCAAATAACTAAACCATTAATAATCTTATGCATAATCTCCATTACAACCCTAATACCCTATTTATAATAAAATGCCCTAGACTTAACTTGTTCACTAAGAAAATATAATAAAGAAAAATAAATAAACTAATTAATTAATTAATAATAATAATAATAATCTAAAGAATGCAGGATCGTATCAATACTCCCGCCCCCAAAAACACCTTGTTCTCAAGGTGTTGCTTGAAAATGTTGCCTTGGGTAATTCTGGGATCCCATGTTCTTCGTTGTATCCCTTTTGTGTGATTCAAGTGCACGTAGCAGTCCCACAATATATTCTTGAGTTCTCTTATGCAGACTTGTAGTTGTTCATGAGAACCAAATCTTTTCGTACCAAGCAAATTACCTAGCTTTTTAGGTTTTCTAGTTCGGACACATGAAACGACAAACTTATTCCAAAACAACCTTGCCTTTACCTTCCTGTTAGGACTTCGTTGGTTTGGTTGGATCCCCAATAAATGGACATGTCCCTCCTGATTAATCTCTTCCTTTATCGCCGCCTTGATCGAACCATGAAACTTCTCAGACCCTTGAAACTTCTCAGACCACATTGAGAAATCTTGACGTGCCCGTCTAAAAGATTCCTCCAGTTGAGATTGGTGCAACAACAACGTGGATTGTAACCGTTTCACCATCTCTGTGACCTTAATTAACCCTTCTTTAAAGCTCTTTGCTTCCATTCCTTTTTATGAACAGTAATCCGGGATGAACAGTAAACTCTGGCGATAAACAGTACTTGATGAACAGTGACAAATGAACAGATTTTTTTTAACCCTTGAATCGAACAGCTCTGATACCAATTGATACGAACCGAGTCGATAATGAGGTAAAAGAACAATAAAGATAGATGATCAACTTTCGAGAGGTCGATCTCTCTCCCAATAATGAAGTCAAATAACTAAACCATTAATAATCTTATGCATAATCTCCATTAAAACCCTAATACCCTATTTATAATAAAAGGCCCTAGACTTAACTTGTTCACTAAGAAAATATAATAAAGGAAACTAAATAAACTAATTAATTAATATTAATAATAATAATAATAATAATAATAATAATAATAATAATCTAAAGAATGCAGGATCGTATCATAAGAGGATACTTAGAGTGTTATATATTTATAGCTTTTGAACCACATGAAGAACAATGCGATTAAATACTGTTTTTTTTTGTGTGTTCTGTAATGCGAAATTCAAATATTATACCCTATACTCAATCCGCATCTTTCAAATAAGCAATTTTTATTTTTAAGCATAGTCCCTTTTTTTGAAAGTTATTCCTCAAATGATCAGGCTATTCTGTAAGTTTTGGGCGTGAATTGGATTATTAATGTTTGTGTTGGCGGGTTTTGGCATTTACAGGTTCACTGGAAATTTGGGCAGAGGTGCTATCAATACTTGTCCCAAGACCATTTCAGAATACATGAAGGCCAATAAATTTGGAGCTTTTATGCTTACCCTCGAGCCCTCGAATATCGTTACTATGGAAAGAGTAGTCCATTGAATTCTTTGAGTATAGAAATTCTGAAATTTCTTTCATCTAAGCAGGTACTTTACGACTTCGCTACCTTCCGTCAATTTAATCTGGTATCGTGTGGTTATTTGGGTTGCAAGATAAGTGCATAATGGTCTTTTTTCAGAATTAGCTTATTGAAAACAAATTTTGATATTGAACTTGATAAATGGGTGAACTTTAGGGGTGTTTGCGATATTTTCTTATTTTAAAGTGCTCATCTGCCTCTACTTATTTCATCGAATTAAGTATGTTTCCCAATCTTCTATAAAGAAAAAAAGAAGTTGAGGTGCAAGATGGGCATGTTACAGGTAAAAGCAGGGGCTGAGTTGACCAGAAAAAACTTCGTGTCTAAAAAATCTTTAACCTTTTTTTGTATCATACATGAGCCTACTTTGGGTGACTTTCGACATTCAACCTCTTTGCTTTCAATTTCATGTTTTGTCTATACCTACTTGAGCAGTATCATACATAAGCTCCACACGTCGTCTCACGCTTGAACCTATGGTTTTGGGTAAGTTTTTATTTAGTGTAATATATTTTTTGTTTACATTATATGCTATAGGGTAGTTTTTTTAAGTCTAATAAAGACTACCTTTCAATATGTATTTTAACATGTAGAACAACGATGAAGCTGTAAGAAATATTTCCATCCTTATTTAGTACATTGGCTCCTTTTTTAGACCTCCAGATGCAACAAACATTTTCGTTTCCTTCGTCCTTCTTTTTGTAAAATCCAGGGGCTAGGCGCGGGTAAACATTAGGAGTCACTGTCGATAGTCATAGATAAACGTTAAATGACATTATTGTTTAATGCAATAGTTCTGTAAACTATTTTCTTAAACAACCTTTTAAATGCGACTGTAAATCTAAGTCGCAACCTCGGTGTATGTTCACAAGCTTTTGGGTAAAAGACGTGAATATTGATTTTAAAAGAACTGCACGACCAAAGTTCTTTTTTAGAATGCTTGATCATGTAGATTTATTTAATAAATTTTGTTTTTTGTGAGTTTGTAGGAGTTGCAGACGGCTGTCATGCTTGCTAAGCGAGCTGTTGGTAGCGACATGGATGGGTGTGTAGGTGGTGGTAACCGTTAGGCTGCTTGGCATACAGGCGCATCTTCTTCTTCCAGATTAGCACGGAATGTTAGAAAGTTTGAGAACAGATGCATACTGTTGGGTTTTAGGTTCCTTGCATCAAGAATTACTTTAAGTACTGGAACCACGGATAGGCTTGATAGAACCACGGACAGAAGAGAGTAACCACGGATAAAGATAACCGCGGCTAGTAGTAATGTGTAACCACGGATGATATATTGTAACTACTGCTAGTGTTTTGTATAGTCGGTTAGTTTATTGTTTTAGATAAATATGGAAAAGATATTTATCTTGTAGGTTACGTATTGTATAATGTATAGGACTCCTTGGCTTATAAAAGGAGGTCCTAGGTTAGATTAGAAGTATGTAAGTCTTATATCTAAAGTCGATACACTTCAAGGTTGCGAAACCCTAATACTGTAAGAGTATTCGTATTAATAAATAATATTGAGGTGTTGAATGTTAATTGTTCTTCTTCTTAAGGTTAAGTGTTAAATTCCGCATAATACTTAATAAGTTGTTATTCTAAAGTCAGTTTCTATATTAGATCGTTTGCTCAACTGGGATCAACAAGTGGTATCAGAGCTTGTGATCTAGAAATTGTAATCAAGAAGAGGTTAAGTTAAGTTTTGTTCAAAGAAGATAAGATGTCTGACGAAACTCACATGGTGACTGCTTCCAAGGTACCCATGCTCAAGCATAGTGAGTATCAAATCTGGAGAATGCGAATGAGGCAATACATTCGCATGATTGACTATGCTCTCTGGGATGTCGTTGAAAAGGGAGACACTCTTCCTAAGAAGGGTGAGGATGGCAAAGAAATTTCCATTGTTAGTGAAATTGATAAGGCTAAGAGAAAGCTGGAGATCAAGGCTCACAATATTCTCTCCATGGGAATACCCAATGATTATGCTTTGGATTTTGAGCAATATGAATCGCTAAAGAATTACTTGGATGCTCTTGAGACAAGGTTTGCTGGCAATGAAGCTACCAAGAAATCCAGGATGAATATGCTCAAGCATCAATTTGAAACCTTCACCGCTCTCAGTGGAGAAAAGATTGATGGCACATACAATAGACTTCAAAAACTTATTAGCCAATTGAAGTCTGTAGATTATAAGGTTCTTCAAGAAGATATTAATTTGAAGTTCATTAGGAGTCTATCATCTGAATGGGCTATTCATACAATTGTGTGGAGGAATAAGGAGGACTTTCCTAAGATGACTCGGGATAATCTCTTCAACAACTTGAAGGTTTATGAGTCTGAGAATAACTTTGCTAGTGCATCTACTGCTAATCCAAACATTGCTTTTGTCTCCACTAATCACAAGAGCTCACAAGATGTATCCACTGCTGCCTATGGTATATCCACGACTATTGCAAACAATACCACTGTTAGTGATAATGTTAGTGATGGTGCAATTTGTGCTTTTCTGGCTGATTTAACTACTAGTGTTACTGTGTTGAATCAAGCTCTGGATCAAATTGATCCTGATGATCTAGAAGAGATTAATCTTCAATGGCAAATGGCAATGTTAACTCTCCAAGCAAGGAAGTTTTTGAGGAGGACTAGAAGACAAGTTAAGTATGATGGTCAAAGGAGAGCAGGGTTCGACAAAAGCAAGATGGAGTGCTTTAACTGCAAGAAGAAGGGTCACTTTGCAAGGGAATGTCGAGCTCCTAAGAGGATTGAAGGTGTTAAGAAGATCATGAAGAGTCGCTCCTTCTTCTGCATTGGTGGCTCAAGATGGTCTTGGTGATTATGATTGGAGTGATCAGATTGAAGAAGGACCTAATGCAGCTTTTCTTGCTAGTGAAGCTTCAAAAGAGCATAACTTTGCTCTTATGGCTTATGCTTCATCTTCTGGTTCGATTCCGAGGTATCTAATGAGCCTACTTGCTCTTTTAAATCATGTAATGATAACTTAGAATCTCAAAAGGCTATCACTGAAAGTATGAGGAAAGAAGTAGAAAGACTAACTATGGATAACTTAGGTTATAGGGTTGGTCTAGAGAGTGTGGAAGAGAAGCTTAGATACTGTATTAAATGTGAGTTTGAGTATGTAGATAAGATCAATATATTAGGTGGTGAAATTGATCTTAAAAATAGAGAAATTAAAATGCTTAAAGAGAAACTTGAACTAGCAGAGAATGAAAAACAAAAGGCCCTAGATGAAAAAGAAAAACATGTTGTTAGGGTAGCTAAAACACAATTTGCTTCTGATCTAGTTCATAAATCTATAGAGAGTCATCTAATGAAAAAGGGTTCTGGGATAGGATACAACAATATGGCAACATGCACCACCTACAAAATAACTGTCATTTAGTAGTGAATTCAGTTTTAACAAACCTGTAGAAGGAATAAGTAAGACTGAGACACCTAAGATAAGTTCGATATGTCCTCTCGATGCTCCCATCATTGATGATTGGGAATCAAATTCTGAGGAAGATAGTAAAGTATCAACACAGCCTGAAAAGTTAGAACCTATTAAGAAAGTTGATACTAGACAAGCTAATTTTGTACCTAGATTTGGAGCTAAAGTTACCAAGAAAGTAGTAGAGTACAGGGAAATACCTAGGAACCAGATGCCACAATATAAACCTAGGGGTAATCAAAGAAGCTTAAATGGTTTAATTTCTAACAGATTAGGTGATGAGTTTCAATGTGTTAAAAGGCTTGTTTTATATGTGGTAGTTTTGAGCATTTACAGAGAAATTGTAATAAAACAGACCACAAGTTTGGAATCATTGGAGGAGGGTAAATCACCAAAACTTTTCAAAGAAAACAAACCCTCATCCTAACAGAAACATGATTCCTAAAGCGGTGTTAATGAGGAATGGGAATACAAAATCAATTGTCACTGCTTCTCCCAAATGGGTTCCAACCACTGCTAAGCAAAGTGTAAACACGGCTAAGCAAAATCAAACCACTGATAAGCCAAAAATCACCACAGATAACAAAGAAGTTTTAAAAATTCCAAAGGTGATAACTGATACAGTGGTTGGGAATCATTTTTATGCTGTTAAGGCCTCAGCTAGTTGGCAATGGAAACCTAAGACCAAGGTTTTACATCATGTCAACTGTGCATCAATGGACCTAACCAAATTTGATTATATTGATGCACAGGCGCACCCAAGTCAGTATTGGCTTGGGTCCACAAAAGGAACTAACTTGTTTAATTTCATGTGCGGGGCAATCTACAAGATGAGCTAAAAGACAAATGAGTTTTTGATAGTGGTTGCTCTGGGCACATGACTTGGGATGGGAGCAATCTGGAAGATTTTGAAGCTTTTGATGGAGGATATGTGGCTTTTGGCAATGATCCAAAGGGAGGAAAGATACTTGGAAGAGGCACAATCCGAACAGGAAATTTGGACTTTGAAAAAGTCTACTTGTTACAGGGACTTAAGTACAATTTATTCAGTGTTTCTCAAATGTGTGATAAGAAAAACTGGGTACTTTTTGGTGAAAATGAGTGTGTGGTGTTGTCTCCTGAGTTTAAGATGCCTGATGAGAAGTTTATACAACTTAGGGTACCTAGGAAGGAAAATATATATTGTTTTGATCTTAAAGATGTAATTCCTAATAGGTCCTTAACTTGTTTATTTGCTAAAGCATCTGTGGATGAGTCTAAGTTATGGCATAGAAGATTAGGTCACCTCAATTTCAAAACAATCAATAAACTGGTTAAAGGGAACTTAGTGAGAGGGTTACCTTCTAAGGTTTTTGAGTGTAAGGAACTGTGTGTGGCTTGTCGAAAAGGAAAACAACATAGAGCTTCTTGTAAGTCCAAAACTGTCAACACCATTTCACAACCACTGTTTATGCTTCATATGGACTTATTTGGACCTACTTTTGTCAAGAGTTTGAACCATAAGCAGTATTGCCTAGTTATCACTGATGATTATAGTAGATTTTCTTGGGTTTACTTTTTGGCTGCTAAGAGTGAAACTAGTGAAGTTCTCAAGAGTTTCATTATTAAGATAGAAAATCTAGTGAATCATAAAGTCAAGATAATCAGATGTGATAATGGAACTGAGTTTAAGAATGCTGTGATGAATCAGTTTTGTGTAGATAAAGGTATAGAAAGACAGTTTAGTGTTGCTAGAACACCACAACAAAATGGTGTGGCTGAAAGGAAAAATAGAACACTAATTGAGGCTGCTAGGACTATGTTGTCTGAGTCTAAGTTACCAACTACCTTTTGGGCTGAAGTGCGGCACTGCATGTTATGTGCAGAATAGAAGTAAGGTAGTGAAGCCTCATAACAAGACCCCTATGAGTTGTTACATGATAGGAAGCCAATGATTGCATTTCTAAAACCTTTTGGGTGTCCTGTTACTATCTTGAATACCATAGACTACCTAGGCAAGTTTCAAGAAAAGCTGATGATGGATACTTTTTAGGCTATTCATCAAATAGTAAAGCCTTTAGAGTATACAATAGGAGGACTAGAATTGTTGAAGAGAATCTACATGTTCAATTCAGTGAAAAGACTCCTAGTGTTGAGACCAAAGGACCTGACTGGCTGTTTAACATTGATATGCTAACCAAATCTATGAATTATGAGCCTATCATTGCAGGAACTTCCTCTAATGTTGATGCAGGTACTCAAAAGAATTCTGGTGAAGAAGCAATTTCTAAGGAAGCTGATTCTCCTCAAGAGTTCTATTTGTTTGAAAAGTGGAAAGCTAGTTATGTCTCACCCATCATTGATAAGCAAGGTCCCACTGATGATGATGTCTTGAATAATGGAGGCAATAGTGCTCATCATCAAGATAAGGATGAGTTATTGCAAGATAATTCAGTGTTGGTAGAAGAAATTGAAAAGAAGAAAAAGCAGTCTGCAAGCACGGATAAGCCAAACATAAGCACGGATAGAGTTAATACAACCACTGCTAAGCCAACAACTTCTACCACTGTCATTACAAGTGAAATCCCGGCTGTAAGTACTGATAGTAGTACTTTCTTTGGACCACATGCAAAGCCATTACATGGTGAAGAGGAGTATCCACATGATCCCGATATGCCTGCTTTGATTGAAATTGATACTCCTACTGATGATGAAGACATGGATGATTTCTTTAATGCTGATTTAACTAATTTGGAACATGTCATTCATGAAAGTCCTGTTACCTCCACAAGGATACACAAGATTCATCCCAAGGAACAAATACTTGGAAATTTGAATACTCCAGTTCAAACAAGAAGCAAGGTTAAAAACACAGAACCCTTTCCTGAACATGGGTTCTTTGCAAGATCTCTTCACAAAAGAAACAGTCATAAAGATCTGCAAAATTGCCTGTTTGCTTGTTTTCTGTCTCAAAAGGAACCAAAGAGAGTTGAAGAAGCATTATCTGAAGAAGGTTGGGTAGAATCAATGCAAGAGGAGCTTCTTCAGTTCAAACTTCAAGAGGTTTGGACATTGGTAGAACTTCCAAATGGTAAGAGGGCCATTGGGACAAAATGGGTGTTCAGAAACAAAAGGGATGAAAGAGGTATTGTTGTGAGGAACAAGTCAAGGTTGGTTGCCCAAGGATACACACAAACTGAAGGCTTGGATTATGATGAAGTATTTGCTCCAGTTGCAAGAATTGAGGCTATTAGATTGTTTTTAGCTTATGCTTCATTTAAAAACTTTGTGGTATATCAAATGGATGTTAAAAGTGCATTTTTGTATGGCACAATTGATGAGGAGGTTTATGTCTGTCAACCTCCTGGTTTTGAAGATCCTGATCATCCTGACAAGGTCTACAGGGTGAGGAAGGCTATGTATGGTTTGCATCAAGCTCCTAGGGCATGGTATGAGTGCCTGTCCACTTATTTGATGGACAATGGGTTTAAAAGAGGACTAATTGATAAAACTTTGTTCATAAGAAAGCACAAAGATGATATTTTACTGGTTCAGGTTTATGTAGATGACATCATCTTTGGCTCAACCAATAAAGAGCTATGCAAAGATTTTGAGAAACTTATGCATGATAAGTTTAAGATGAGTTCTATGGGAGAACTCACTTTCTTTTGGGGCTACAGGTTCAACAAAGGACTGATGGTATCTTCATTAGTCAAGACAAGTATGTAGCAGATGTTTTGAAGAAGTTTGGGTTTCAGGATGTGAAAAGTGCTAGTACACCAATGGAGACTCAGAAACCCTTACTACCTGATGATGGAAGTACCAGAGTTGATCAGAAGTTGTACAGGTCCATGATTGGATCTTTGATGTATCTCACTGCATCTAGGCCAGATATAATGTTCTCAGTATGTGTGTGTGCAAGATTTCAAGTCACACCTAATTCATCACACATGAATGCTGTTAAGAGAATTTTTAGGTATCTTAAAGGTCATCCTAAATTGGGCCTTTGGTACTCAAAGGATTCTCCTTTTGACTTGGTGGCCTACACAGATAGTGACTATGCTGGTGCTAGTTTGGATAGGAAGTCTACAACTGGAGGATGTCAGTTTTTGGGAAGCAGACTTATTTCATGGCAGTGTAAAAGCAAACTATTGTGGCAAATTCTACAACTGAAGCTGAGTATGTGGCTGCTGCTAGTTGCTGTGGTCAAGTTCTATGGATTCAGAATCAATTGCTGGACTTTGGGTACAATTTTATGCATACTAAGATTTACATTGATAATAACAGTACAATATGCATCATTAAAAATCCTGTTTTACATTCTAGAACTAAACATATTGAGATAAGACATCATTTTATTAGAGATTGTAATGAGAAAAGGTTGATTCAAATGGTAAAAATCCATACTGATTTCAATGTTGCTGATCTTCTCACCAAAGCTTTTGATGTGGGAGGTTTCAGTACCTTGTTGTTAGTATTGGAATGATTAATCTCTAAATTCTCAAATTGTTTTGTACCGGTTTGTATATGTACTGCACTGTTATTATGTAATCTTAGTTTTGCTATTTTTGTTTCTATCCACTGATAGTTTGTTTCTAACCACTGATAGTTTGGTTCAAACCACTGCTAGTTGTCCTGTTTTTCACTAACCATTTTGCAGTTACAAGAATGATCATTATAGAAGTAAAAGAAGTAGTGATGCAAAGTGTTCATTCATTCATTAGAGAAACAGCTTACAGCTTACAGAGTACAATCAACATCAAATGCAACTACAAGAACAGAGCTATACATGATCTACTAATCTAGTTCATCTCATCTATTCCAACATCTAACAGGCTGTTGGATATGCATGATCGCTCACATCTTTCACACTAGATGCTGGATCTGCGTTCGTGAAGCCTTGCATAACCACCCATTCCTTCTATCTCAATGGCTGGAGATGCATGACTACTATGACGAGGATGCTAAGGATCAAAATGGAAAGGATGGATTGATGAAAACGTTGATGATGACGATGACCACATTAGATGAAGCACGAAGGACATAGTCATATCACAAAAAAGCATCATTCCATTTTCCTTTTTCCCTTCCCCTTTACGATGTGTGAAGAAGCACCATAACTTGGTACTTGAAGACCAAGAACCACCTCTCTGTCTTTTGGAAGTGGTGGGTTTCTTGCTCGTGGTCTTGTTTGGGGTTGAGATGTTGAAGGTTGGGAGTATGAAGATCTCTTCTTTGAGGAATCATCAGAGTCCTCGGATGCATTACTTGGATTCACCACACTATCATCTTCAGATGATGGAAGAAATGGAGATTTTACTGGTCTTGTTTCTTGTGGAGGGAGGTAGAACTGCCATGGGTTATCTTCTTCACTTGATGATGAAGATGATGATGAGGATGAGGAGGATGTTAGATTGACTACTTCTGGTTTATTCCAACTAGGGTTCCACATTGTGATTGCAGTTGATTGGAGACTTTGAAGAAATTAGGGTTTGGATATTGATTGGTGTGTGCGTTATGAAAGATTTGGGTTCTTTTTATAAGTGAGGTTTAGGGTTATGGAAGTAAATACGGGGCAGGTTTAATGTGGTTGAGGAGTTAATGAGATTTTTGGGAGTTGGACTAATATTAGTTCTAGAAGTTGACCATATTGACTTACCTGTTCAAACCACGGATAGGTCCTTTGGAACCACTTTTAGCTCTTCCTAACCACTAACAACAACTTTCTACTCTGTGTTGGTTTTGTGTTTTTGTTTTACTGGTATGAAGGTTTTTGGTGCATAAGGAGCTGATTTACTTGCTATATCTCTTGGTCATTTGGAAGAATTGATCTCATGTATCTGCTGATGGTCTGTTGTAACCACGGATAGTAGTTCTGGAACCGCGGATAGCATGGAGTCTAGTTTTGGATAGTACAGGGGCTGTTTGGTAACATTGGCGAATCTATATCACTCTCCCCAAATCCCGGACGGATCATTTATTTGATTCTCAAACCACTTCCAATTGGCGCTCAACCTTAACCTAATCACTTTCTTTGCATAATTCATCAACTCACATCCTTATTTTCCTAAATCAAAATGGCTGAAAAGTATTCCACTTCTCATAACTTAGTTGCCATTCTCACCAAGAATGCTCGATCTGAAGGGTTTCATCAAATGATTGATTTCTTAGTTCACAGTCCCATTCATTATGCTTTAACTGTTACACCCACCATTCTTAAAGCCTACATACATCAATTCTGGAAGAATGCTACACTTGCAACGGTTGATGGTGTGGAGATGTTTCGTTCTAAAGTAGATGAGCATGTTATTTCTATTACTGAGGATATCATTCGAGAAGTTTTGCAGTTTGATGATGCTGATGGGGTTGACAATCTTTCAGATGTTGAGATTGTTGCTGGTTTAGAGAGATTAGGGTATACACATAGAGGTGACAAGGTACAATTCTTTAAGAGTTTCTTTTCACAACAATGGAAGTTTTTGATTCACACCTTGTTGATGTGTATGAGTAACAAGACCACAGGTTTTAATGACTTTCCTTCAAAAATTGCTACTGCTATTATTTGTTTATCTGAGGGAAGGAAGTTTAATTGGTCTAGAATGATTTATGAGGGGTTAGTACAAAATATTAGGAAGAAGGGTAAATACTATTTGTATCCTCGGTTTGTTCAGCTTATTGTAGCACATCAAATTGTTGATCCTATTGAACATTCTAGAGAGTATGAAGTACATCATATGCTTCCTAAGGTTTTTGCGCATATGAGGAATCAGCCACAGAATATACAAATTAGAGATGTTCCTTTATTTCCTCACATGCTTATTTTGTCTACTGCTCCTGATTTTGATGAAGGTCTTGACACTCAACTGCTTGTCACTGATACTACAACTCAAATCACTGAAAGTACACCTCCAACCACTGATACTATAACTCAAATCACTGAAAATACACCTCCAACCACTGATACTACACCTATTGTATGGACTAGGAGAAAGAAGGGCACTAAGCTTCCTCAGGCTAGTGCTAGTGGTGTTGTTCATGAGGCTGTCACAGGTGGTGAAGGTGACATGATTGGAAGGGCTTCCACTACTGATTCATGCTTAGATGTGATCGGATAGTGGAACCATTAGTAAGACCCAACCATTGGCAACTCCTAATGTGGAGAGTTCCTTGGAACTTAACACAGTTGGAGGAATCCCTAGCCACTTGGCTATAACAGGGTGCATAGATGTTCAGGCTCGGTCTGATGCTATGTTTTCTATATCCAAAGATTCACCTCTCGGAGCAGTTAACACAGCTCGAAGTGATGAGGATAGGTTGGAACCCGAACATGAATTGACGGATTCTGAGTTTGTACATACTGACTTTTCCAATGAACCACCTCTCGGACCAGTTCACACAGGTCGAAGTGGGGAGGATATTCTTGAACGCTTAAATGAATTGACGGCCAAATGTACCAAGATGGAGGAGACGATCTCTAATCTCAAGGAATTGGCTGGGTTTCATGAAAAGGATATTCGGCGCTTGAAGCACAGGGTTTTGGTTTTGGAGAAGATAAAAGGCCTGGGCTTGCTGCTTTGAGGAAGCTAAGGAAAAAGAAGCTGAACTCCTTTCCAGCTCAATATGAAGGATGTATCCAAACACGGGAGGAGTGAAGGCAAGAATTCAGGGGAGGATGTTAATGTATCTATGGAAGAAGATGTTGATAGTGGAGATCAAACATTTGTGGTATCTGATAAAGATGGAAATGAGGCAGTTCTTGAAAATGTGAAGAAGGTTGTAGAAGATGTAGTACTGAACACAAACACGGATGGTATGTCTGAAACCACGGTTAGTACACTTCTAACCACGATGTCAGAATGCATAGCAACTATAAACACTACAACTATACCTTCAACAATCATACCCACTGCTATTATAACCACTTCTACTGTTGTAACAACTCTCTCTATATTACCATCTAAGCCTAAAGAAGTAGAGAAAGAAGCTGCAAGTACATTGATTAATCTGAGCAAAACATCATCTATTTCTACACCCATCATTGCACCTGCTTTATCTGTTCAAACTACTGCACCTAAACCCAAACCCAGAGAAAGAACTTTAGTTATTGGTGAACCACTGAAGAAGAAGGTGATTCAATCTGATGTTGGAAAGGGTAAAGGTATTGCAGTACCAGAGTTGAAGTTTAAAACTAGAGCAGAACAAGAAGCTTTTGATGATGAATTTGTAAAGAATATGGTTGCTGAAGAACAAGCAGCTTTGGATAAAAGAAAGAAAGAAGAGGAGGAAGCTAATGAGAAATGGTTAGCTATATGGTATAATTCAGAAAACTATCTTCAAGCTTCTTTACAAATTCTTGATGAGTTTACTGCACAAGAATGGGCATTACTGGATGATGAGGAGAAAGCTAGATTGATGAATGAATGGGCAAGGAAGGTTAGCAAAACAAAGAAACAGGTTATAAGAAAGAAACCTCCTACTATGGCTCAGATGAGGAATGTATTGATGAAAATTATTAAGAATTCAGGCATTTATGTTTCTGATAATCTTAGTAAATGTTCATATGAAAGAATTTTGGAAATTTATGAGAGATGTATGAGGATTAATGTAGATGATTTCTGTCCAATGAATTCTGAGAAGGAAGAAGAGTGGATAAAGAAGCATGATGAGTGGATGCTAAGTAAAAGGAAGAGAAAATCGAGGTTCAGAGTCATCCGATTATAAAAGATTGAAAGTTGTTGATAATGAAAATCAAATCATTTCTTATGAGTTTAAGCTTAATGATGGAAGTGAAGGTGTTTGGAAAATTAAAAGACTCAACAATGAAGTTTTTGAGTATAATAAATTTTCACAAATGCTTCAGTATTTTGATAGAGATGATTTGATTAATCTTTGGATACTTTACAAGAATAAGTTTGGTGAAGTACATCCAAATGATTATCATGAGAGGTTGGTTTATCATCATTTGAAGATTCTATTTGAACCTACTCATGATGAATCTGAATGGCAAGGACTCTACAATGGTCAAGTTACTAGATGGTTTTTATATCAAACTTGTGGAGTTCATGTTTTGACTGTTTCTGGAAAGGTTATTCATATGCTTGTAGAAGGTGATTATCCTCAACTGAATAAGCATCCAGGAATAATTGCTCAGATGTTGAAGCCTTGTTGTATCAAGATGTTAGTACCTTATGATGGTCAAGCTTACGATTTGTTACTGAAATATGAGAATATACTTAAGGCTAGTAAGTGTTTGGCTACATCCTCCATTTCAGATGTTTTGAGCTTAAAGGAAACTTGAGAATTCTGTTGGAATGTATCAAGTTTAGGGGAGGATTGTTGGGTTTTAGGTTCCTTGCATCAAGAATTACTTTAAGTACTGGAACCACGGATAGGCTTGATAGAACCACGGACAGAAGAGTGTAACCACGGATGAAGATAACCGCGGCTAGTAGTAATGTGTAACCACGGATGATATATTGTAACTACTGCTAGTGTTTTGTATAGTCGGTTAGTTTATTGTTTTAGATAAATATGGAAAAGATATTTATCTTGTAGGTTACGTATTGTATAATGTATAGGACTCCTTGGCTTATAAAAGGAGGTCCTAGGTTAGATTAGAAGTATGTAAGTCTTATATCTAAATTCGATACACTTCAAGGTTGCGAAACCCTAATACTGTAAGAGTATTCGTATTAATAAATAATATTGAGGTGTTGAATGTTAACTGTTCTTCTTCTTAAGGTTAAGTGTTAAATTCCGCATAATACTTAATAAGTTGTTATTCTAAAGTCAGTTTCTATATTAGATCGTTTGCTCAACTGGGATCAACACATGCTGCTTCCAACACACGGGCCGTCAAAAATCACAATACTTATGGTACCTTGGGATCATTTAACTTGGATGTTGCGTTGTATCGGAAATGTGCAGGCAGTAACATCAACCACTTCTGGTACTCCAGCAATGGTACAGAACACTAACGGCATTTGCAGGAACCAACTTTTTCCACTCTACACATGCTGTTAACAGAGGACATGTAGGATCAACTTTACAAATAAACATGTAGGATCAAATAATGCTATAACTAAAGGTGACTATCAACTTTACCTGTGTCTGTATATACGCTCTAAAAAAAGTGAAGGATCCGAAAACCTAACCAAAACCCCGCCGCAACGCGGCGGGGGTTTTCAACTCGTTAATACTAAACTGGCCAACGTTTTAATTCAATTGGAGAATTGAATCAGTTTTAAAATTTTAATCCATTATATATTAATGGTAAAAAACGAGGGTATACTTTATAAATTAAGCTAGGATTTTAGTGTTGGACAACCTAGCCAAATACTGATATTTTCCATTTGAATGACATCAAGGTCTACTCGCACTCATGGGTTTTTGCTAAAAAATATGATCTTGCAAGCCTAATTAGTTTGACTCTGATTTGTTATCCAAACTATTCTTGTATTAGATTAAGCTGATGTTATTAACTTCTCTCTAGCGTCTTGCTAGTTCTAATAAATTGTTAATAAAATTAAAAAAAGAAAAATGGAAAAGATAACAGGGACCTTGGGTAAAAATGTGAGACCATTAGACTTTTGGGTCTGACATATGCTGCCCTACACCAGATGCGGATTTTAAAAACACGATATTCCTCATCTTCAAAGTAAGGTTAGCTTACTGGAAGTCTTATTCATCACAATTTATAATGGTGAAACTTTAACAAACTTTAAGCCCATAAGTCGGGCTTAGGCTTACTAATCATCTAATACTCTCTTGCAGTCCGAGCGCGAAACCACGAAAGCTCAAACTGGAGTAGTAAACTAGAAAAGAAAGAAAAAACCATTAACATAATAAAATATAACTTTAGTCGACTCGTAATAAAACCGTATCAATGGTCGACTTGAGTCAACTGGTACCAACGGTCGGCTAAGTCGACTGGTAACACAACCGTACCAACGGGCGACTTAAGGACTGGTACGAACGGTCAACTTTAGTCGACTGGTAACAAAGCCGTACGAACAATCGAGTAACAAACAAAACATAAAACAACTATAACTTTTTTTTTATTTGGGATAAAAATCGAAAGAAACACTTGCTCTTTTCAATTGATTTTTATACTAAAAACACATTGATGTTTGATAATAAATAAATAACCCACAAACAAAAAAGCTAAAAATAGAAGAACGATCAGATACTTGCAGTTGAGAGACTGAAGCAAACTTTGAGACAAGCAAATGCATCCCTGCTTTTGGAGGCTGTTACATCTTCTAAACGGATCCACATGGATTCACGCTTTTTGTTGCTTTCCTTTTCTTTGAGTTCATCGTTTTGGTATTTAGTCATTGATAAATTTAGGGTTTAAGTGACGGCTATTTTGTATGATTGGGTTTGACGGGGCGGCTTAGGGGGAGGCGACTTAACATAGCGACTTAGGTCTGAGGATCAGACCTACTCTGATACCATGTTAAATTACATAATTTCCCGTAGGTGTTAAGTCTTATTCATCATAATTTATAATGGTGAAACTCTAACAAACCCTAAGCCCACAAGTCTGGCTTAGGCTTACTAATCCTCTAATACTTACACGAGTGTGCTGTTAAATCATATATCAACTAAATGACTCGTGACGGTCACCACAAGATGAAAGCCACCTTTTAAAATTCTAATGAAATAATACTTGGTTTTACCTTTTAAACGGTGATTTTACACAACATGGTTGAACAAAATAAGTTTTGGTTCTAATATATTCATAGCACATATCCTTTTATATAATCCAACGATACATTATGACGAAGTCATCAACTAATCTTGTTTCCCAGTTTTATTACATTCAGAAATTGCTTTTTACCTGTAAAAACTAGTGAAATTATTTATTGAGATGACGCCATCTTGGTCATTTTAATAAATACCAAACAAGCCGGGTGTGTCAGTTATGCGCAAATGAAAGTCTTGCCAAACTGCTAAAGTTCATTGGTGTCACGAATTCTGGTCCATCGGCATAAGCCAAGGTAAGTGCTGCTTGTCGGGCGGCAGCCTGAGTTGGGTGAAACGCATCCCAAAATAAGTATTCGTCACGATTTATGCAAAGGTTTGATCCTGATTGACACCCATTTTCTGCGTTAAATGGCCCATCGCCACAGCAAGTCAAGTTTCCACGACTTGAAACCCTAAAACATTGTTACCAGATTCTTTCATGTGCATGTTCATATGTGTAAGATGCTGTTACTGAAGGCTAACATGTCACAAATAAGTGTCTTACCACTTGCACGAGAATTGTCGATGATGCTAAGGATAGTGTTATAGGTGTTCCCGAGCGAGTAAAAGACTCCTAGATTTGCTGAGCTGAAATTTCGCAAGAGGGACTGAGTTGACGAATGAAAAGCTTGTGCTAGTCCGTTCATGGCTTCCACACAACCACCATTGCCTCCCATCTTCGTCAGGTTAAGGTAGCGTTCCTTTGGACAACAACCAAGTGGGGGAACACCTATAATTGCAAATTTTCTAGCTCCAAGATCATACAAGTTCTGCTAAAGTTTATTTAGAGAATAACATGAAAGTTAGCTTAATCAAGTCTACTGATAAATTTCTTTGCGTGAGAAATGCATCTGTTACCCCAATTCACAATTTTTATCTGCATAGATGTTTTTTAATTGAATCAACACAAATTCGTGATTCAAATTAACAAAATATAGGTTTGATTTACACTTATAAATCTTAGAAAAATGTAAAATTATGAAACATGTTACAAATTAATAAGTTTATTGGATTATTTTCTGTTAATTAGATTGGATAGTTGTATTGAATCAACTGAAAACACATATTTTGCTTATTAAAATTGTGAATCAGAAAATGCATTTATTACGATTCCCACGCTCATTATTTGTTCCTAATTTGATCATATTATAATTCAAAATCCTTCTTTGTAAGAAGTACAAATATTTTTAAAATGTATTAAACTTGTCATTATTTGCTTTTGTAGTTAGCGGACACTTTTTTTTTACTTTTGTGAGTACTTTTCTTTCAAATTCGTTATTTTTAGGGTACTATGTGACATTTTTGCCCTTCGGAAAAAAAAGAAAAAAAGAAAATCTATTAGCTAAGAGGGGCAAAAATGTCCAAAAATTTTGCAAAATACAAAAGAAAAAAGATAAAATTGAAAAAAAAGTACTTACAAAAGAAGTTTTTTTGTTCGCTACTCACAAAAACAAATGATGAAAAGTATAATAACTTTAAAAAAAAATTATGCCTTAAAAAAAAACATTTGACTTAAAAAAGAACAATAAAGATAGATGATCAAATTTCGAGAGGCCGATCTCTCTCCTAATAATGAAGTCAAATAACTAAACCATTAATAATCTTATGCATAATCTCCATTACAACCCTAATACCCTATTTATAATAAAATTCCCTAGACTTAACTTGTTCACTAAGAAAATATAATAAAGAAAACTAAATAAACTAATTAATTAATTAATTAATAATAATAATAATCTAAAGAATGCAGGATCGTATCAATACTCCCGCCCCCAAAAACACCTTGTTCTCAAGGTGTTGCTTGAAAATGTTGCCTTGGGTAATTCCGGGATCCCATGTTCTTCGTTGTATCCCTTTTGTGTGATTCAAGTGCACGTAGCAGTCCCACAATATCTTCTTGAGTTCTCTTATGCAAACTTGTAGTTGTTCATGAGAACCAAATCTTTCCGTACCAAGCAAATTACCTAGTTTTTTAGGTTTTCTAGTTCGGACACATGAAACGACAAACTTATTCCAAAACAACCTTGCCTTTACCTTCCTGTTAGGACTTCGTTGGTTTGGTTGGATCCCCAATAAATGGACATGTCCCTCCTGATTAATCTCTTCCTTTATCGCCGCCTTGATCGATCCTTGAAACTTCTCAGACCCTTGAAACTTCTCAGACCACATTGAGAAATCTTGACGTGCCCATCTAAAAGATTCCTCCAGTTGAGATTGGTGCAACAACAACGTGGATTGTAACCATTTCACCATCTCTGTGACCTTAATTAACCCTTCTTTAAAGCTCTTTGCTTCCATTCCTTTTTATGAACAGTAATCCGGGATGAACAGTAAACTCTGGCGATAAACAGTACTTGATGAACAGTGACAAATGAACAGATTTTTTTTAACCCTCGAATCGAACAGCTCTGATACCAATTGATACGAACCGAGTCGATAATGAGGTAAAAGAACAATAAAGATAGATGATCAACTTTCGAGAGGCCGATCTCTCTCCCAATAATGAAGTCAAATAACTAAACCATTAATAATCTTATGCATAATCTCCATTACAACCCTAATACCCTATTTATAATAAAAGGCCCTAGACTTAACTTGTTCACTAAGAAAATATAATAAAGGAAACTAAATAAACTAATTAATTAATTAATTAATAATAATAATAATAATAATAATAATAATAATAATAATAATAATAATAATAATAATAATAATAATAATAATAATCTAAAGAATGCAGGATCGTATCATAAGAGGATACTTAGAGTCTAATCACATCTCAGGTATTCAGTCTTCTCTCTTCTCACCCGAAGACCATTGTCTTCAAGGGCCTCCCTCCAGTTCTCAAGTCTGATGTTTAGCCCTTCCGCTGATTCTGCCACCAACACAATGTCATCTGCAAAGATCATGTTCCATGGGATGCCCTCTTGTACCCCTCGAGATAACTCATCTAGAATCAAGGCGAATAGGTAGGGACTAATGGCGGATCCCTGGTGGAGCCCAACTTCCACAGGGAAAAACTCTGAGATCCCAACAGTGGACCGCACACGAGTCTTAGCTCCCTTGTACATATCCCTAATGACTCTCACATATCTCTTTGGGGTTCCTCTATCGATAAGAGTTCTCCAAATCAACTCGCGCGGGACACTATCATAAGCCTTTTCAAGATCAAGGAATGCCATATGCAAGTCCTTTTGTCTTTCTCTATACTTCTCCATGAGACTTCTGAGAAGGTAAATAGCCTCAATCGAGGACCTTCCTGGCATAAAACCAAATTGGTTCTCGGACACCCTCATCTCCTTTCTCAACCTTCTCTCAATAACTCTCTCCCAAAGCTTCATGGTGTGGCTGAGAGGCTTAATGCCCCTATAATTGCTACACTCTTGTACATTCCCCTTATTCTTGTAGATGGTGATGATTTCACTGAGTCTCCATTCTTCTGCATCTTATCCACGAAAAGATCTTGTTGAAGAGGTGTCAACCAATCTAACCCCTATCCCCAGACACCTCCAAGCTTCTATGGGGATTTGGTCCAGCCCTACCGCTTTGTTTCTTCCCATCTTCTGTAGTGCGACCATCACTTCTGGTTGACTAATCCTCTAATAGTAGCACTCTGTTCGTTGGCTAGGCTTCTCTTGTTCCGCGCTGCCTTCAAAACTTCCTTCGTTTAAAAGAGAGGAGAAGTAATCTCCCCATCTCTTCCTAATATCCTCTACGTTCACAATGGTCCGTCCTCCTTCATCTTTAATATACTTTACGCGTCCTAAGTCCCTCCTTCTTCTCTCTCGGGCTTTAGCAATCCTGAAAATATCGTTAGCCCCCTCTTTGGAGTCCAATCTCTTGTACATATCCTCGTACGCCTTGTCCTTTGCCAGAGCTACTGCCTTTTTCGCTTCTATTTTAGCTACTTTATACCTCTCTTCTGCCGAGAAAATGTCAGCTTGGCAACCCTCTCGGCACAAAAGAAGCTCTCTGAACCTAGATTGTTTCTCCGTGACTTTGGATTGCACTTCCTCACAGAACCACCAAGATTTCCTATTGCCTTGTTGGGACCTCGCTCCCCCTCTAGCCACCCCAAGGGAATCCTTTGCAGCATCTTTGATAATGCCGGCAAGAGTGTCCCACAACTGGTCCGCGTCTCTAGCCGCCAAGTCATCCGACTGAGGAGCGAGTCCCTCTGAGACTTTCACTCTAAACGCCTCTGCCGCCTCACCGTTCAAATTCTTCCAAAGAATCCTCAGCGGCCCGGTCACTACACTCCTTGGTTGTTGCCTCTCGAAAAGCACGTCAACTGCTACCAATTTGTGTTGGGATGAGCATGTCTCGCCTGGGAAAACCCTGCAGTCCCTGTATGATCTAAGATCACTTCTTCGCACCAGCAGATAGTCAATCTGGGTGTTGTGACCCCCACTCCTGAAGGTGATCAAGTGGACATCCCTCCTCTTAAAGAAAGAGTTTGCTACTACCAAGTCGTGAGCGGTAGCAAACTCTAAAATTGATTGACTTTCATCATTCCTAACTCCAAAGCCAAACCCTCCGTGGATCTCCTCGTAACCATCCACTTCCGCTCCTATGTGGTCGTTCAAGTCACCACCTATGAACAAACGGCGCTCCGAAGGGCACTCCCTAGCGAGCTCGTCGAGAGCGTCCCAGAAGCTCTTCTTCTCTGCTTCACTCCGGCCCACCTGTGGTGCGTATGCGCTGATAAAGTTGACGGTTTCCCCGTTTATAACCAAAGTAATCACCATGATCCTATCGCTACTCCGGATCACTTGCACTACATTATCCTTAAGCCCTGCCGCCAAAATAACACCAACTCTGTTTCTTGCTGACCTAGAGCCCGAGTACCATAGCTTGTAGCCATTAACCTCCCTCGTGCTGGAGCCCTTCCATTTAGTATCCTGGAAGCACGCTATGTGTTAGCCTCGCTTTTTCTAAAGATAACGTCACTTACGTGAATTGGACTAGATGCGTAGTATACTTTGCCCTTAGGGACTAGTATCGTTTATGTGGCAAAGATAGGGCCTATATATACCCCTCATGACTCTCCATGAGGGGTGAGGTAAAGCATTTGGCTAAAGGTGTAGTGTGTGTTTATTTTAATAAAAGTATTGTGTTTTCTCCTCCCTCTCTCTAGTTTCTCTCTCTAAAAAGGATGAAGATCTTCATCTTCTTCCACCAACCTCGACCTCCAAACCACATAAATCTTTATGTTAAACGGTCCTGACAATTGGTATAGAGCCATGGTTATCTTGTGTTGATTTATGTTGGTTTTTATACATGTTTGTGACTGTTTTTATACTTTTTTGGTGGGTCGGAAATTTTTTTTTCCGAATATTGTGCCCAAACAGTTTCTAACATCTTTGTATCCTTATTGGTCAAAACTTGTGCTGTGGTCTATCATTGTTTATCATCTGTGTTGAGTCTCTTTTGGTTCAAACAGAAAATATCATTCTTGTGACATCTTTTGTACCAATATCCTGTGAAATATTGTGGTCAAACTTTGGTCAACCGTCTTCTTTTCATGGTCAAAAGACAAAAAGAAGCAGTTTTTATGCTGTTTCTTGGTTTATTATGAAGACTGGTCGGAGAAAGTGGTCGGAAAAACTCGCCAGAAAAAGTCAAAGGGTCAAAACCCTAAACTTACGCATAAGGAATATCTACAGTGAATGTTACGCGTAGCTGTGAAGTTACGCGTAAGGAATGGTCTATGCGTATGCGTTTACGCTTAAGCCTTGGCGTACGCCTATGGCCTACGCATATGTTTACGCGTATGCTTACGCATAAGCTATGTTAGGCGTAAGGCTACGCATATGCAAAAGTTACGCGTATGTTTACGCGTAAGGTTGGTACGTTTACGCATAAGGAAAATGTAAAGCATGTTAAGCGTAAAACAGACCTAGACCACGACCACAACAATATACCATAATCACAATACAACTCGACTTCAGTTGATACCTCACATCATCAGTCCATGAAGTTCACTTTACAACATATTGAAAAAAAAAAAAAAAAAAAAAAAAAACTTGCCCAATAGACTCAACCTATATCCAAACTTGCTCTGCCAAATTCGAACTAAATCAACTTTCATCATTCAAACATCACAAATTTTTAACAAAAACTTTTATCTCTGATATCATCGATTCATGTGGAGATACCCTCCTCTTTACTATCCGAACTCTATTAAGACTAATTGATAACAAATGTGTTATAATTACTCTTTTGTTCGTTAAAAGTAAACTCAACATACATAAAACAAACCTACCCGAGACCATTTCTTGATCTTGAAGTCGTTTGAAGCTGGATTTGAGATAAGTTGAGATGGAGGTTTTTTGGAATAAACGTTTGATATAGCATATGTAGGAGATGTGTAACACCCCCAAATCTGGTTTAGCGGAAGCATACGTGTTATTTGGGAGCGTTACGGGATCGGTGAATCATAACACAAGTAATAAAGAACGGAATACATACTCCGTTTGATTTCATAAAATAGATTTAAAACATTGTCTTACAACATAGTTTAAATAAATGGGCACATCCCATTAGTTTTAGTGGTCCCAATGTAAAAACATCATTTTTGTGTAAAAACACTTCTTTAATACTACTACGACCATTAACCCGCTTCTTGTCTTGCCTTCATGAACATACTCAAACACCTGAGAAAATATGCTAAAAGGTCAGCTAAAAGCTGGTGAGTTCATAGGTTTAAGTTAAAATAGTAGGTTTGGACCATAAGCAAAGTCATATAATCATTACAACGAATATAATGATATATGGATGAAAGTCTATTACTTTAGCTCTAAGTTCATGCAACCGATACTACGACAGTTTGTGTATGCTAAAAGATGTCATACAATATACGGGCCCATAGCAAGTGTTTTGTCCCTCAACACTTGGTTCCGACATGGTATACGTTTCGCTTTGGCCTAAGCATGGCCAACCGAACGGAGGAGTCACCCTCAATAGATCTATTTATAACATTCGCGTTTCCCAATGGGGAATTGACGGTTCATGAAAAAGGGCATTCACTAGGGACATAGGGGCTTAGGCTAAACCACGTAATAGTAATCATGTAATAGTTTGGTCCATAAAAAGGTTTTGCATATTTCTCACCCCAAATGTATAAAACAGTTTATCAAGTAAAAGCGGGGCTATGAAAACTCACCTTAGCAAATGTGCAATCCAAGTGTGGGATTAGTGATTGTTGTGAAGCGGCACCGACACGCGACCTAGATAAGGAGGGAAATGTTTTAGTTCATTGTTTTAAGTATTACACACTTAAAATGGTTCGATATACTTGTATTAACATTATACATAAGTTTGTAAAAATTATTAATATAGTTTACTTGTAAGTATACAAAGTGTATATACCTTTTTACATTGACATCTATAGGGTTTTATTTTCCAAAGTTCGATATGAATAAAAATTACAACATTTCCACTAGTAAGTATATAAATGTGTATATACTCATTTAAGTTGACACAAAATGGTATTGTCAAAGTTTATAACTAAATGGATTTATTTTCTAATTACCTTTAGAAAATGTTTATGTTAAGTTTGAAAACTTTCCATTTTAATATATAATGAAATGACATTGTGGTCTTTAGTTATTTATCAAAACTTGTCTTTAATATATATAGTTCTAAACGGGAAGTTTACTTGGCATACATTTGTTTACACATTGATGTTAAACTTTGACGTAAACTTTATTAAGTGAATCATGTTTTTAAAGCACTCGTTGTCGCATAAAATAAACTTTGCACTTGTTTACGGGTTAAGCTCGTATATGTATATATTTAAGTAAGAGATTTCGGATACGTGATAAATGAGATTAGTTTTATAGTTGTCTATAAACCGAACGCTTCGGGTTTCATTTTATGACTTAATTTATTTGCTCGACTGAAAAACTCACGTTGGGTGTATGGGCTGTGGCCCGATAGAAAAATGATACATTGGGCCTGAGCTTGACATGGTATACAATGAGAGATGGGTTTGTTCAAATAAAAAGGTGGGGATTATGTTTTTGTTTTTGTTGGGTCGTTTAAGCTGGGCTGCGGCCCAAGGAATACATGAAGGAGATTTTCCTTTGTTACAAGTTTTGGAAACATAAGAGTATACTATCAAAATTTTTTTTTGAGTGTCTGGACACTAGTTTTGACACTAGGAAGGTAACTAAACACTTTTTGAAGTGACTCAAACGTGTCTTGTCTCGAATGAGATTTGGCTAACTTCGTTAGCTAGGACATGAGAGCAAAAGGGGTGAAGATACCTCATGTTAGTTGAGTACTACTCGCCTTGGTTCTAATCATCAACCATTTTACTCTTACGGAACTAGGCATGTTTAGATTACTCGAAATACATTCTAACACATGAGCACCCTTGACTTGGGTTTCTCCCTTGCCATACCTAGCAACGTAGGCGCATGGTTCACCACTAAGATTTGAGTCGCAAGACGATGAGGTGCTAGCACGTTTCTCATGTTTAAGTAGAGTTATAACCAAGGTTCGACACACTCTAAATGGTATAAATGTTGACTGAAAATGTTAGTACCAACATGGGTTGCTAGTAGACTTGTAAAACTTGACCCATCTACCTTTTTTTTTCTTGTACCCTAGTCTCGACAGAAAACTAAATGGACCCTTGTACAAATGACCACTTGTTTTCATGTAACAAAGATTTGTTTATCACACCCAAGTATTATAACATGTAAAACTTAACTTCTAGTTCTTTTCTTGGTTACACAACTCGATAGGAGAAACAAGGTTAACAAAACAATGCCAAGACTCAACCTCTAGTTTTTCTTGGTTCTTGCTTCTCGACAGAAAACTTGAACACCCAACCAAAGACACCATGTTTTTCGACATAAATCATTTTAACAAGTAATGGCTAACACAAAACTCCATATAACAACTAAGCATATATTATTAACGTGGCAAGCATAACACCATTCCTTGATACAAAATACCAAACTTAACATCAAAACAACAACAAAAGAACATTACAACAAGGAAGATTGATAACCTCAACTTGGAAGAGAAGATGGGTAATGAACGAAAATTGTTTCTTGGATTCGGACCAAATGAGACTTTAATTAGCTCCTACACACCTCCAATTGCAAAACCACCAATTCAATTTTTGAAAACCCTAATTTTCACAAACCCTAGTTTTTGGTAAAATTGAAATTGAAACTGAGTTTGGGGTTTTTGCATCTCTACTAGAGATATAGAAGTATTTTGGGAAGATGTTTAGCTACCTTTCTCTCCTTGGGTCTTGGTTTGAAGCCGAATTTGGCTAACTTCCAACCCTTAGAATGCTTTGGACTTTAGCTCAAGGTAGACACAAGTGAGGATATGATTCTCTTAAGTGATCTTTGCCTTTGTTCTTTCTTGGATTCGTACGAGAGGTAGCAGGCGCATCTAGGAGAGATTTGAGAAGTAAACCTTTCATGGTTTTGGTGAGGATAGATGAGGAATAATAGAAAGAGGTATGTTGGTTTACCATTTTGGGAGATTCGACCTACAAGGGTGCGCAGGTCTAGAGGTTGAAGAAGAGATTTGGATATCTTATCTCCTGGTTCTTGGTTTTGTCGTGAATGGGAGAGAAAGACAAAAGGGTTTTTATCTCAATTTATTTTAAGTGTATTCATTTATTCATTGTGTAAGCAAGTATATGTATTATACTTATTGTGTAAGTTGGAAATGTATGCATATACATTATACTTATATATAAATTGTATTTGAGTCTTATAAAAGTTATTGCTCAAATGGATGTGTGTTAAATATTTTGTGTCCCGCGATATTAAATTGTGACCGAAGTATCATTGTTTGATAACTTTTACAACGTAGTGTCTTATTGTTACGTGTCTGAAATATTTTTATTTGGTAATATTCCATATCACAGACATTTGTCATTTGTTTTATCAAGACCTTATCATAGTGTCGGTACGCGTGTAGTGTCGGTCACTGGGGAAAACGAGATAACCTCTCGTCTTACAATTTAAATCATAAGACAAAAATGAAATATTCATAAATTGATATGAATGCAAGAGTGGTGAAATCTTTATTGTATGCGAGTCATCTACTCAAATGATCAGGCAAAGCTTATGCATGCTTAATGAATTAGGCTTAGTAATAATAAATTACTAATTATCAGTTAAATTTTAGTGAAAATTTACCGTGTGTCACATCCTCCCCGCCTTGGAAGAGAAAACCGTCCTCGGTTTTCATTTAGAATTACTTGTTGAAGTAGAGAAAAGATGTGGGTATTTGCGTTTGAATTGGTCTTCACATTCCCACGTGTATTTTGGACCTCTTTGAGAGTTCCAACGGACTTTGACGATCGGGATGCGGCTTTGCTTAAGCCGTTTGATTTCTCTATCCATAATTTCAATGGGTTCCTCGACAAAATTCAATCTTTCGTCAACTTGAATTTCTTCCAAAGGAATAGCAAGAGTTTCGTCGGAAAGACATTTCCTCAAGTTGCACACGTGGAACACGTTGTGCACAGAGCTGAGTTCTGGTGGTAATTCAAGTCGGTATGCTACCGGTCCGATTCTCGCGAGAATTTTGAATGGTCCAATGTAACGAGGATTTAACTTTCCACGTTTTCCGAAACGGATTACGCCCTTCCATGGCGCAACTTTAAGCATAACTTTATCTCCCACTTGAAACTCAGTTGGTTTCCTCCTTTTATCCGCGTAGCTCTTTTGACGGTCACGAGCTGCTTGCAGTCGGTTTTTGATTTGTACAATCTTCTCGGTAGTTTCTTGGATTAACTCCGGACCAGTAAGTTGACTTTCTCCAACTTCGGCCCAACACACAGGTGATCTACACTTCCGACCATAGAGTGCTTCATATGGTGCGGCTTTGATGCTTGTGTGATAGCTGTTATTGTAAGAAAATTCAGCTAGTGGCAAGTGCTTATCCCAGCCATTTCCAAAGTCTATCACACATGCTCTTAGCATATCCTCCAGTGTTTGGATTGTTCTCTCGCTCTGTCCATCAGTTTGAGGATGGTAAGCGGTGCTCATGTCGAGGTTAGACCCTAAAGCATCTTGAAGTGATTTCCAGAAATTCGAGGTGAAACGGCTGTCTCTGTCTGAGATGATGGAGATTGGTACGCCATGACGTGCGATGATTTCCTTCAGGTATAGTTGTGCAAGTTTGTCCATTCCGTCACTTTCTTTCATTGGTAGAAAATGTGCTGACTTGGTGAGACGGTCAACTATTACCCAAATAGTGTCGTAACCCTTAGAGGTTTTAGGTAACTTAGTGATAAAGTCCATTGTTATACGTTCCCATTTCCACTCGGGGATTTCGGGTTGTACTAGTAGGCCTGAGGGTCTCTGATGTTCAGCTTTAACCTTCGAACAAGTTAAACACCTGCTGACATATGTTGCAATGTCGGCTTTCATGTTTGGCCACCAGTACAATTTCTTCAGATCAAGGTACATCTTGTCGGATCCGGGGTGTATGGAGTATTTAGACTTGTGGGATTCGTGCATAATAATGTCGCGAATTCCTCCGTAGAGTGGTATCCAACTTCGCTCTTTGAAACACAAAATTCCATCCGACCTTTTTACGAATCCATTTTCACTCTCTGGCATTCCGTAAAGGTTCTCGTTCGGGCGATTCTCTTCCTTGAGTGCTTCCAATTGAGCCTCAAGAATCTTGGATGGAAGAGGTGAACTAATTGTCATACCCAAGGATCTGACTCTAAGAGGTTTTGGTCGCTCTTTTCTACTCAGAGCATCAGCAACTACATTCGCTTTACCCGGATGGTAACGAATCTCGCAGTCGTAATCACTGAGTAATTCCAACCATCGGCGTTGTCTCATGTTCAGTTCCTTCTGATCTAAAATATGTTGTAGGCTTTTGTGATCGGTGTATACGACACACTTCGTGCCATACAAGTAGTGTCTCCAAATTCTGAGTGCGAACACAACTGATCCTAACTCCAAGTCGTGCGTTGTGTAGTTTTTCTCATGAGTCTTCAACTGGCGAGAGGCGTATGCTATCACTTTCTCTCTTTGCATTAACACCGCTCCTAGCCCCTTGTGTGAAGCGTCGCAATAAACAACAAAATCTTCACAACCTTCTGGTAAGGCCAAGATAGGTGCACTACACAACTTTTCTTTAAGGAGTTGAAAAGCTTCTTCTTCTTTTTCTCCCCAGTCAAACTTGGTGTTTTTCTGGGTTAACTTGGTTAAAGATTTGGCAATCTTTGGGAAACCTTCAATGAATCTTCTGTAGTATCCAGCGAGTCCTAAGAATTGGCGTATTTCAGTAGGAGTTGTGGGTGTCGCCCAATCCTTTATTGACTCGATCTTAGCGGGGTCTACATGAATACCATGACTGTCGATCACATGACCTAGGAATTGTATAGTCGGTATCCAGAATTCACACTTCGAGAACTTTGCATACAGCTCTTCCTTCTTCAATAATTCCAAGATCAGTCTAAGATGCTCTTCGTGTTCTTTCACACTCTTGGAATAAATTAGGATATCGTCAATGAATACGATCACAAATTTATCCAAGTAGGGTTTACACACTCGATTCATGAGATCCATGAACACAGCTAGTGCGTTGGTTAACCCAAAAGGCATGACTTGGAACTCGTAATGTCCATAACGAGTTCTGAAGGCGGTTTTGGGAATGTCTTCTTCCCGAACTCTTAGCTGATGGTATCCGGACCTTAAGTCGATTTTTGAATAAACGCTTGAACCTTGAAGTTGATCGAATAAGTCATCGATTCTCGGTAGTGGGTAGCGGTTCTTAATGGTTAGTTTATTCAACTCACGGTAGTCGATGCACATTCTGAAAGTTCCGTCCTTCTTTTTGACGAATAAGACTGGTGCTCCCCATGGTGACGAGCTTGGTCTAATGAACCCTTTTTCCGCAAGTTCCGACAACTGGTTTGATAACTCCTGGAGTTCTGTTGGAGCTAATCGATAGGGTGCTCTTGCCACTGGTGCGGCACCAGGCACTAAATCGATCTGAAATTCAACCTGTCGGGTCGGCGGAAGTCCTGGCAAGTCTTCGGGAAAGACTTCAGGAAATTCCCTTACTATTGGCACGTCTTCCAAACGTTTTTCTTCATTTTATTTTTCGTCCTTTCCGGTGACTTGTGCTAGGAAGATGTGACATCCTTTTTCGACACACCTCATCACCTTGGTACAGGAAATGACATTCAGTCTTGAAACGCTTCTTCTGTCACCTTCTATTGTTAGGACTTCATCTCTATAGGGTAATTGGACTAGTTTCTCGTCACAAATGATGGCAGCATGATATTTTGCTAACCAATCCATTCCGACGATGACATCGAAACTACCCAATGCTACTGGTATCAAGTCGATATTGAATGGGTGGTTTAATAGGTTAAGGGTGCAACCTCTTATGATGGTATCTACCCTTTCTACGTTACCGTTAGCTTGTTCCACGTTGTATGCATTTCCTAATGCAGTTGGGGCAATATCGAGTAGTGGACTAAATGTATTAGAAACAAAACTCCTATCGGCTCCCGTATCAAAAAATATGGATGCATAATGGTTATTTATAAGGAATGTACCCGTCACAACATTCGGGTCTTCCTGAGCTTCCACTTTGGTTACGGCATAGACTCTCCCACGAGCTCCTTCTCCATTACCCTGATTACTCGTTTGTCCAACATTTCCCTGGATCCTGCCATTCCCATGGCTCCCTGGATTTCCTCGGTTTCCCTGATTTCCTCCTTGGCCTTGGTTCTTGGTCTTTCGGCATTCATTCTTATAATGCCCTTTCTTGCCACAACCAAAGCAAGTTATATTAGCTTTTGGGTCTTGCGCTGGAGCTGTTTGAACCGTCGCTAATGATTTGGACCTGCAGTTCCTGGTTAAGTGTCCAATTTTCTGACAGTTACGGCACTTGACTGTACACTGCCCCTTGTGATGCAGTGTGCATCGATTACACAATGGTGCAGTCCCTGAGTACGGTTTCCTTTCCCCAACACCCGCTGCATAAGCTCTAGCAATATTTTGCCTCTTGCTTTGATTGTTGCTGTTGTTTCCACTGTTGTTGCCACGGTATACATTGTTGTTGTAGCTTTGAGAATGATCGTCCCATTTCCTCTTATTGTCAACCACTTTGTCCATGGAATCCTCAATCATTTGGTCCATGAGTTTGTTGGCTACTTTGATAGTTTCATGAAGATCAGCAGCCTTAGAAGTGGTTACATTGCCCTTGATAGGTTGGGGCAGTCCTCGATGTATCTCTCAACAATCGGTCTCAGTGGGAACCATTTCGAGACACAATAAGGCTAGTTCTTGAAATCGCTGATTATAAGCAGCCATATTGGTGCCTTGAACCTTGAGGTTCCAAAACTCATGCTCGAGCTTCTTAATCTCATTACGAGGACAGTACTTTCGAAGTACCATTTCCTTGAAGTTCTCCCATGGCACGGCATAGGCAACATCGAAACTAGCAGATTTCAGGAAATTGTTCCACCAGGTCAAGGCAGCATCTGTGAAAGTGAATGATGCATACTTAACCTTAGACTCTTCTTCATAGTTGCAGATTCGGAACACAGTCTCGAGCTTTTCGATCCATCTAGTCAGACCGACAGCTCCTTCGGTTCCACTAAAACCTCCAGTCATGGTTTTACGAAAGTCTTGATAAGTACAAGCGCGGCTGTGAGTGGGTGGTCTCGAAGTTCCAGCATTAGTAGACGAGTGGTTTGCTGCAGCTAAAGCGGCGTTCACTCGCTCATTGACTAGTTGGTCAATCATGGCTTGATTCATGATAGGTTGGTTTGGAGTAGCCCTAGAAGGAGTAGTGGCTTCAGCAGTCTGATCGTGTGTGACTCTGTTTGGAATAGTAGCGTTTGCAGTTTGGTTGCGAGTAACCCTCGCTGGAATAGGAGCATTGGAAGCTCCACCAGGGTTGGTACGTTTCGATCTTCGTTTTGGCGGCATTTCTGCAGTAAGAAAGGTAATGAGATATATAACCTTTTAAACAAGGTAAGTGCCAAGTAATAGTGTAATTATTGTAGATAGATCATATGAGCAATCTATAAAAGAAGAGAAAATTGGATAGGAAGATAAGTTTGACATAGATAGAACTTCGGTTACAAGGTTTCTAAAGTACATGATGAGATACTAGTTGGAATACAACCGAAATACAACGGAAATACAACTGAAGTACAAGAGTGATAACTAACACTAACTGTTATAAATCCAGTTTAGTGTGATACATCATGAAATCATATCTAAGGATATCCACGCTCGGTACGGAGTCGCTCAATGGTAGCAATCAACTCTCGCTGCGTATCCTCCAAACTCGCGATACGTCTCATCTGAGATGCTAACATAGACTCTAAACCAGTAGTCCTCTGCCACTCCTCTCTGGCAGTATCTCTAGCCATCCACTGGACGCGCTCTAGTTCCTCTAGTCGTCCGTGCATCTGAGCTTGACCTCTGCCCAAAGCTCGTGTCCTGCTATCCAACTCTCTAACATCCTCGACCTGAGCCTCAACCCTAAAACCCAGTCGAATCCGCTCGTGTCTCTCGAGCTCCACGCTCTCAAACAATACATCAGTAACTCGGTCTAAACCCTCAACACGCTGCTCGCAGGCTTGCAAGCGTGTTGGATCGACTCTCTCTAGCTGATCAGTATGGACTCCTAGCAGAGTCTCATGAGAGTCCAGCTGAATAAATATCCTCTCAGTGAGGGTCAGATCACCATCTGGAGATCCTGATAGGTCTGGCTCGGACTGTGCCTCAACCGGTGCAGCTTCCTCAATGGTCTCAAGCTGTCTAGTGGCGCGAGCAAGGCGCTCCATGTCTGCTGCAGATGGTACGAATGAAGGTGATGATGGACTATAGCTCGGATTGGCGATGTGTGGTGCAAAACTGATCACACAATCAATATCTCTCCAAGTAATCTCATTACTTTCCTCCTGGCTACGGAGGAAAGCAGCTCTCTGTCCCAATCCAAATGGTGCATCAATGTCCATGTTATCGCTCAATCTCTGAGCCATCCTGGAGCTTTGTCCTAGCTCCTGAATACTATGGAAAATCTCCAGACCTAGTATATCCATATCTGCTGCTGTGCTAACATGTCCAGGGGCACTCTCGGTAGGCATAGGCTCTGGTAGTTCCTCCTCAGGATCCTCTTCCGGATCTTCTTCCGGGTCTTCATCTGAGTAGGAATCAGTAGATCTCCGGAGTCTCTGATGAGGTGGGGACTCAGTAGATGATGGTGTCACTGACTCTGAAGTAGTAGAAGGACCCATGTAAGCAGCACGGGTCATCTGAGAAGCTAGTGCAGGCACAAATGAATACCGCTCTCGATATCCAGGCACTCTCACAATCATGCGGGGTTTTTGCCTGCGCGTCAACAAAGCTGATGGAGTGGTGGTAAGGGTAGGTATAGATGGAGTAGGTGTAATAACTGGCTGAGCTGCTAATGTGGCCTGAATATACGGATCAGTGGCTAAGTGTGCAAGCTGACGGGTGGTAGGTGAGTGAGCTAGTAGGATATCCTCCTGAACATCGTGAGTGAAGGCTGGTGAAGGCATAGTCTGTGACAAGACGGTGCATATGTGTAAGTATGTGGAAAATATGCTCATAATGAATATGAAATAGTGCATAAGTAAATAGGAAATAAAACATGTAGTCCTATTTAAATAAACTCTAAGTAAAATGGCAAGTAAGGCAAGCGGCAGTCGGCGGTCGTAGTATGATGTTTTTAGTGAAAAGTAGTTATAGTTTAGGGTTTATATGTACCTAGTTCTCTATAACCTTGGCTCTGATGCCAATCTGTAACACCCCCAAATCTGGTTTAGCGGAAGCATACGTGTTATTTGGGAGTGTTACGGGATCGGTGAATCATAACACAAGTAATAAAGAACGGAATACATACTCCGTTTGATTTCATAAAATAGATTTAAAACATTGTCTTACAACATAGTTTAAATAAATGGGCACATCCCATTAGTTTTAGTGGTCCCAATGTAAAAACATCATTTTTGTGTAAAAACACTTCTTTAATACTACTACGACCATTAACCCGCTTCTTGTCTTGCCTTCATGAACATACTCAAACACCTGAGAAAATATGCTAAAAGGTCAGCTAAAAGCTGGTGAGTTCATAGGTTTAAGTTAAAATAGTAGGTTTGGACCATAAGCAAAGTCATATAATCATTACAACGAATATAATGATATATGGATGAAAGTCTATTACGTTAGCTCTAAGTTCATGCAACCGATACTACGACAGTTTCTGTATGCTAAAAGATGTCATACAATATAGGGGCCCATAGCAAGTGTTTTGTCCCTCAACACTTGGTTCCGACATGGTATACGTTTCGCTTTGGCCTAAGCATGGCCAACCGAACGGAGGAGTCACCCTCAATAGATCTATTTATAACATTCGCGTTTCCCAATGGGGAATTGACGGTTCATGAAAAAGGGCATTCACTAGGGACATAGGGGCTTAGGCTAAACCACGTAATAGTAATCATGTAATAGTTTGGTCCATAAAAAGGTTTTGCATATTTCTCACCCCAAATGTATAAAACAGTTTATCAAGTAAAAGCGGGGCTATGAAAACTCACCTTAGCAAATGTGCAACCCAAGTGTGGGATTAGTGATTGTTGTGAAGCGGCACCGACACGCGACCTAGATAAGGAGGAAAATGTTTTAGTTCATTGTTTTAAGTATTACACACTTAAAATGGTTCGATATACTTGTATTAACATTATACATAAGTTTGTAAAAATTATTAATATAGTTTACTTGTAACTATACAAAGTGTATATACCTTTTTACATTGACATCTATAGGGTTTTATTTTCCAAAGTTCGATATGAATAAAAATTACAACATTTCCACTAGTAAGTATATAAATGTGTATATACTCATTTAAGTTGACACAAAATGGTATTGTCAAAGTATATAACTAAATGGATTTATTTTCTAATTACCTTTAGAAAATGTTTATGTTAAGTTTGAAAACTTTCCATTTTAATATATAATGAAATGACATTGTGGTCTTTAGTTATTTATCAAAACTTGTCTTTAATATATATAGTTCTAAACGGGAAGTTTACTTGGCATACATTTGTTTACATATTGATGTTAAACTTTGACGTAAACTTTATTAAGTGAATCATGTTTTTAAAGCACTCGTTGTCGCATAAAATAAACTTTGCACTTGTTTACGGGTTAAGCTCGTATATGTATATATTTAAGTAAGAGATTTCGGATACGTGATAAATGAGTTTAGTTTTATAGTTGTCTATAAACCGAACGCTTCGGGTTTCATTTTATGACTTAATTTATTTGCTCGACTGAAAAACTCACGTTGGGTGTATGGGTTGTGGCCCGATAGAAAAATGATACATTGGGCCTGAGCTTGACATGGTATACAATGAGAGATGGGTTTGTTCAAATAAAAGGTGGGGATTATGTTTTTGTTTTTGTTGGGTCGTTTAAGCTGGGCTGCGGCCCAAGGAATACATGAAGGAGATTTTCCTTTGTTACAAGTTTTGGAAACATAAGAGTATACTATCAAAAATTTTTTTTTGAGTGTCTGGACACTAGTTTTGACACTAGGAAGGTAACTAAACACTTTTCGAAGTGACTCAAACGTGTCTTGTCTCGAATGAGATTTGGCTAACTTCGTTAGCTAGGACATGAGAGCAAAAGGGGTGAAGATACCTCATGTTAGTTGAGTACTACTCGCCTTGGTTCTAATCATCAACCATTTTACTCTTACGGAACTAGGCATGTTTAGATTACTCGAAATACATTCTAACACATGAGCACCCTTGACTTGGGTTTCTCCCTTGCCATACCTAGCAACTTAGGCGCATGGTTCACCACTAAGATTTGAGTCGCAAGACGATGAGGTGCTAGCGCGTTTCTCATGTTTAAGTAGAGTTATAACCAAGGTTCGACACAATCTAAATGGTATAAATGTTAACTGAAAATGTTAGTACCAACATGGGTTGCTAGTAGACTTGTAAAACTTGACCCATCTACCTTTTTTTTTCTTGTACCCTAGTCTCGACAGAAAACTAAATGGACCCTTCTACAAATGACCACTTGTTTTCATGTAACAAAGATTTGTTTATCACACCCAAGTATTATAACATCTAAAACTTAACTTCTAGTTCTTTTCTTGGTTACACAACTCGATAGGAGAAACAAGGTTAACAAAACAATGCCAAGACTCAACCTCTAGTTTTTCTTGGTTCTTGCTTCTCGACAGAAAACTTGAACACCCAACCAAAGACACCATGTTTTTCGACATAAATCATTTTAACAAGTAATGGCTAACACAAAACTCCATATAACAACTAAGCATATATTATTAACGTGGCAAGCATAACACCATTCCTTGATACAAAATACCAAACTTAACATCAAAACAAAACAAAAGAACATTACAACAAGGAAGATTGATAACCTCAACTTGGAAGAGAAGATGGGTAATGAACGAAAATTGCTTCTTGGATTCGGACCAAATGAGACTTTAATTAGATCCTACACACCTCCAATTGCAAAACCCCCAATTCAATTTTTGAAAACCCTAATTTTCACAAACCCTAGTTTTTGGTAAAATTGAAATTGAAACTGAGTTTGGGGTTTTTGCATCTTTACTAGAGATATAGAAGTATTTTGGGAAGATGTTTAGCTACCTTTCTCTCCTTGGGTCTTGGTTTGAAGCCGAATTTGGCTAACTTCCAACCCTTAGAATGCTTTGGACTTTAGCTCAAGGTAGACACAAGTGAGGATATGATTCTCTTGAGTGATCTTTTCCTTGATTCTTTCTTGGATTCGTACGAGAGGTAGCAGGCGCATCTAGGAGAGATTTGAGAAGTAAACCTTTCATGGTTTTGGTGAGGATAGATGAGGAATAATAGAAAGAGGTATGTTGGTTTACCATTTTGGGAGATTCGACCTACAAGGGTGCGCAGGTCTAGAGGTTGAAGAAGAGATTTGGATATCTTATCTCCTGGTTCTTGGTTTTGTCGTGAATGGGAGAGAAAGACAAAAGGGTTTTTATCTCAATTTATTTTAAGTGTATTCATTTATTCATTGTGTAAGCAAGTATATGTATTATACTTATTGTGTAAGTTGGAAATGTATGCATATACATTATACTTATATATAAATTGTATTTGAGTCTTATAAAAGTTATTGCTCAAATGGATGTGTGTTAAATATTTTGTGTCCCGCGATATTAAATTGTGACCGAAGTATCATTGTTTGATAACTTTTACAACGTAGTGTCTTATTGTTACGTGTCTGAAATATTTTTATTTGGTAATATTCCATATCACAGACATTTGTCATTTGTTTTATCAAGACCTTATCATAGTGTCGGTACGCGTGTAGTGTCGGTCACTGGGGAAAACGAGATAACCTCTCGTCTTACAATTTAAATCATAAGACAAAAATGAAATATTCATAGATTGATATGAATGCAAGAGTGGTGAAATCTTTATTGTATGCGAGTTATCTACTCAAATGATCAGGCAAAGCTTATGCATGCTTAATGAATTAGGCTTAGTAATAATAAATTACTAATTATCAGTTAAATTTTAGTGAAAATTTACCGTGTGTCACAAGATGAGCCATACGTCTGGCAGTGAGATGGATTTTATGTTTGATTTGCGTTTAATGTGTGAAGATGATTTGTTAGATTGGGAGAGTTTCAAGGTTGGAGATAATGCTGTGAAGTTGGTAGGCGGTATTATCACAAGTGAAGAGTGTGTAGGGTTAGGTTAGAATGGATTATGTCAAGGCTTTATATTAACCGAGTATGGATCGTGGGCTTTGGACTTCTCACATGGATCGGATATGATCTTTGAATTGGGATTATATTGGGTTTATTAACCGGGCTTTTGGTATATCATGGAGTGGACGTGTAATGTATTTGGACTTAAATGATGAATCAGATACAACGAATAAAATGTGTTACCCGAATTTTTATTTCTCACAAAAAGTAAGGGTACACATTTTATATTGGCAATTGAGTGGTATTTTTGGTATGGTAAAATTTTCACGGAGGAATACATTATTCACGGCTTGAGCAAATATCTGAAAAATGACTACGGAGTTTTAGTACGGTATTATTGATGCGGAATTGACGTGATATTTCACGGGTGGACTTCTTTATCTTTGAGACGATGGTTGGTTGGATGCATGTCTCAAGATAACTTGTTGGAGCACATTATGAAATTTGACAATTTGGTTATGACTAGTAAGGAGTTACGTTGTAGTGCTCACAGTGTGTAACCAAAACTTTAAGGAGTTACGTTGTTGTGCTCAGTGTCACACGTAGTTGTGGATTGTTCAAAAATTTAGAACAAGCAGTAAGTCACAAGTTGGGATGCTTACTTCCTTTTCAAGTCAGTCGTATCGGGCTTTCTCCATATGTGGTCATTACAATTAGCCGGTGAATTCAAAGGAGGTTCGTTTAAAGGTTGGTTAGAGAAAATTATTGAGAGTATTTTTTGCGACATATTCTCACGGAAATTTGATCAAGCTATGATGTTAATATTGCATCAAAGAAGGTAATACGGCATGTACGCAACATTATGATGATTCCGATAGCTCGCAACCATCAGGAGGGAGAAGTTGGTATTTCATCTTCCGTGATTGGATTACGAAGGGATTTTTGCTTAAGACTGAAGAAGGAGAAGTAGTGTGGTGTACATCGGGGCTTTTTACCAACTTGGATGCAATACTAAGTGAGTTATGTTGTTACGATGTTCCCAGAACGACAACCATTGTGCTTCAAGAGTTTACTTTCTCCGCTGCGTGTCTGAAGATTTAAGACGTGTTGGAAGAGTGTTGTCGGTTCAGGAGGGAGCATAAAAAGAAAAAAGGCTCACTAGTTAGGAGGGAGTAATAACCTAACTAGACCGTTACAGTTGAAGTTCAGAGCTACAAGAAGATCATTTGCCGAGGTCATCGGAAGGGAGAACTTCAAGTTTGCCTCAGTATCTAGACTACAGAGACTCTGCACTTCAAGAAAGTCAACATTGTTCATTACTATTGTAATTTACTTTGTTTTGTATTTATAGGTCTCATTGTAACCATTCACGTGTGACGCTATCTTGGAGGGAGATTGTTAGCCTCGCTTTTTCTAAAGATAACGTCACTTACGTGAATTGGACTAGATGCATAGTATACTTTGCCCTTAGGGACTAGTATCGTTTATGTGGCAAAGATAGGGCCTATATATACCCCTCATGACTCTCCATGAGGGGTGAGGTGAAGCATTTGGCTAAAGGTGTAGTGTGTGTTTATTTTAATAAAAGTCTTGTGTTTTCTCCTCCCTCTCTCTAGTTTATCTCTCTAAAAAGGATGAAGATCTTCATCTTCTTCCACCAACCTCGACCTCCAAACCACATAAATCTTTATGTTAAACGGTCCTGACACAATGTTAACCTTATGTCTCCTCAACACATCCGCGAGCTCAAAGAGCTTACCGGTTAAAGACCCAACGTTCCAACTACACACCCTAATCCTACGTGAAGACGCTACCCTAGCAGGAACCCTACCCGCCCTAAACCCGCCCACCCTACCTATCCCGCCTACTCCACTAACCCCGTCTACCACCCCCGGTCCACCCCGCTCACACTGGCAAGACATGACCTCAGGTTACCATCACTAACCAAGGGATCTATCCTAGTCCCAACAAACTACGAGCAAGAAAGGGCACAATACAAAAGGAGCGAGACAAGCAAGCACAAGGGCAAGACAAAATAAAAGGGCAACAACACCAAAAGCAAACAATTAAAAATATATAAGCTGAAACAAGACCAAATAAAAGGGAAACAATACAAAGAAAGCAAACAATCAAAATATAAGGCTGAAACACCAACAAATAGATAAGGGGAGGAAAAAAAATGGCAGGCAGAAAAAGAAAAAAGAAAGATAGAAATAGAAATAAAAATAATAATAGTAGAAAAACTCAGCTGGGCCGGACAAAACTTCCGGTGGTCGGAAAAAATTCGCCGGCGGCCGACGCCGGCGGGTCAACTGGATCAGTCTCGGAAAAACCAGGAGAACCTCCACTCGCAGAAGGTGTTGTTGCTGGGAACACTTTTTTTTTTACCTGGGTTTTGATTTCTAGAGGTTTAATGTTCAACAATAACTTTTTGACCTTTGACTTCTAATAAAGATAAGTTATAATTATGTTGAGGGTTATATTCGTACATCACAAATGATGTAAATAGGAAACACAACTTAAAAACTAGGTGGATTTTTGTTTGATGACGTTGATAAAGAAACAAGTCAACTGCCGGTAATAAGTTTTGGGAGTAACCCCAATCACATTTTTTGAACAATCAGTACTTTATTGAACATACCCGCATTGTTCAGTAGTCTAATACTCCCTTCGTCCTTAAATAAGTGTCTATTACTAACTTTATTTATTTATTTATTTTTATTTATTTATTTTTTTTAAACTTTGACTTTAAATTATTTTATTCATATTATGTTATACTTGATGCAAAATATATGAATAAATTGAATTTTAAATATATTTTCATTGGTATAATTTTTATCAAATATTACATAACATAAATGAAATAATTTAAAGTTAAAGTTGAAAAAATATGACTTTAAAAGTCAATAGTAAACATTTATTTAAGGACGGATGGAGTAAAATAATATGAAAATTTAGTAACTTAGATGAACATTTACACAAAGTTGAGTAACATATTTTTATCTTAACCGTAAAACTAAAGATGAGATTTTCTAGTCTTCTATACTTAAACTAATTTTGTGTTTAAATCTAATCACATATCAATTCTATATATGTAATAAAACCAAACGTTGGTGTATTATTTTATTAGTTTTAAAATGTTTTTTATTCCTTGTACTGCTTAGCGTATTGAATGGTCGGTGCTCTATAATTTTTAGTGTTTGGGCCTTCTTGAGATTGGGCCTTCTCAAAAGTTTGTCTGGTCCATTTCCGAATACGTTTCACGCTAGATATATGTTCGGTTTTTACGTGGATTTTGGGTGATACGTGTCATTCCATCAAACCACCGCTTAATCTTCTAGATTTTTTCACACACTCGAATGCATCTTTGGAACAACAAGGTCAGTTTGAAGCTTTGCAATCAGTATGTTATGTTGTTTCTTTCTTTTGCTTCAGTTACGTAACAAGATGCCCACGAACTATTTGTTCAAACAACTAATTAAATTGCAGTGATGGATATTTATTTGAATTTCATATTCCTTTGATTTCTTCAGAAATATATTTGCGTCGGCTTTCGTTTCTTCGCTAGTTGTGTAGCTTCGTGTTCTGACCCGTTTGGTGATGATCAATATGAGGTTAAATTAGCTTCTTTCTTTTCTTATTTTTTTGGTTACAACTTGATTTGTTTGAAAATATCGGTTTAGCACAAAATAAGAAGGGCAAGGATTTAATTATGTACTTTAGATTTATATAAAAAAAAATTAGGGGTTTTAGTTTTTATGTTTCCATTAGTTGAAACCTAAGTTTATTTGTATGATTGATGGGTTGGGTTGTTGATTTTCAGAAGTGGCTAGACTTTATTTAATATAACTCTTGATGATATGAAGGAAGTCGATGAATGTTGACCGTGGGTCAGGTAAGTTGTACATGATTGTTGTTTTTCTTTTAGTCTTTGGCTATTTACATCTTACTATCTATTTGGTTTTCAATAAATGTATGTTAGTTCAGCAGAGTGTATTATTAGCTTTTAGGTTGATGTATGTTATGGTGAAACTCACGTGAAGTTAATTCCGCGCACATCAACATGTGTTTTCTGTCCCTGACTTATTTGGGGTCGAAGATTTGTTTTGTTTATTTCATTCTATTATGTTGTTTGTGGCTTGAAATTTCGGCACCACTGGGTTTGGTTTTGGAACATTTACGTTCCTTTTATGTACATTTTCTCATTGTAATGGTAATTGTTTGATGATTTGTTTGGTCGCTCAGATACTCTAAGCAAGCCTAGTTTTAAGTATTCCTTGTTGTGCTTTCTTTTAAGTATAATAAAAACTCTTATGCAGGCCACTGGGTGAACATCCATTTGAAATCCTCTGTTGCAGCCTATGCAGTTGCTGATGAGGGTGAGGCTATTAAACTGCATGTGTATTTCTTTTTTGATAGTTTGTGCAGATGTCCTGTTGCAAATGATATTATCAGCACATTCCTTTTGTATCTCCATTGTTCCAGAGATAATCCCATCGCCTTTGTGTGCCTCTGATCTAATACCTTCTGCAAACTCACTGTTGCGGTAGCGGAAGCCAAAGTGGATGATGAGGTAAGGAATGAAAAAAAACTGAGGAAACGAATTGTAAAAACCCAGGTATGAAGTTAAACATCAGATTTATAACAGAAAAATTCGGGGTTTTAGTTTTTATGCTTTGGTAGGCTTGGATTTAAGTTTATTTGCATGATTCATGAGTTGTATTCTTGATTTTCAAGATCTTTAAGTTTGAAGGTGTTCGGGAATGGTATGTCTTATTTATCCATTTTTTATACCATTTGTTGAATTTACTCTACTATAATGTAATCTCAATATTCGAATACAATGTTATCATCAGCTATGTCAACACTTTCATTTATTTATGTACTTATATGCTAATAATTTTAATAGCTTTTCGTCTACGAAATAGAGTATCGTGTATTTAACGAATATGATGAATGATTATCAAACAAATACAGTCTCATATATCTAAGGAGAATATACAACTAAAAGTGGTTAATTTGTGAAGGCAGAGATCGAGGGGAAATGAAATATGCTTTTGAACTATATGGTAATAGTTGCTTCATAATCAAATTTTGTACCGTTTGTGTAACACCCCAACCCGACAAGGGTAGAAGTGTCACATTCTGGTGTCATATCAGAACATACAAATAAAATATTTACAAACGGAAACCTTAAAAAAAAGGCTCAAATCATATAAACAATTGTCTGACGAGGAAAATACAATATCCAAAATGAATGAAATCTCAAAACAACCCTCTTCAAAGTAAGTCCATAAGTACTATGGTACTAGGGTTGGTCCACTAAGATACTCTAACTCTCAGCCCATCGAAGCCCATCTTCAAACCTAAAACCTGCCGCAGGAAAAGAAATGCGGCTGAGCTTAAAAAGCCCAGTGAACAGATATAACAAAACGAAAACCAAATAAAGTCTGAAATGCAAAATGAAACAAAGGAAACGGATAACAAAGTTGCAGCGGAATGAGATTAATGAGTCAGTGAGGATCCTTCAGAACACACTTATCTGAGATATCCAGAAAAAACAAATAACAGAGGAAAACAACGCAAGCAAAGCATCGACGACATGAATATAAGCACATACAAACTAGACATACAAGCACTGAAACATAACAAGCATAGCAGACATCGTATTCACACAACATGTATATGGCATACAATCAATTCAGGAAAACAAGATGACATACAAGTCAAACAGAGATCTAAAGGCAAACAGAAGCAATTAATTAATAAGTGAGCATGACAATTCACACAGGTCAAAACCCTTAGTTGAAAACATAACTAGTATCATAACAGCGGAAGTACTATCAGCAGTCAACACATGGCAGTCACACGCAATAAGTAGGAATATAGTATAAACGATATAATTAAATGAATTAAAGACATAGCAGGGCAATTAAACAAATTAACAAGCCAGACGTCACAAACTGAACCATTTACCTAATCAAACCGTAGCATAGACAGAAATGTAAACATGGCAGGTAAACAATAAGCAGATAAGGACACAACGAATAGTCATAGTCCACGGAATTAACTGAACGAAGTACACAAAATAAACAGACAAAACTAACGATTACACATTAGCATGGTCACCAGACAATTCAGAGGGTCACATAACAGTGAGATCACATATAATCAGATGAAAACAGGTAACTCAGATAACCGTATATTAATCATATCGCAGCAGAGAAATCAGTAGTCACATAACAGATGAAAAGCATAATCAAATCCAATAACATATAATAACCCGGTACATGAAAGGAACGATAGTCTGAAATAACGGAATGAAAGTGTGACAGATCAATGAAAAGGAGTATCTATATCTTGGTAAGAGTGAGTCATATAAGGGTACTGAGAAATGAACAATTAATACAGATTATGGTGCGTCGGGGAAATACAGAAAGTACAGTATAGGCATATCAAAAGTGTAAAGGTTGTCAGAAATCTACCACGAGCCTAGAAACATATCATATCATATCATATCATAAGTAGCCATTGTATTCGGAGGGGTGACCCCGGAATACCATATATAATAAGAGGGGAGACCTTAGTAACCAATGGAGTAGCTAGCTCCCAGAATGTGAAGACGCGCATTGCACACGACATCATTCACCAGACAAATCATATCATATCAGATAACAGAACAGATCTAGGATGCATCCATACGCCCCACAGACAGATATTGGCCATAACATATAATTGAGCTCTTAACAGATAACGGATAAGGGACGTGGCAGAACATCACTCTACTGCCCTAGAGTCATGTCAGAGGTGCATCACTGACACGGACATGGAACCCCCATGACTAGTGAAATATTGGCTCGGGTATCAAACTGAAGGGTCAAAGCATAATCATATCATAAGGATTCATATCAAAGTTCATATCAAAGTTCCATAACATAAGTTCATAATCAAAAGTTCATATCAATGGCTCATAATCAGAAAGGTTCGTAGTCATAAGGTTCACAATCAGAAGGTTCATAATCAGAGAGGTTCGTAGTCATAAGGTTCACAATCAGAAGGTTCATAATCAGAGAGGTTCATAATCAGAGTTCATAACAAAAGTTCAGAAGTCAAAGGTTCATATCAAAGTCCATTTCAGAGGTTCATAATCAAAGGTTCAAAATCAAACAGTTCACATAGGAGATCCAATCAAAGGGAGCATAGCAAAGTTATAGGGAAACCTTAATAAAAAGGCTCAGAGCAAAGGATAACAGTTCAAAACCAATATCGAAAGATGTAAAAGAATCATGAGAAACCTTAAGAGACAAGGTCAGAATATCTGTACCTTAGCAACGAAATCAAAGCAAACAAGAAAGTTACACCGGGAAGCAACGTCGTATCTCCTTCAACGTATCTACACGAATTGATATCATATATTACTTATATACTCATTTTATAAGCTTCTTATGCATGTGTAAGTGTTTTACTTATTGATATCCGTTTTCTATCTTTCCTTTTCTTAAACTCATATTTGGACCAGACTTTAGCGATTTTTATAAAATACTTACTGAGCTCAAATGAAATCAAGTAAAATCCCAGGGGTTCCCATATGATTTAAAAGAGTCTCCAAAAATTGGTGGGTTCTATCTCTATGCCAAATGGCCTATGGAAAATCACAAGTCCAGACCTGTCCAGAAAGTAATCAGAAAATACACCTTAAAAGTTTACGCTTATTGGACCTGTTTAGACACCTTGGAAAAATCCCCAAAACTCCCAGAAATTCCTTTATATCATAAATGTCACTCCTGTAAAAGGATAGCTCCAAATTCCTTATGGTTTGAAAATGAAAAATCAAACAATCCAACTAAATTTCAGACTCGTTTTCTCAGCTTTTACACTTGATCTTGTAAAATTTAAAAATACGACTTAGACAACTCCAAATTCGACCAAACCACTTGGAAAACTTAACTAAGACATAAAATAAACGTTTCCAATAAAAACCCAGATTACTTCACTTATAAAATTCGATCCATGACACACACAAATTCGACATATGATGCTGTCCAGTTTTAGGGTCCATTAAAACCATTATAATCACATGTTTTACTTACCCAAACGCACCCATGACCCATGTAAGCTACACAACCTGATTTAATATCATCATAGCAAGTTTACCATTCCCTATTTTCAGTCTTATAAAAATTATACGCACCCTTAATCACCCAAGTCGATTCAAAACAGCCCCCAATCTCACCTTTTGGAAACAAACAGCCCCTAATTAAATACCTAGGGTTTTCTAGGTTTTACTTTTTTTTGTTTTGATGACATGATAAAGGTTCGATTATGGCTAGATAATATGGGTCAATTCATATAACCTCGAAGGATGGTCAAAACAAAGACAATACAAGTTTTTATCATGTTACTTCTATTATTTCATGTGACATATGTATACTTGATTTAATCATGTATTCTAGGCGATTTCAATATGACCAATATTATACTCGAATGAAAACAATCATAGGAATAAGAAAACGAGGTCTAGAGGCTTACCCTCATAGCGTGAACAAAATAAGAGACACGAAACAAATGTTGTGTATGGGTCGAATTTAGTCACCCTCGAATCAGCAGCAGTCCCTCTCGATCCCAATGTATAACCCACTACAATACGAAGCCAACCTCGACCAGGAAACTCACGACCTAGAGCCAAACTAAGACAGCCACGCCTCCTTGAATCCTCCCACGACCACAGCAGCCTTTCCAAGATTACGAATGGAACTTTGTTGCCTTCCTTTGATCGAAAATATGGATGAAAAAGAAGCAGCCGAGAGTTTTTCTTTTTGTGTGCTAGGGCTTATGTGTTACAATTTGTGGAGCGTACAAAAGAAAAAAAAAGGATATACATGGGTTTGTTTTGCCGGTTCCAAGGGGAAAGACATGGGCCAAACCCAAGCTTAGTTGGGCCTTTATTTAAGTGTAGTCTTTGATTTTAAAATTTGTGAGATTTTCGGCCCAATGCAAAAATATATACACGCGTTTTTCATATTTTAGATGTGAGCGTGTGTTGTTTTATTTATTTACTCAAATTACATATTTGCGGGTTAGGTTAGAAACATATTTAATGAGATTAACGTATTTTAGGCATTTTAGAAGTTTTAAATTTTAGGGGCAAAATAGTCTTTTCACGTGTTTTAGATTTTAGGGTTTTACAGTTTGTATCAGATATGGAAATAAATAATCATGTATCATTGTTATTTTGCAAAACAAAAATTACTGCAATCAACAACGTGGAAAGTATTAATCGATGTCACTGATCTTTAATGCGTAGGGGCAGGGAAATCATACCTGTTTCTAAAAACTTGCATACAAGTTTTTACTTCATTCTGACACTTGCCTTTGCCTATATGCCCCCTGATGTCAGGGGACTGGATCATTAGGCACGTTTCCAAACACATCAGTTATGGACAATGCACAAACATATACAGGCCACGACGTTGCGACTACTAGCTTCATACAAGGTAACATCTATTTTGCAAATTACTGGCATGTTTTGTAGTATTTGGATTTAGATCATGGTCTTAAACATCTAATACATGTGTAGGAAAAGGTCCTTTGATATTGGAATCTGGATCCGGAATTATAAGGCCCGATGATCCCACACAAATGTCTGTCTTAAATGTGTTAGATAACTCTGTCAATAGTCGGCCTGTATATGCGAATCACAATCGTAGGTTCATGGAGATGCGTATACGTAATTTGCAAATATATGTAAACCTGTTGTCAAAAAGTCGTTCGATTCTAAATTTAACCTTCTGCCATTTAACGATTGTAGGACCACGTAATGATGGAGATCCTGCTGCTTTACTGGACATTCGCTGAAGCACACACGTGAGTTGTTTGTCCTTATTCTACTATTACGCTTGCACCAGTTGTCTAATGCGGTCACAATACGTCCCGGGAACCACTGCTTAGGGAAGGTATCCTATGGTTTGTATCCGCTATATGCTTTTTAAAAATCCACCAACCTATACAGCACGACATTTTTAATGAATATGCGTCCCTTTTTCCTTAAAAAAAAACTAACAAATTAGTATAAGTTCCATCCCCTTTATCAAATGTTGGTTCCTCACCAATTGTGCAGTTACTAAACCTTATGTATCACAATCATTACAGGTCTTTCTGATGCACATGGGCGGTGCCAGATGAGGGGAACTGCTCCCATCCCAGCGACACCGCAAACAACAATTGGACAGCGATCTGCGACAACCATGTATGGAACACACGCTATAACCACAGCTATCCCTCTGTCTTATCCTATAATGTCTGAACCACGCATATATTCCTTGGTTTTTCTTTTATAACGTAGATATATTGGTTGACAAATTTTCAATTTACAAGGTATGTAAGATGATACGAATCGAGTCGATAATGAGGTAAAAGAACAATAAAGATAGATGATCAACTTTCGAGAGGCCGATCTCTCTCCTAATAATGAAGTCAAATAACTAAACCATTAATAATCTTATTCATAATCTCCATTACAACCCTAATACCCTATTTATAATAAAATGCCCTAGACTTAACTTGTTCACTAAGAAAATATAATAAAGAAAACTAAATAAACTAATTAATTAATTAATAATAATAATAATAATCTAAAGAATGCAGGATCGTATCAATACTCCCGCCCCCAAAAACACCTTGTTCTCAAGGTGTTTCTTGAAAATGTTGCCTTGGGTAATTCCGGGATCCCATGTTCTTCGTTGTATCCCTTTTGTGTGATTCAAGTGCACGTAGCAGTCCCACAATATCTTCTTGAGTTCTCTTACGCAGACTTGTAGTTGTTCATGAGAACCAAATCTTTCCGTACCAAACAAATTACCTAGCTTTTTAGGTTTTCTAGTTCGGACACATGAAACGACAAACTTATTCCAAAACAACCTTGCCTTTACCTTCCTGTTAGGACTTCGTTGGTTTGGTTGGATCCCCAATAAATGGACATGTCCCTCCTGATTAATCTCTTCCTTTATCGCCGCCTTGATCTATCCTTGAAACTTCTCAGACCCTTGAAACTTCTCAGACCACATTGAGAAATCTTGACGTGCCCGTCTAAAAGATTCCTCCAGTTGAGATTGGTGCAACAACAACGTGGATTGTAACCGTTTCACCATCTCTGTGACCTTAATTAACCCTTCTTTAAAGCTCTTTGCTTCCATTCCTTTTATGAACAGTAATCCGGGATGAACAGTAAACTCTGGCGATAAACAGTACTTGATGAACAGTGACAAATGAGCAGATTTTTTTAACCCTCGAATCGAGCACTCGATACCAATTGATACGAACCGAGTCGATAATGAGGTAAAAGAACAATAAAGATAGATGATCAACTTTCGAGAGGCCGATCTTTCTCCCAATAATGAAGTCAAATAACTAAACCATTAATAATCATATGCATAATCTCCATTACAACCCTAATACCCTATTTATAATAAAAGGCCTTAGACTTAACTTGTTTACTAAGAAAATATAATAAAGGAAACTAAATAAACTAATTAATTAATTAATTAATAATAATAATAATAATAATAATAATAATAATAATAATAATAATAATAATAATAATAATAATAATAATAATAATAATAATAATAATAATAATAATAATAATAATAATCTAAAGAATGCAGGATCGTATCATAAGAGGATACTTAGAGTGTTATATATTTATAGCTTTTGAACCACATGAAGAACAATGCGATTAAATACTGTTTTTTTTTGTGTGTTCTGTAATGCGAAATTCAAATATTATACCCTATACTCAATCCAGACGCCCTTTCAAATAAGCAATTTTTATTTTTAAGCATAGTCCCTTTTTTTGAAAGTTATTCCTCAAATGATCAGGCTATTCTGTAAGTTTTGGGCGTGAATTGGATTATTAATGTTTGTGTTGGCGGGTTTTGGCATTTACAGGTTCACTGGAAATTTGGGCAGAGGTGCTATCAATACTTGTCCCAAGACCATTTCAGAATACATGAAGGCCAATAAATTTGGAGCTTTTATGCTTACCCTCGAGCCCTCGAATATCGTTACTATGGAAAGAGTAGTCCATTGAATTCTTTGAGTATAGAAATTCTGAAGTTTCTTTCATCTAAGTAGGTACTTTACGACTTCGCTACCTTCCGTCAATTTAATCTGGTATCGTGTGGTTATTTGGGTTGCAAGATAAGTGCATAATGGTCTTTTTGCTGAATTAGCTTATTGAAAACAAATTTTGATATTGAACTTGATAAATGGGTGAACTTTAGGGGTGTTTGCGATATTTGCTTATTTTAAAGTGCTCATCTGCCTCTACTTATTTCATCGAATTAAGTATGTTTCCCAATCTTCTAAAGAGAAAAAAAGAAATTGAGGTGCAAGATGGGCATGTTACAGGTAAAAGCAGGGGCTGAGTTGACCCGAAAAAACTTCGTGTCTAAAAAATCTTTAACCTTTTTTTGTATCATACATGAGCCTACTTTGGGTGACTTTCGACATTCAACCTCTTTGCTTTCAATTTCATGTTTTATCTATACCTACTTGAGCAGTATCATACATAAGCTTCACACGTTGTCTCACGCTTGAACCTATGGTTTTGGGTAAGTTTTTATTTAGTGTAATATATTTTCTGTTTACATTATATGCTATAGGGTAGTTTTTTTAAGTCTAATAAAGACTACCTTTCAATATGTATTTTAACATGTAGAACAACGATGAAGCTGTAAGAAATATTTCCATCTTTATTTAGTACATTGGCTCCTTTTTTAGAACTCCAGATGCAACAAACATTTTCGTTTCCTTCGTCCTTCTTTTTGTAAAATCCAGGGGCTAGGCGCGGGTAAACATTAGGAGTCACTGTCGATAGTCATAGATAAACGTTAAATGACATTATTGTTTAATGCAATAGTTCTGTAAACTATTTTCTTAAACAACCTTTTAAATGCGACTGTAAATCTAAGTCGCAACCTCGGTGTATGTTCACAAGCTTTTGGGTAAAAGACGTGAATATTGATTTTAAAAGAACTGCACGACCGAAGTTCTTTTTTAGAATGCTTGATCATGTAGATTTATTTAATAAATTTTGTTTTTTGTGAGTTTGTAGGAGTTGCAGACGGCTGTCATGCTTGCTAAGCAAGCTGTTGGTAGCGACATGGATGGGTGTGTAGGTGGTGGTAACCGTTAGGCTGCTTGGCATACAGGCACATCTTCTTCTTCCAGATTAGCACGGAATGTTAGAAAGTTTGAGAACAGATGCATGCTGCTTCCAACACACGGGCCGTCAAAAATCACAATACTTATGGTACCTTGGGATCATTTAACTTGGATGTTGCGTTGTATCGGAAATGTGCAGGCAGTAACATCAACCATTTCTGGTACTCCAGCAAGGGTACAGAACACTAACGGCATTTGCAGGAACCAACTTTTTCCACTCTACACATGCTGTTAACAGAGGACATGTAGGATCAACTTTACAAATAAACATGTAGGATCAAATAATGCTATTACTAAAGGTGACTATCAACTTTACCTGTGTCTTTATATACGCTCTAAAAAAAGTGAAGGATCCGAAAATCTAACCAAAACCCCGCCGCAACGCGGCGGGGGTTTTCAACTCATTAATACTAAACTGGCCAACGGTTTAATTCAATTGGAGAATTGAATCAGTTTTAAAATTTTAATCCATTATATATTAATGGTAAAAAACGAGGGTATACTTTATAAATTAAGCTAGGATTTTAGTGTTGGACAACCTACCCAAATACTGATATTTTCCATTTGAATGACATCAAGGTCTACTCGCACTCATGGGTTTCTCCTAAAAAATATGATCTTGCAAGCCTAATTAGTTTGACTCGATTTGTTATCCAAACTATTCTTGTATTAGATTAAGTTGATGTTATTAACTTCTTTCTAGCGTCTTGCTAGTTCTAATAAATTGTTAATAAAATTAAAAAAAGAAAAATGGAAAAGATAACAGGGACCTTGGGTAAAAATGTGAGACCATTAGACTTTTGGGTCTGACATATGCTGCCCTACACCAGATGCGGATTTTAAAAACACGATATTCCTCATCTTCAAAGTAAGGTTAGCTTACTGGAAGTCTTATTCATCACAATTTATAATGGTGAAACTTTAACAAACTTTAAGCCCATAAGTCAGGCTTAGGCTTACTAATCATCTAATACTCTCTTGCAGTCCGAGCGCGAAACCACGAAAGCTCAAACTGGAGTAGTAAACTAGAAAAGAAAGAAAAAACGATTAACATAATAAAATATAACTTTAGTCGACTCGTAACAAAACCGTATCAATGGTCGACTTGAGTCAACTGGTACCAACGGTCGGCTAAGTCGACTGGTAACACAACCGTACCAACGGGCGACTTAAGGACTAGTACGAACGGTCAACTTTAGTCGACTGGTAACAAAGCCGTACGAACAATCGAGTAACAAACAAAACATAAAACAACTATAACTTTTTTTATTTGGGATAAAAATCGAAAGAAACACTTGCTCTTTTGAATTGATTTTTATACTACAAACACATTGATGTTTGATAATAAATAAATAACCCACAAACAAAAAAGCTAAAAATAGAAGAACGATCAGATACTTGCAGTTGAGAGAGTGAAGCAAACTTTGAGACAAGCAAATGCATCCCTGCTTTTGGAGGCTGTTACATCTTCTAAACGGATCCACATGGATTCACGCTTTTTGTTGCTTTCCTTTTCTTTGAGTTCATCGTTTTGGTATTTAGTCATTGATAAATTTAGGGTTTAAGTGACGGCTATTTTGTATGATTGGGTTTGACGGGGCGGCTTAGGGGGAGGCGACTTAACATAGCGACTTAGGTCTGAGGATCAGACCTACTCTGATACCATGTTAAATTACATAATTTCCCGTAGGTGTTAAGTCTTATTCATCATAATTTATAATGGTGAAACTCTAACAAACCCTAAGCCCACAAGTCGGGCTTAGGCTTACTAATCCTCTAATACTTACACGAGTGTCTTTGTTAAATCATATATCAACTAAATGACTCGTGACGGTCACCACAAGATGAAAGCCACCTTTTAAAAACTAGTGAAATTATTTATTGAGATGACGCCATCTTGGTCATTTTAATAAATACCAAACAAGCCGGGTGTGTCAGTTATGCGCAAATGAAAGTCTTGCCAAACTGCTAAAGTTCATTGGTGTCACGAATTCTGGTCCATCGGCATAAGCCAAGGTAAGTCTTTGCTTGTCGGGCGGCAGCCTGAGTTGGGTGAAACGCATCCCAAAATAAGTATTCGTCACGATTTATGCAAAGGTTTGATCCTGATTGACACCCATTTTCTGCGTTAAATGGCCCATCGCCACAGCAAGCTGTTTCCACGACTTGAAACCCTAAAACATTGTTACCAGATTCTTTCATGTGCATGTTCATATGTGTAAGATGTCTTTATTCTTGAAGGCTAACATGTCACAAATAAGTGTCTTACCACTTGCACGAGAATTGTCGATGATGCTAAGGATAGTGTTATAGGTGTTCCCGAGCGAGTAAAAGACTCCTAGATTTCTTTGGTGAAATTTCGCAAGAGGGACTGAGTTGACGAATGAAAAGCTTGTGCTAGTCCGTTCATGGCTTCCACACAACCACCATTGCCTCCCATCTTCGTCAGGTTAAGGTAGCGTTCCTTTGGACAACAACCAAGTGGGGGAACACCTATAATTGCAAATTTTCTAGCTCCAAGATCATACAAGTTCTGCTAAAGTTTATTTAGAGAATAACATGAAAGTTAGCTTAATCAAGTCTACTGATAAATTTCTTTGCGTGAGAAATGCATCTGTTACCCCAATTCACAATTTTTATCTGCATAGATGTTTTTTAATTGAATCAACACAAATTCGTGATTCAAATTAACAAAATATAGGTTTGATTTACACTTATAAATCTTAGAAAAACGTAAAATTATGAAACATGTTACAAATTAATTAGTTTATTGGATTATTTTCTGTTAATTAGATTGGATAGTTGTATTGAATCAACTGAAAACACATATTTTGCTTATTAAAATTGTGAATCAGAAAATGCATTTATTACGATTCCCACGCTCAGAAAATCTTTATTTGTTCCTAATTTGATCATATTATAATTCAAAATCCTTCTTTGTAAGAAGTACAAATATTTTTAAAATGTATTATATTTGTCATTATTTGCTTTTGTAGTTAGCGAAAATTTTTTTTTTACTTTTGTGAGTACTTTTCTTTCAAATTCGTTATTTTGAGGGTACTATGTGACATTTTTGCCCTTCGGAAAAAAAAAAAAAAAAGAAAATCTATTAGCTAAGAGGGGCAAAAATGTCCAAAAATTTCGCAAAATACAAAAGAAAAAAGATAAATTTGAAAAAAAAGTACCTACAAAAGAAGTTTTTTTGTTCGCTACTCACAAAAACAAATGATGAAAAGTATAATAACTTTAAAAAAAAAAAAATTATGCCTTAAAAAAAACATTTGACTTAAAAAAGAACAACTTTAATTGAAAATAGTTTCCACTTATATTAGGTACTAATAATTGTGTTATTTTATAATGATTTCAACAGGTTTTCGGTAGGTTTAAAATTATACATGAAAGAGAGGTAAATGTGAAAATGTTAAGAGGCTTTCACTCGATATACGTAAGAAAAAGTTGGTAAATTTCTAGGCTTACACTGAACTTGGAAAATATTACCAAATCATCCTGAAAAAAATACATGTAAACCATTGCATCTTCCGAAAAATGAAATGAAACCATCAAATTTTAATAAAAATACGTTTAGTCTCATCAACTTTTTATATGTATAGGTTCCTTGGTCAACATAGTCAATTTAGCTCCACAAGAAATCTTATATAGTAAGCTAATTAATAAGCTGTTTACTTTCTCAACAAAATAAAATGACCTGTAAATGGATGGCATAGGTGGTGGTGAGATTGGCAATGAGTTGCTCGGGGTCTGTTTGATTTTGAAGAAGTGTCATTTGCTTCTCGAATAAGTCATTGCTTCCGACACTAATGATGTAAACTGCCATCTTTAGAATGAGTTCAGCTGTTCCTGTCCCCAAAATCTCAGAAATGTTTCTGCGAAGGGTTGCAAATTGTTGGATCTGCTCCCCAAGAGGTACAACCCGTCCCTGTTAAGTATCACATACGGTGACAATATCAGGTATATAAGAAGGGTACACCCGAAATGAAATATGTTTAAAAATTAGTCAAATGAATCAATGTGCAAGAATGGGTGAGATTCTCAAATAGTATTGGATTGCCTTATATAAATAGCATATTTTCACTTGGATAATAAAATTTTTAACTTTTCACAATAATTTTCTTAAGGGTGACTCACTTAGAAGAAAGTTGGAGAAAGTTACGTATTGATGATGCCCAGTGTCATCTAAAATACCAGATCCTCCGGAAGCAAAGTTTGCGCCATGGAATATATCTTTCAGGAAAGTGTTCGGATGATCAAGGAGCGTGAGAAATGGAAGCGGACTAAAAGTAGAATCAGTCATGTACCAAGCTGAAAACATCCATATATAAACCAGTTAAACCACCATTTGACTTACCATGCTCATGATCCTATAAAAAGAGAAAGTCTTGTGACCCAATACTATACTTTGCTGATGTTCTTTAAAAAAAACAAAAAAAACCTTTGCTGATGTAGAATTAAGGATGGAGCAATATATATAAGAGTGATAGTATCACGGATCTCCGTACCAAGTAAATCGGCACTGTTGAGCCCATTACTAAACCTTCCTGTGGCAATAGAACCAGGATAATCGATGCCATAATAAGGGTGATCAGCCCTCGCTCTACTATCTTTGAAGTGGTTATTGGTTCCAACGTCCAGTAACGAATCTCCAAAAAGGAAATATGCTCTACGGCTCCCCTTTCCCATGGTCATCTTCGGCATGGTAACAAAAATTACTACACATAGCCCCATTATAACTCTATTTCCACGCTTCATCATTGGAACTGTTTTTCTTTTCGTCATAAATATGCAGAAACTCGATCCAGTGATTGATACTTAAGGTTTGGCATAAGGTTTATATAGTAAGAAATAGAATCATGTAGATGATGCCATGTTAAAACGTCACTTTCTTAATTACCTGGATATACTAGTGCCGTTTGCGCCTAATTTTATGTCATTATCTTGGAATACTTGTTTTTGGTTGGTTTCATATATACTTTCATGGAACTTATATAATGCTAAAATATGTTTCGTTCATGCTAATGCTTGGCTAACTTTTTATTAGAATCAATTAACAAGAACTAAGGCATCCACTACAACAATCGTGGCTTTCGCATGCGATATATCAGGGCTTTCGTCGGGGACATGTCCCCTGAGAAACCTTTCCCCGGGGACAAGTCCCAGGCGAAAGTCCCCCGGCAATACCCTCTCAGGAATACTTTTTCCGGGGACTATTTACCGCCTTTCCCGGGGACATGTGGGTCCCGCAGCCAATTGTCGCCGGTCAAACATGTCCGACGTGACGGGGAAACTATTTTGAACTTTAAATTAAGTACCCTAATTACGTTATTTGTCCGACGTGACACACGTTTTGCCGGGGACATGTCCCCGGGAAGTTGTATACCACTGAGAGTTAAACCCTTTTCGCCGGGGACTTGTCCCCTACAAAAACGTTACTGTTGTGTTTCCCTTTTCCCCGAGGACGTGTCCCCGGGGAAAGTAATAATATGAAATTAGCTTTTACCTTTTCGCCGGGGACATGTCCCCGGGGAAAGGATCTGACCCATTTTGCAGAATATTGCTGCAAAATGGGTAATTTCCAGATTTTTTCCAGAAACTTTCCGGAAAAAATCTACAATATCACAACCTGTTTTTTCAGAACCTGTTTTATGGTACAACAACACAAATTCGATAAACATAATATCATATATACCCATCAATCGCTAACATAATTATCTTTTTCCAAAATCGCCAAATACCGTTAACGCATGAACATCTACAAAACTATACATAAGCTACCTATCCGCAAATGGTCCAAAACTATACGTATAATCCATTTACGGGAATCCTAGCACATAATGCACATAAACGACATACTAATCAATGTTATTCTCTACAAACATATCCAAAACGTGTTAAAGTAACATAAATCCGCATCTCAAACCCCATTACCCCCACTACCGTCCCCGGTATCTGTAGACTCACCGGATGGAGTAGCACGAGATCCCGACCCACCCTCTGGAGTAGCACCAGATCCCGACACACCTGGTGGAGTAGCACTTGATCCCGGGGCGAACAGTAGTCGCTCCTGCCAACCCGGGAATGACCTCACAAACTCCATGACCTGCTCCATCGACTCCTCTGTAGCGAGCTCCTCGGTCTATTTCTGCCTTGTTTCCGCGGTGAGGACACGTCCGCACCATCACGAGGTCGGGAGGCGCTAAAGGTCTTCTTCACTCCACCGCTGGGTAAAGTCTGACCTACACCAGGAATATGACCGCGCTGCTTACCACCAATCACGGTACGTAGAATCTCGCGGTCAGTCATGCGGGTCCCATCGGAGGTGCTCTCTTCCCGCATCTGTATCATCTCGTTCTGTTTAGTTACAAAAAAACAAGAAAAGTAATATATAAGTCGTGATGCATTATATTTCATCAAAATAGGTGACTTTGAAAATAAATTATACTTACATATCTAGCCTCAGATAACGGGGACTCAAAGACATCGCCCCTCGTATGGTTCCAACGGTAAAGCTCTATCAAGTCTTCTCCAACCGCCGCCTCAGTCCCGCTGGTCAACTGTTTAGAAATAAAATCAATAACGACACACCCAACACCATGTATATATATAAATAAAATGATTAAATAGTTTCTTACAAAGTTATGGCCAATAGCAGCATACGACTGAGATCCGTGAAGGCTAGAACTCGTGTTCGCCATGCGGTTTTGTCGGTTGGCCTCTGATATCTTCAGCTTCTTGAGGTTTGTCCAAAGCTTAACCTGCGTATTTTAAATTATAAAAACTATTATATAAATGAATTATTATTATTAATATTATTATTATTATTATTATTATTATTATTATTATTATTATTCTTATTATTATTTATTTATTTTTATTTTTTTTATAAAAACATCACTTTATTATTATTATTATTATTATTATTATTATTATTTTTTTTTTTTTTTTTATAAAAACATCACTTCATTAGAAAATCAAAGGAAATTACAAGAAATTAGTGGGGAGCCGTGAGACTAACTGGGCCCCCACTCCTCTAGCAATAGCAAAACAAACCCTACTAAAAATATAGTTGGCACCACGCGCGCCAATATCTTGAGTGACCGAGAATTTTCGGATTCGCTTCAGCAGGTTCACCGCCTCCTTCTCAAGTTCACCAAAAGAAGAGAAAGAGAAGGGGATGAAACTATATCCAATATCGGTAGCATTTAGTTTTACTTGACACGTTTGCGCTGATCACGGCCCGCCTTGCCACAAAGTCGGTCATACCAGTTTGCGTCAAGGGCGATGACCCAGTAAGATCAACACATGCATCAAGGCCTCTCTCCCATGAGTAAAGTAACAAGTCAGCTGAGCGTAGGTGTTGGTCCCTCTCTCCGCAGAGCCCGATTATTATTATTATTATTGTTATTATTTAATAATAATAATAATAATAATAATAATAATAATAATAATAATAATAATAATAATTACAATAATAACAATAACAATAACAATAACAATGATAATGATAATGATAATGATAATGATAATAATGATAATGATAATGATAATTATTATTATTATAAAGTGTCGATTCAGAAATTTACCAACGCATCCCAATCCTCTTGCGTCTTGTTCGCTGGACGCTTTCTTTTGATCTCCTCAATTTTCTCCACCCCACCTGCTGCCGTCAAGTTATCTTTTTTGTATCTATATTTGTTGTCATCGTATTGTTTTTGGAGATAATACTCGATATTGTCGACAATCTGGTCTCCATTCGGGCCAGCAATGTGTGGGTCGAGATCAAAGTAGTGCTGCAATAAAATATAAATAAAAAAATATACAAATTTAAATAAACAAACAAGTTTGAATAAATAAACACAACAATTAAAAAAATAAAGGTTAAAAAAACTTACGTGTAGATGCTCATGGATGTGGGCCTTGGCCGTTTCGGGAACCTTAGCCCATGAATCGCAAAACATGGGAATCGAGTCCCGTAACACCTCCTAAACATAGTTGGAGAACCAAGAAGAGTGAGGGCCCACGTGTGTATAAAACCCCTCCTGGTTGACCCGAAAATCGATCGACACAGGACGACCATCCAGTGCCCTCTTCGCCTTGAGTGCTGTGTGGGACCACGCACCACCTTCCCGCCTTTCCCAATTTTGGCGTTTGGGTTGGCAGCTTTGGATTTAGAGCCTACAAGTAATCAAATTCAAGTGATGATGACATAAAATAACATTTTATCAATTTAAAATAACATGTAATCAAATACAGTTTAATGAAAAATAATTCAGAAATTCTTACGCTGGCAATTGGTGCCTATCCTCCTCGAGGGACCACGAGGTGGCGAATTACCTCCATCGCCACCGTGAGACCTAGCTACTACATCTGCCATCTGTTAAACGAACATAGAAATTAGTGAAGAAACATATATATAATTAAATAAATAAATAAATAATTAAATAAATAAATAAACAAACAAATAAACACATTTAACAGTATATATCAACAAGATAATTATAATAATTAAATAAATAAATAAACAAACAAATAAACACATTTAACCACTCGATAACAATTTCATTCAAATAATTAAGTGTTGTTCTACAAATTACAATTTTAGATTAATCTCCCACATCAACAACATAAAATTCAACATTATTAGTACTGTCATCTTCATCATCTTCATTCTCGTGGTCATCATCATCATCAGATGCTAAATCATAAGGAACGTGATCATCATAATCAATATCATCTTCGTCTTCCACAATAGTGATAATTGGTGGTGGTGCCTCAACTTCCGCCGGTTGAACATCTATATTTATAATGTTATAATCCAACTGATCCAACTCAGCAGAGAGTGTGATATGTGATGAGTTGTTGTCATGTACAACATCGTGATTGTCTTCTACCACAATGATATCCGGGTTCCAAATCTTTCGATGATAAGAATCTTGGGCGGCCTTCCAATTACCACGTTTACCCGGGAAATCAAGGTAAAAGACTTGTGTTGCTTGCGTTGCAAGAATGAATGGTTCATTTTGAAACGATACACGATCGGTCATAATTTGCGTAATGTTGTTTCTATAGGTACAACGTTTTACGCAATTACTGTTATTAGTATTGAACCATTTGACTTTGAACAACACAACATTGAATGAAATATATGAAAACTCGAGAATTTCTTCAAGCTGGCCATAATGCATTCCTCCATCAGGGTTAGGAGTTGAAATTCCACTGTTTTGAGTTGTACGACGTAAATCACGGTCGTGTATAGTAAACTTTACACCGTTGACTACGCAAGATTTGACTAAGACTGCAGTACATGATGGTCCACAAGCCAAAGCGAATAACTCGGCGGTACAACTTGGGTCCTTCTGTACTTTTAATTCACAAATCTATGAAAAAGTTAAGAATAGATAGATATCAGTAATAGTCGTTATTTTTACAGAGTAATACATACAATAAGTCTACCTTCATCTCAATCCAGCTAGGAAATCCTTCTTGCAAGTCTCTGCCAGGAAATGCCCTGTAAATGTTCATGATATTAGAATAAGTCGTCGAATAACAACTTACGTGAAACAAATTTTGAAATAAAACACGTACCTCTTGTACGCGTTCATGTACGGGTCGATTTCATGGCTGTTGTGTAATGCGTACCATACTACTTGCTTCATTGTGTCTGCATTAAACCGAACTAATGATAGTTTACCATTCTTTTCGCAGACTGATCGAAACACCTCAAATCGACTTGTTGGCCTTGGACCGTCCTCATTCCGGTCAGGACGATTAAATCTCGTCTCAACTCCCCGAAAATAATGTGAACAGAAAGTTAATGCTTCATCAGCAATATAACCCTCCGCTATTGAACCTTCAGGCTTGGCTTTATTTCTGACATAATTTTTGAGCTTTTTCATGTATCTTTCAAATGGATACATCCACCTCATGTAAACGGGACCGCCTTCAATAGCCTCTTCCGGTAGATGAATAACCAAGTGAATCATAATGTCAAAAAAAGCTGAAGGATATATTTGCTCGAAACTGCACAAAATATTGATCAGTTGTTCTCTAGCTTTCAACATGTCATCCACCATCAAAGTTCGAGCGCATATTTATTTGAAGAATGAACAAAGCTCGATTATTGGTGTTGCGGTGGTTTGGTCCTTTAAGTAATTTTGAAGTCCAGCAGGAAGCAACCGTTGCATCATTATGTGACAGCCATGAGCCTTCACGCTGGTTATGTTGCTATCGTTGTCGGTCACTTTATGCTTGAAGTTAGATCCAAACCCATCAGGTAGTTTAACACCTTTGATGAATTAAGAAAAAAAATTAGGATATTAGAATAAGTTGTCGAAATGAATACGCGAATTAATTCGAACAAAGAAATTTTCAAATAAAACGCGTACCTTTAATGAATTGACAAAAAAGTTTTCTTTCTTCGGTTGTGAAAGAGTACATAGGATGAGGCTTAGAGAACTTCCCGTTTCCTTTGTTGACGAGCCACAAGTCAGTACGAATATTCAAATTTTGTAAGTCTTGTCTTGCCTTGTTTGTGTCTTTTGATTTTTCATTCATTAACAAAGTACCCAACACACTCTCACACACATTGTTTTCGATATGCATGACATCTAAATTGTGTTTTAGTGTAAGAAAAGACCAATACTCTAGCTCGTAGAAAACAAATTTTTTTGTCCAATTCAATTCGCGATCAGGATCACGTTTTTTGTTCGCACCCCCATATCTTGGATGTTTCCCTGGGACACGTTTAGGCAATCTTCTTAGTTGATCCAAGATGTCATCACTAGTAAATTTTCTAGGAGGGTCCGTATCATCTACCACTGTATAGAATGCCCTTCTGTTCTTCCGCCATTTATTGGTCGTGCTTAAGAATCTTCTGTGACCAACATAAGCGGTTTTGTTTAACACGCGCATAGCTGGAGTGTCTACATTACATGTCGTACATGCCTTGTAACCTTGCCCACTCCACCCAGACAAACTACTTCGAGCGGGAAAGTCATTGGTAGTCCATAAAAGCGCCGCTTTCATACAGAATTCGGTGCCTGTAACAGCATCCTTAGTCATGACTCCATCTTTCCATAAAGTCTTTATGTCATCAATCCAAGGCCTCAGGTAAATATCAATATCCTTCCCTAGTGATTTGGGGCCTGGAATTAACAATGTCAACATAAGAGAAGTCTCTCTCATACATATCCAGGGAGGCGTATTGTATGTGGTTAATATGACCGACCACATGTTGTATGACTGACTAAGGTTGCCGTACGGATTGAAACCATCAGCAGCCAACCCTAACCGGACGTTTCTTTTTTCTTTAGCAAATTCCTTCGAATACTTGATGTCAAATTTCTTCCATGCTTGACTATCAACCGAGTGTTGCATCTTACCGTTCTCCCTAGACTGCCTAGACGCATGCCAAGTCATATGTTTTGCAGTGTGTTTAGACTTGTACAAACGTTGTAGTCTAGGAATGATAGGAAAGTAACGCAACACCTTGTTAGGAACTTTCTTCCCCAGTGTGTTCTTTTCTTTCCATCTACTAGCGCCGCAGATCGGACAAGTCTGGAAATCTTCGTTACCCGCCCCCCGATATAAAAAGCAATCATTTACACAAGCATGTATCGATTCATATCCTAACCCGATAGTTTTAAATGTCTTCTTTATTTCATAGTATGACGATGGCATGTTGTATCCTAGAACGAACGGGAAAACTTCCTTGAATAAAGTTAGGAACTCATTAAATGTGGTGTCACTCACTTTACCTTTAACCTTGATGTGCGTAATCTTTGCCATAAAGTCTAATGAAGACATTCACTCACAGGCTCGATATAGTTTTTCGTTGGCAGTGGCAAGTAACTCCTCATACTCATTACGTTGAGGAATTGCGTCGTTACTTGTCTCGTCAATATTTCCTTGAGTTGGATCATCTGGTTCGTTATTCGGACCAATATCATGAAGGAACTCAGCCATGTCTCTCATCCCAGGGTGTCTTGTGTTGTGTACGACTGTTCGGGCATCCAGCTCACCATGATTATACCATTTCGTATAACTATGGTCCCAGCCATTTGCGTGTATGTGGTCAAACAAAAATTCGTGCTTTATCCAGTTTAGGTTTAAACAACGAGCACAGGGACATTTTATATTCCCATCAATATTCACCAAGGGCTTGCAATACTCGCAGAAAGCTTTAAGACCAACTAAAAATTCTCTACTGGTACGTGCTAGTGAGACCCAACTTTTATCAATTGGCATAACTGCGTTTTAATGAAGCAACAAATAATTATATAGACTTAAAATGTTCACAAAAAATCTACACGTAAACACATAAAGGTGGAATTTCTAGTTGTGCGTTTTGTTCACCTAATCCAACTATGGAAGGCAATCCTAACCCACTCTTTCAATGTTTCGTCTCATATATGAATGCGTTTAATTGAATTTACTATTTGAGAAAATTTCGGCAGCATTTCCCCTCAACTCCCCAAATATGTGCATTAAAGACATATTCATAGGAGTAAAGGGGAAACACTGTGGAAATTTTCACAAATAGTAAATCAATTATACGCGTTCATATCCTAAATGAGACAAAACATTCAAAAAGCAGTCCCAAACAGGGGACTTTCCGAAATTAATTTCTAATAAATTAATTTCGGACAGGTTTTCTATAGGATGATTAACTTCGGACGGGGACTTTTCGAAATTAATCACTAAAGTCCTAAAATCATTTACAACAGTTCAACACAATCAAATACCATACAATACTATGAGCTTATTTGTTTAATCATATTTGTAGCTTATGAGCTTATTTGTGTTTCGGCTTATATATCATAAGATTCAATTTTTCGGCTTATATAAGTTTATTATATCATAATATACTTATATAAGCCTACAAGTCTCCAAATAAGCTGGAAAATTGAAGCTTGCGAAATATAAGGCGTAGCAAGACCCTGATAAGCAATCAATAAGCAATCTGACCTGCTGATGTTGTAGGCATGAAACAGCCTACTGAGGTTTGTTTTGAGCTTATTAAAAAGCTGAGATGTGGCTGCCCAGGGTGAAAAAAAAACTTTTCATTAATACTAAAACACTACATGTCTCCAAATAACTGTATGCAGCATGCTACGTCAATAATTGTGCTGATTTTTTGCTATGTCAAAAATTTTGTGTAACTCTAGGCCTTCTATTTATCTATCGGCATCAAACTATCACATGTGCTCAAACTGAAACTACTCTAGTACTAAGGCCGGCCATGTGGTTGCTGCAGCTAACACCTAACACCTCTGTTGTTGCTGCAGCAGCATAAGCATAAGCAATCCAAACACCCCTAAGCATATGCTAGTATACATTTTTTCAAACACAAACCGATGCAAGTAATTAACCAAACACAAGTAATTAACCAAACACAAATGCATAAAATAAACATACTGATGCAAGGTTATGGTCAAGGCTGTGGTTCACGATTGGAGTCGGCTTGGTCTCAGTGTCAACAGTCAGTCTCGGTCTCAACACGGAGCTAAACAAATAAAAAAAAACAAATAAATCACTGTAAACTTTTGGCGGCGATAGTTCCCCCCACAAACATAAACACAAAAAATATACCTAACATATTCTCAAATGTGTTGTGGTCTTAGCTTCGGGTCTCGACTTCGGGTCTCGGCTTCGGGTCTCAACAGCAACTGTACCAAAAAAAAATTAACAAAAAATTAAAAAAATAAAAATAAAAACATTATCAAAAATTAACATATTATCCAAAATTAACAAATTAACAAAAAATTAACACTAACATATTGCAAAATTTAACACATTATCAAAAATTAACACATTATCAAAAAAGGAGATGTGAACAGTGTGGTCTCACCTGGGTTTTTTTAAATGAGAGGGAGAAAGGAAGAAATGAGATGAGGAGAAGAAAGAATTAAATGATAGATGGGGGAGGAAGAATTAAATGATAGAGGGGAGAAAAGGAGATGTGCACAGTGGTTCGAGTGTGGGGAAGACAACGCAGTGGTGGTGGTGGTGGTGTGAGAGTAGCAGTGGTGGTGGTGGAGGTGTGAGAGTAGCAGTGGTGCTGTGGTGGTGAGTTGGGAGGAGGAAGACAACGAGGGTTTTTTTTTTCAACTATGACGACCAGATCTGTCAATTATGGATGTTAATATTTACTATCTACTTTTACCGAGGACATGTCCCCGGCGAACGTTTTCTTTGTCTTTTAGTGAACCTTTTGGCGGGGACATGTCCCAGGGGAAAGTAATGGCGGGATAAAGTAAAAGAGAGGAGGGAAAGTGAAAATTTTTGCCAAAACTTTCCTAGGGGACATGTCCCCGGGAAAAGGTATAATTATTGAATTTTCTTTAAAAAAAATCTTTACTATCATTTTAAATAATTAAAATTAATAATAAATCAATTTAAATTTATGGTATACGTATCATGTTAAACGACCAAGTATAGATGCATTGGTATACGTATCATGTTAAATGACCAACTATAGGTACTATGGTATACGTATCATGTTAAACGACCAAGTATAGGTGCATTGGTATACGTATCATGTTAAACGACCAGTTATAGGTGCTATGGTATACGTATCATGTTAAATGACCAATTATAGGTGCTATGGTATACGTATCATGTTAAACGACCAAGTATAGGTGCTATGGTATACGTATCATGTTAAACGAGCAAGTATAGGTGCATTGGTATACGTATCATGTTAAACGACCAATTATTGGTGCTATGGTATGCGTATCATGTTAAACGACCAAGTATAGGTGCATTGGTATGCGTATCATGTTAAACGACCAAGTATAGGTGCATTGGTATACGTATCATGTTAAACGACCAATTATAGGTGCTATGGTATACGTATCATGTTAAACGACCAATTATAGGTGCTATGGTATACGTATCATGTTAAACGACCAAGTATAGGTGCTATGGTATATGTATCATGTTAAACGACCAACTATAGGTGCATTGGTATATGTATCATGTTAAACAAACAAGTATAGGTGCTATGGTATATGTATCATGTTAAACGACCAACTATAGGTGCTATGGTATACGTATCATGTTAAACGACCAATTATAGGTGCTATGGTATACGTATCATGTTAAACGACCAATTATAGGTGCTATGGTATACGTATCATGTTAAACGACCAAGTATAGGTGCATTGGTATACGTATCATATTAAACGACCAAGTATAGGTGCATTGGTATACGTATCATGTTAAACGACCAATTATAGGTGCTATGGTATACGTATCATGTTAAACGACCAAATATAGGTGCATTGGTATACGTATCATGTTAAACGACCAAATATAGGTGCATTGGTATACGTATCATGTTAAACGACCAATTATAGGTGCTATGGTATACGTATCATGTTAAACGACCAAGTATAGGTGCATTGGTATACATATCATGTTAAACGACCAAGTATAGATGCTATGGTATACGTATCATGTTAAACCACCAAGTATAGGTGCATTGGTATACGTATCATGTTAAACGACAAGTATAGGTACATTGGTTTACGTATCATGTTAAACGACCAATTATAGGTGCTATGGTATACGTATCATGTCAAACGACCAAGTATAGGTGCATTGGTATACATATCATGTTAAACGACCAAGTATAGGTGCTATGGTATACGTATCATGTTAAACAACCAAGTATAGGTGCTATGGTATACGTATCATGTTATACGACCAATTATAGGTGCTATGGTATACATATCATGTTAAACGACCAATTATAGGTACTATGGTATATGTATCATGTTAAACGACCAAGTATAGGTTCTATGGTATACGTATCATGTTAAACGACCAAGTATAGGTGCATTGGTATACGTATCATGTTAAACGATCAAGTATAGGTGCATTGGTATACGTATTATTATTATTATTATTATTATTATTATTTTTATTATTATTATTATTATTATTATTATCATTATTTTTTTTTTATTTTTTATTTTTTTTTATTTTATTTTTTAATAAACATCGCTTTCATTAGAAACAAAACCAGTGGATTACAAGAAATTAGTGGGGAGCCTCGAAACAATCTGGGCTCCCACACCTTTAGCAATAGCAAAACTAATCCTACTGAAGATATGAGCAGCCGCGCGCGCTCCAATGTCTTGAGTTATAGAGAACTTCCGGATCCGCTTAAGTAAGGTCACCGCGTCAGCCTCAAGTTCTCCTAAGGAGGAAAATGAGAAAGGGGTGAACCCATATCCAATGTCTATACATTTGGCTCCGTATTTGATGCGCTTACGTTTTGCGGCGTCAATCACTGCACGACCTGGCACAAAATCCATCATACCAGTTTGTGTGAGGGGGGACGACCCTGTCAAATCGACACATACGTCCTGCCCTCCACCCCAAGAGTAGAGCAAGATATCTGCTGGCCGTAAGACTTGGTCCCTTTCTCCACCCAATCCGATGTCAACCTCTTTACGAGCTGAGACCCCAGATCGAGAACAAATATCAATCAAAGTGTCACGCACTATGTTGTGCCGATGTTTAATACCAATAGTGCCAGCACACGATACAGCATGGTCCCCGTAAATATCCCCTGTGAAAACCTTGGAGCAAGCTGAGCACGGCATCTGAACTGAGAAGAGGGGAACGCCTAGCCGATAACATAGTACACATCTATAAGTTCTGGCATTCATAGTCTGTCCCAGCCCGGCTATCGGGACCACTCTGAGCCAGTCCAAAGTATGGTCTTCCATTTGCGATCTCCATAGGGCCATCTGTCTAGCAGATAAGCAGAAGGTGGAAGCAGCCTCTTTGGTGACACGTGCGAAATATAAATCTGTCAATTTCTTCATGAGTTTGGGGGCAGCAATTTCACAAGAGCTACCCAAAAGGTCGATCTCCATTTTCTCGTTAAAAACATGCAGGGCATCATCAAAGGAAGATCCAGTAGCATCAATACGAGACTGCCGAAGAAGTTCAGTCTGTAGGCTGGCCGACTGGAGTCTAGAAGCAAGGAAGGCATAGTTCAAAACATCGCCAGCAGCGTAAACACCAAGCCACCCAAATTCAAAGGGAAGTGTGGCCAGTCTCCATTGTCAATTTCCAAACCCGGGCCAAGAGGCAGTGATAATTCGCTCCAAAGAGGAGCGAAGTGCTTCATCGAATGAAATCTGAGCACGTTCAAAGACACGGGGGGAACATGTGCGCATAGAGAAATACAGCTTGGAAATGCCAGCACATGCACGGAGAAGCAGCAACTCACATTGGGGATCATTAAGCTTAGCAACAGCGTCCATAAGTTCAATGGTTTTAGAAACTCGTTTCAAAACAAGCTTACTACTAAACTCAAGATCTACACCAACAGGCCCACCCAACAATTTTACACCATGCTGGGGTCGAGCAATATTAGGAGGGAAAACACCTTCGAGCAATAATAATAATAATAATAATTATTATTATTATTATTATTATTATTATTATTATTATTATTATTATTATTATTATTATTATTATTATTATTATTATTATTATTATTATTATTATTATTATTACTATTATTATTATTATTATTATTACATAGGTCCAATTTCTTGCAGTTGTCTACTGGTCTCAACTTCCCTTCAAAAAAATGTGGCCAAGAATTCCCACCAAAAACATGGCGCCAAGAATTCCCACAAAAAAAATGGCGCCAAAACTTCCCACCAAAAGCTACCAGATCTTATCCTCAAAACCACTCAACATCACAACCTCTTATCTTCACACAAATTTCAAAACCTGAGATGGAGCCATTTAATCTTTTTATGTGTTTTTGTGGAGCAGGAAATATAAGATTAAGAACATCACATAGAGAATATTCAGCTGGACGACAATATTATGCATGTCCTCTGTCAAAGGTGAACAATCATACATTTCTTATTTATGTAAATATACAAATAATTGGGTTGTAATCTCTTATAATTTTCTTATTATGTAACAGCCCAGAAAAGATGATAACGGGTGCGGATATTTTATTTGGAAGGATGCATTTGATGAGTACTTAAGAACAATCTCTTCTCAAGGTTCTGGATCTGCACCAACAGAGTGCTCGAGCTGCCATGAAAAAGATCTTAGGATAAGCTTGCTGGAATCACAAAAACATGTGCTAGAGACAGGAGTAAGGTTGCTGGAGGCCAGACTTGAAATGGCAAGGATTCCTGACGACCACGCATGTCAGTCGGATGCATTACTTCGTGAGCTGTTAGGTGACATGGAAAATCTTCGTATGTAGTAGTAGTAGTAGTAGTTGTTGTTCTTGTAGTTGTTGTTGTTGTTGTTGATGATGATTTTGTTGATGTTGTTGTTGTTGTTGTTGATCAAAGTAGTAGTTGTTCTTGTAGTTGTTGTTGTTGATGTTGTTGTTGTTCTTGTAGTATGTATCTGTCAAGTTTTTTTATAAATCAAAGCACATGCTGGATTTGTAAAGCTGACCATGTTCTTAGTTAACCAGATTATGGTGTCCAAACACCCCTTTTCCAATACTAAATTACATATGCTTAAAGAATGAAACTGAAGAAACAATATCATAATTAACAAACACGAATTAAGAACCATATTAATTCATCATAAATTTAATATTTTTGTTTTCCAATAGCTATATATCTACTATGTTTCGTCAAGTCTCATCAATAAATCCCAAGCGTTGGATAACCTGGAGATACAACCCAGCTACTCAAAATTCAAGTCTTCGTTTATTTTGACAAAATATTTTGTAACGACAGACGATGGAACTAAAGATATGCCATTTTAATTTTAAAATAGTTTAGGGTTTTAAGTAATGAAAATACTATCCAAGCATCGGGGTTTTAGTTATGTATTAATAGTTGCAATAAAATAAATTTTTTATAATTACAGGTTTTGCCGGGGACATGTCTTCGGGGAAAGGTTTGGCGAGAATTTTCCCGCGAACAATTAGCATGCTTTTGACTTTGGTCAAATTTTTGGTAAAACTGAAATACACTTTCGGCGGGGATAAGTCCCCGGAGAAAGTGTACGTTGAATTTTGACTATCCGGTCAAAATTTGTTAAAAGTCCAACATACTTTCGCCGGGGACAAGTCCCCGCAGAAAGTATGCGTTGAAATTTCCCTAACAGGTCAGCGAATTCATGTGCCACGTCAGATGTAATTTTGTATTTTAGTGACTTTTGCCGGGGACTTTGTGTCCCCGGCGAAAGTCTCCTCGCCCGTCCATCCGATTGTTGTAGTGATCTTGAATCAGGACGATTCTATTAAAAACCGTCAGGATCCCTTACTAAGTATATACTATCCATTAATTTAATATAACAAAAATTGACATAACACAAGATAACTATAGTTTTAGAAATTAAAAAAGCTACAACAATGTAATCACACCAGACAACATAGGTAGACTGATATGTGTGTTTAGGAGAAACTCTCAAGATCCATCCTGATGAGAGATTAGTCTAGAAGATAAAGAGATCACATGAGACCTACATTAGTGTTAGGTTTATGGACAAATTTAATACATGTATGACCATATTCGAACTCGAGACCACAGGATTGCACACTATACGTATGAGAGTTGATGTTCAAATAATTAATGAAAATGTTACGTTTAATTATTAAATGTACAATAACGACTAACGAGCGTTACGTAATTAATGGAAATTGACTAACGATCGTTAAGTATTAAAGAGAAGGATTAATAATGAAAATAGAGGACACGAAGGTTCAGGAATCCTTTGAGGGATTGAAACCGATTGGTTAGGGTTGGGAATACCCAATCCTAACCTAAGTTTCTCTCTAAGTTTTCATAGTATATATACAAGGCCTAGAATTCATTCTTGGGTAACCTTGTATCACATTATCAAACCCTAAACTTCTCCTTCCTTCTTCTTGTGTTCCATTCGGCCGTACACCCTAAACTATTAGGGTTTCGGGTTTGATTGCAACACATAAGTATTTGGTGTTGTTATTATGTTTACAAAAAATAGCATTCACATCAAATCGATATTAGTACGTGTGTACAACAACATGGTGCAAACACACTATTGTTTGCTTCTTTGTGTGAATCGAAAAAGGGTAAGGGTCGACTCACATAAACTACACAAACCCTAATTAGGATTTTAATCTTGCTTTGATTCATGATTGCTTGGAGTTGCTAAAAGGTACGCATACGTTTATTATTCGGTTAGTTAATTACAAATATATGTTTAAGTCCTCCGTTACGTGCTTTGATGTTTACATGTTTTATTTATGTTATGTCGTGTTATATAATTCCAACGGTGGCATCACAAGCCGTTATATTATGTAATTAATTACCGAAACACATAAAAAACGAATATTGTACTGTGTTTGTATTGTATGTCAATTCCAGGGTTTAGAAAAAAATTGGAAACCCTATTTTTTTTAAAGGGCTAATTGCCCTAATTTTGTTAGTCTTTTTTTTTTAGGTTTTGTTTTGTAATTGGATTAGACACCCCAGGATTGCATGCAAAGTTTATGTGTTAATTAATGAATATGTGTTATGTCATTAATTGTATGCGATCTTGTGACTACACAATAATTGTTATGTGATATCCATGATGAAAACATGCAAGTTTTGTCATGGATTATTGTTTATTCTGCATTAATTGTTAAGTGTGTACACGTGTAATTTTTGATAAATCTTAAATTGGAAAAGACCTCAATTATACATTAATGAATCAATTATGTGCAATATGGTATTTAGCTATGACTTACGCAAACTATTCGTCGATGTATGTGGCTCACTTTGTATATAGATGAAAACAAGTGAAAGTCTTAGTTTAATATACACAGTATTAAAACCTAGAATTGATTATTAACATGTTTTTATCAAATAAGTTTGCATGTGGCTACGTGTATACACATATTAATTGTTAAGTTATGTACGCATTCTTTTAGTTGTTTATTTTTTATTTTTCTTGTTTGTTTATTTTTGTGTGACTAGTTGTAAGCAAAAGGTAACTTTTGAATAGAAAAATGAGCCAGACTAGACAATTGTGAAATATGGTTTGTTTTTAAGAAATAAATCCAAAACTTTTAGTCTATTGATGTGGTTTTGTACCAAAGAGTTAGAAAGGCTCACCCATTTTGACAAACTATAAGAGATGTATAAGGAGGGTACACATTAAATTGTGACCTCAAAGAAAAAGGTTTTTAATACGCTTCGCGCTGACCAGTTTCTCTGCTTTTTTGTGCGTCAAAATGGAGCTACCTAAAACTATTTAAATGTACAAAAACATTTTAAGGGTAAATTGACCTTAATTTCACGAGCCACTTTTTGTGGTAATTATCTGAATAACTTGGGTTCTATGACTCATGCAGCAGTACGGTATAGTGGACGATAATTAAAGGTATTTCTTTAATTGGTTTACACAATACCTCAATTGAAACTTTGTTGATTTAATATTAGTAAAGAAACTAACGAGTAAAAGTTTTTTTTATTGATACCTATGATACAAGATGAATGCATGACATCTTTGTACATATTTGATTTGACATCAAAAATTAAAATCACTACCCTTTAAAATTTAAGTATATGTCATCCAATGAAACGGGAACACCTAAGGTTGCCATTTACGTTACGTTAGACGTAGCTAGATTATAATCAAAGGGTAAATCTCCTCTTGTCTTGAGAACAGGCATGAATGTATTTGCAGTTTCTTAAGATAACTTAATTAAGTTGATAGTGAGAACTAGTTACTCAAGGAATATGATGGGGATAAAACATGCTTACATTGCAACTAGAGTTGGCAAATATGTAAATCCCATAATTTTATAGGAGTTGCAATCTTTAGATTGGCAATTGAGGTTCGACTCGTACCTTGTTGAATACTTTCATTACTATCAGATCAACTGTTGTAATTAAATTATGTCAATTTAGATCATAGTTTTCAGGGAAAATTAAATGGTTATATATTTATTTACCATGGGTATTTAATTTTCTTCAAAGGTTAAATTATCGAAAGTACTAACTTTTGAATTTTTTTCTGTAGAATGACTCAACCCGAAAACACTAATATGAACAACATGAGTTCTGCTTTTAAGCAAATACTTGATAGAGAAAAGTTGACTGGCGAAAATTTCAATGATTGGTATCATTCACTGAGGATTCTCTTGCGAGTGGCCAAAAGACTTGAATATGTTAGTAAGCCTCTTCCTGTTGCTCCTGCTGGTAGTGCACCTACTGCAGAGCATGGACCTTATGCCATTGAGTATGATAAGCACAATGAAGTTTTGTGTCTTATGCTTGCGGGTATGAACACTCAATTGCAAAAGCAATTTGAGAATTTTGGTCCCATGGACATGCTCAATGAACTCAGACGTATGTTTGAGAAACCAGCTACTGTAAAGTTATATGATCTGATTGATTCTATACATAGCTACTGTAAAGTTACTCAAACGTATGTTTAGGAAGTTACCTTGATACGCCGTATCAAACCAATCCGATACATCGTATCGGCCGTATACAGTCCTTGCAGAGAAATCAAGTGAAGATTATAAGCTTAATGAAGAAGTCAAGATTACATGATGACACTCGAAGATTCTTTCGTATTTTGGCTGTAAAATCTTCATCCGGACTCTGTTTTAGTCCGTTCAAGCGGTTATTGGAAGAGAAAAATGAGATCTATATATTCCTGAAGGAGATGCGGCATATTGAGTATTTATACACGCCGTATTGGCCGATACTCTGTATCAAAACTTCAGATGTGCCATATCAGGTCAGTTTCAAACTTGGAGGCTACGTTTACTTATCGATACGGCGTATTAAACCCTTCTGATACGTCGTATTGACCCTGATTTAAGAAAATATAAATAGAAGACTTATTACTGAATTAGGGTATCATTATGGACCCTAAAGGTTATTCTCAGGCGATCAAAACCCTCTCCAAACAGTAGAAGATCCATATTGAATACCCAATCATCCTTGAAGAGCATCTCTAATAATTGTTATATTACTTAATCGTTTGGTTAGCGTATCGTATTTACTATGTTTCATACTTTATGCGTTTTGATTATGTTTATGTACCTTGCTACTGAATTATGGGCTAACACCCTTATGTGTTAGCCAAGTTTATGATTATTTGATGTTTTGATTTATAACTAATTCGATTGGTAGCTTAGTCTTCATTTTGGTTACCTCTAGTTTAACGTGGCTTGCTTGCGCCGCCATACGCCTCCCATAATTAATTCATTAACATCGTTTGAAGTGTTAATGTAATTCCTAAAGGGATAAATAATATAAATTAAGTAATCATTAAGCATCTTTATGCGGGTTCCGATTAATTGTGACATGATTAGTCAGTCAAGAAGACTTAAAATGGAATCTAGACTCTAGGGGAACTAGAGGTAGGATAGACCACGCCTAGTCGTGAGCACCATCGCTACAGGTCTTAGACTTATCAAAAATTAATATACAAATCTTATATGACTAAACTTGGTTAATACGTTCTTCTTATCTTTAGTGTTTTCTTACTTTTATTGTTTGTTCTATTTGTTTAATTAATTTAATATAAAACCAAACTAGTGCCAGTCTCTCAAACTGAACCCCTTTGTGTTAGTATTGAGTTAATTTAGTAGAGTAGAATACCTTTAGAATTAGTATATTAGAAATCCGCTCTTAGTAATCGACACCCTACTTAACAACTAACCTACCACCGACCGGGTAACTGCCTGTTAGTGCTTATTATGGGTAAAGTCGACATAAAATAAATATTAAAAATTGATAACAATAATTACCTATACTAAACGACACATTAAGTTTTAGAAGCCGTTGCCAGGGATTGAATTTATCTTTTTGCTAGTTTTATTGGTATTTTTCTGTTTTTAGTTTGTTTTAGTTTGTTTGGTTTATTTGTTTGATTGTTTGTTTGCAGTCTGTGTTTTTGTCTCAGAAAGGCAATACGGCGTATTATTGTCTATGAATACGGTGTATCTGTCTGATTTCTATATGGCGTATTCTTTTTTGTGAATACGGCGTATTGACGTTTTGTGGCCAAATGTTTTTAGTTTATGCGATTTTTAGTGTTTAACTATTCTGAAAAATCTGTTGCAGGAAGCTAATACGGCGTATCCATTGTCTGTTGGATACGACGTATTAACTTGTGTCGTATATGGCGTATCCATTGTTTGTTGGATACGGCATATCGATCTTCTGTGACCCAAATATAATATTTCTCGTCTTTTGTTTTTATGGTTTAGTTAGTTTTTATCATTTTTATTTTGTCTGTTGTTGTTCTTCTTGGTTGTTTTCTTTTTCAAGAAATCATTGTTATTGAGAAAAACATTGATGAAATGAAATTGGAAGAATATATGACTCAAACTCGAGAAGGTTATGGTTTAGGTATTGTTAGGCTGACGTTCGAGAAAGAAACCAAGTTTGAACTGAAAGAGCACTTTATAAAAGAGCTACGCGATAATGCTTTCAGTGGTGCGGAAAATGAAGACGCAAACAAGCATATTGAAAAAGTGCTCGGCGTCATTGGTCTATTTCACATTCCTCAAGTGGGAAAAGACCATTTCATGTTGCGAGTATTCCTGATTTCACTACATGGGCTGATCTGAAGGCTAAATTTTTGAGGAGGTATTGTCCACCCTTAAAGACTGTAAAGAAGGTAGAAGAAATCAACAACTTTAGCAAAAGACTGGATAAAATGCTTTATTTGGCATGTGACATGTTTAAAGAATTACTTTTTAAATGTCCTCAATGTTATTTAACTGACATGCAGATTGTGATTGCCTTCTATAAGGGTTTGATGTGGTTACTAGGAAGATGTTAGATTCTCATGGTCTAATTCCTAAAATGAGTGATAAATACGCCATAAAATATAGCTACAATTACTGTTCAAATAAATAACCTTGGTAGGGAAATAAAAACAAAGAATGAAAGGGTATATGCCATCGATAATTGCTGTAAGAGATGCAATATACCTCACTCACCTTATTCACCAACTCCACCACCACAAATGGAGGTCTATGACTTCGAAGAAACTGTTTCTAAATTTATAAATGATGGAGAATTATCAAGACATGAGATGGAAGACACAATTTATCAAGAGGTACTTAAGAAGCATAATGAATAAAATATGGATTTGGTAAAATGTATTGAAGAACATTGCCGTAATATAATAAGCATACGTAGTGTCATACCAAAAGAAAAAAGTGTGGTAGAAAGATGTGATGAGTTTGATGCTATTACATGTGATGATGTACAACCACAACATAATGAAATAAGTAGTTTTGGAGTTAAGCATGATGAAAAGGAAACAACAGATAACCTTCTTGTGGATTCTCATAAAGAAAATAGGAATTTAAATATTAAGTACTCAGAAAGGCTAACACGGTTTTAGGCATGTATCCGCGTTGCCCCACCCATCCCTTTCCTTAGGCCAACATCGTTAGTTGAAGAGTATCACTGGAAAAGCTATGGAATATATCATTGTGATAGATATCCACCACCCATCCCTTTCCCTAGACGATTCAAGGTAAGTGAACCATAGCACCCACCCGCCCCTTTCCATGGACGATTGAAGGTGAAGAACAAAAGGAAACCATACAAGAAGGAAAAAAAGAAGATGAAAGCTCATAATCTACGGGTGAAAGAATCAAAACCACAACCTCATGTGGAATCTATGACACAAATTGGTAACACCCTTGACTCTTATTTTATTTTAGTTACTAATAATATTGCTAGTGTTTCTAAATAGGTTGTAGAGACGAATGATGATGTGGTGGTACCTATTACCTTACAACCTATAATAGACATAACACCACATGATGACACACATGAAGAACCTGTTATCTACCTAGTCTTGGTTATACTTTCAAAAGAATTCGGTAAAGATCTATTGGACACTACAATGGTTGAAGGAAATGTTGATTATGATCTTATTAAGGATGTAGAGGAACACGACCAATTGCTCGCCAAAGAATCTTTATCATCTTCTTTGGAAGATAAGGGACACCTAACCACCAACAAGATAAATAAAGGGCAATTAAAACATCCTCAACATCTTGGTCTCTCACATGGAATGTTCAAGACATCCAATTCATTAACCAAATCAGGAAAGGTAATGAGTGGATATCACTACCCACAAAGGTACCCTTTTCACTTCTCGTTTCATCCTACAATAGCAAATATACGCTATTATAGTGTTTATTGCTATTATCACCCGTACTTGATTTCAAGTGGGGGGAAGAACACCCTATTACATTGTAAATAAGGGTGGAGTCAGGCTCGTGACTCGATAAAAAATAAGCACTTCATGGGAAGCAACCCATGCTTATCTTTTAATTTATGTCAAAGTAGTTTTCTGTCGAGTCTGTCCCAGGCCATTGATACGGCGTATCCATCCCTTATGGATACAGCGTATCGACCATCTGGAATAATAGTCTTTTATTTTTCGTACTTGAACTTTCTGTTTGATGCTTCAATACGGCGTATCCAGGTTTAAGGATACGGTGTATCGGCCTGCCAGAACAGAATACAGTTCTTTTTGTTTTTCGTTTTATTTTTCTAACCGATGATTAACGAGATGTTCTCAAGTTTCTTTTTATGTGGTCTCTATATTTTTACAGGTCTGGACAATTGGTGGTATTGATGAACTCCCGCATTACATATGCTCGTCTTCTTACCTTGGAGGATCGAACCGAGAAAATCCCTGGGGAGTTTTCTGTTCTAATTCTTTATATTTCCTGTATTTAAATTTTAACTCATACAACGAGGACGTTGTATATCTTAAGTGGGGGGATGGAGAAGTAGAATGCACTTGTCCTTAATTTTTCAAATATATGCTTAATTTATGCTCAAATTTAAACATTTTTAGCATATTTTTGTTAAATCAAAAGTTGCATGACCCGCACACATAACCCTTAATTCCATATTGTGAGGATTTAGCCTTATCCGTTTCCCAAAATTCCATAAAAAATATGAGTGTGCCGGTGACTTGTAGTAAACTTTAGAACTTGGCTTGGTATACTATTCGAGACAACCATAATGAGTATTATTTATATAATTAGAGTGACTTATCTAACTAGGTAAATTTCTAGGATTACACCTAAAAAGCAGTACACTGGTTAGTTAACCCCCATATAAACCCTTTTTATTACTTTCATTTTTAGAGTAAGATACCCCTAGAAAACTCTCAAAGCCATTCCTTTCATTTCTTACACCCAATATATGTTTCGTTACATTTATACACCTTAGCCTACCCTGTAGGTTAAGTATGTGGTTGGTTACTTTTTTAAAGTGTGTATTTCCTGTGTTTTTGTGTATGTTTCTTATCATGGTTAGACCAGGAATTGCACATCGCAATGGGCGTGTGTCTTATCTACGTCTTGGTCGGGAATTGCACATTGCAATGGGAATGTGATAATAGCAGTTTTTGATTTTCATGTGTTCGCTACTATCACTATTATTTATATATCTGAAGTATGAAGTTATGATGGAAAATTATCCAGATGTATTATGATGGTGAAAGTGGTGAAATTTTACACCATTAGAAGTTATGTTTATGTTTGCAAAAAAAAAAAAAAAAAAAAAGTGAAGAGTATGAGATGGAGAGAGATGGAGATCATCGAGGTGAAAAAGCTTAACCGAAGCTATATTATGCGCTAATTGATTATTCGTTGGTATGTGTTATAAACCAACGATGTAGGTTATGTGTTAGTGGAGATATCGCCACTATTTGTTGAACAATATTTATGGATTGCAAGGGACTTGGTCGTTATGGGAACGCCAACTAAAGTTTATTCTTTGATTGAGTCATCAATGAGTCTAATTCTGTGACAAATCGTAACTTCAGGTCATTTTACAAACTTTGAAAATTTTACTATTTATCTCGGGAATTTACTATTCATCGGTTACTATTCATCATTTTACTATTCATCATTTTTTAATTCGATTTGATATTTTGAGAGGTTATTTCAAAATTTTACTATTCACAAAACACTATTCATTCCCGGATATAAATCACTATTCATCATTTTTCGTAAACTAGGTTTACGAGTATCAAATTCCCGTAACCGTAATGGTTTAGCTGCGTATTCATGAAAAATCATTGTGAACACTTCATATAGACTTGAGTTAGTCTACATATCATCAGTAACATCATCATCATTTTAGTTCATGCATGGGTTTGCATATTTCATTTACGTATATTTTTCTATTAAATAAACGCTATCGCATAATCATTTATTTTGAATATTTGATCCGACACTTCCAAAAATTATCCTGATATATTTTTATACTCATTTTAAGACTATAAAAATTATATTATTAGTTTACCCGATGTTTTGAAATTATTTTGTATATAAATTGTTATATATATATATATATTTACGACAATTTTCTTAAATTCAGCTCGATAATTATTTATTCACTCAATTCTTACGAGAAATGTATTTTTATAATTTTTATGACTTCGATATATTTGATTTTGTTCCATTAAAATCTATTTCTAGCTAACGCTACACTAAATACCTAATTATATTTGCTTAATACACATTATACTTAACCTTTTAATACATTTACTTAACAACAATACACCACCTTATTTACCCCTATGCCCTTGCCGACCTCCCCATGAATCACCACATTTATAAAACAAATCTTGAGCCCTAGATATACACATATACATTATAGACTAGATATTTTACTTAATACTTATTATTATACAAACTAAACACATACACACTCATAGTAAAAGGTGAAAAGTTGCAAGAACTCCCTCATTTTCCTCTCCATATTCGGCCAAGGCATAGAAACAAGAAGAAACATTTGATTTTTCAAATATCAAGTGATTAACAACTCTAGATTACTTCTATTTAGGGTTTTGAAATAGAAACCAAGGAGTATTTAGGAAACCTAGTCACTTAAACCTCATCATATAACTAGTAAGCTTTTCATGATCTTTTCTAATCTTTCATAATCATTCTTGAGTTATTTTTTTCATTCTAGTAAGAAATCATGCAAGTATTATGTGATTCATACCACTTTTAATTGTTTTTTGTACTTATTTTGAGTTTTAATCATCCTATAATTAATCCCTTGAAACATATCATTGTTGATGATGTTTAGGAACCCATGACACCCTAAGAAGGTGTATGGTAGGTTTAGAATAGATTTGGTGTTGATTTGAAGTGATTGAAACAAGTATTACGCTAGAAAAATCATTATCGACAACTTAGAATTGAGGTCTGATCGTTTTTGAAAAATCTGGAAAATTCAGCAGGTCATGAAGTATTTTGGGTTATATTTCCAGAAAATATACTTTAAAACAAAACCGTGTTCGCTTGAACGGGTTAAAACGGATTTATAACGAAGGAGATACGCTATTTTCAAGTTTAGCGGCAAAAACTATATTTTCAGAAAAATGCATGCTGTCCAGAATTATTCATAGGGCAAAAATGACTTTTAAACCTTATCTAAATGAGTCGATTTGTCAAAAATATATTATTATACATTAACACGAAGCTAAGGATATATAAAACATTGAAAACGGACTTATAACGACTAAAATACACGCATTATAAATATGGTTATCGTAACTATTTTTCACAAGTATAACACTTACCTATTTTTACTAGACCAAAATGGTTATCGCAAGTGACCATGTTTGGAACCATTTTTCATATCGATAGAATAGTTTTGAGAAAACGATGTCTTCAAGTAAAAGTGAGTTCGCCTATTCTATTTTCCAAAATGTTTAACCGTTTGTCAAGCGAGGTTATAACGAATAATTTACGATCACTCAAAATTGGTCATTTTCATGAATTGTCAAGGTGTATTATTTTACGACGAAAAACTATAATTTCATAATAAATCACTAAATGACTATCGTAGGATATCATTTCAACGTAAGTACTTGTAAAGTATTTTATAACTTGACAAGACGTTATAAACTTATTTTTTTGACGATAAACTTTATTTTCAAAATGCACAAGTGGTATGGATATCATATGAGTTGCATGCATAACATTACATCATGACTTATATTAGATCATATCATTCATAATAGGTCGCGGTTAGAGATTGCGCCACATTTCAGTGTATCCACTTTTGCCATCATATCATTGTATCAAGTGAGTTTTCATAGCCCCGATTTATTCAAGTTTATACTTTATTTCAAACCTACGGGGGAGAATACATTGCACCTCATTTTATTACGAGCCCAAGTATATTCAAATTCATTACATTGCTTAAGTTACCTCATTTCCAATTGAATGTCCCCATTTTATAATCATGAACCGTTAATTCTGGAAGAAGCGAGAGTGAGTGAATAGATCTATTGAGGGTGACTCCTCCATCCGGGTTGGTGGTTCCAACTGGTCAAACGGATGCATTTCATTTAATATCAGAATTAGAGTTGTTTTGGCAAACACTCTGTTGGGGCGAGCATCATGATCAGTCTAGCTTCGGTGTCATGTGCTTATAGCAATTGTATCATTTTTATGTGACATATTTGTCATACAGGACTTATACTTGTGGTGGTCGTATAAAACATTTACATAAACTCTATGAACTCACTCAACCTTTGTGTTGACACTTCTAGCAATGTATTTTCAGGTATCTAAGGCATATACTTCATGGCATGCATCTGGACCTATCATAGAGTAGCGGTGACGACGCGCCTCACTTGTATATTATGGCACTTATAAAACATCGTTTGGTTTGCAACAAACTTATTTCCGAAAACGTTGACTACCTTTTGGGACCTATCTTTTGTAACTCTGAATGCTTTAAATAAATATCAAATGATGTGTTTTTAAACGACACTTTAGGTCGTTCAATATAACTGTAACTGTGATGCTATGGCAGTCATCCCCATGAATTCCATTTCGCTACAAAAAAGGTATTTTGGGGGTGTGACAGATTGGCATCAGAGCAAGAGTTATCGAGAACTAGGTTGCAGCATTGACCCTAGACTATAACTACATCATCATAGCATCTCATCATTTCATCATAAGTGCATATTCACTATACATGCGGTTCCATACATACATTTTACGGGTTATTTACTTTCATTTCAAATCGATTGTCACATTGAGGTCTTCAGATACCCATTCCATTATCCTTTCTTCTGACTCCAACGTGGAGAATGCCTTGTCATTCCCTATCACAATTTTAACATCAGTTGACTCATCACCGATAACATCGAATGCCGAGATAAAACCTTAAAGAGGATGAAGTCACTCTCACTCCCCTGTTTCACCACCAACATGTCAAGTTACACGCTATTCACACATTAAGTCACTAAACCATCATACATTTGAAGCACTTACGACATCTCATAACCCATCTCCTAGGAATCCGTCAATCATTTTGAAAAATAACCTCAAATTTATCACCTCCTATCACATCTCTGTAGAGCGCTTATTATTAACATAGGACTTTGCTACGTCTCACCCTTCCTCTTATTTTGAAGAGTTATGGCGTCGAAGAAAGCTCCACTAGCTATGACACAAGCTGCTATCCAAAAGTATGTAGAGGATAGTATAGCTAGGGCACTAGATAAAGAACGAGCAACAGTAACTGCTGCTGCTGCTGAAGCTGCTAGACTTGCTGCTGTTACAGGGGTTACAGGAAGGTATGGAGTTTGAAATGGTACATACAAGGACTTTAAGAGCGGTGATCCCCTAAAGTTCAAAGACACAGAAGGAGCCACTGCTATGATCTGTTGGTTTGAAAAGATCGAGTCTATATTTCTTCTATGCGATTGCCCAGATGACTGCAAAGTGAAGTTCGCCACTAGTACAATCTTGGATGAGGCAATGTCATGGTGGAATTCTTATGCACAGCCTATTGGTATGGAAAATGCTTACAAGCTCACATGGGATCAATTCAAAAGGTTGTTGACTAAGAAGTATTGTCCACGGACTGAGGTGAAGAAGTTGGAAACGAAATTTTATGAGTTAGTGACCATTGGTTATGACATCGAGACCTACATCAGAAGGTTTCAAGAGTTGGCTTCTTTATGTCTATCTATGGTTTCGGACAACCAGAAACTACTGGAAAATTTCATTGGAGGGCTTCCACAAAGTATTCAAGGAGATGTAACTTCTTTCGATCCACAAACAATTGAAGAGACTATCAAGATAACTCAAATACTCATGGCTCAAGTTGTGAAGAGGGAAAACATTATCAACAGTAACCATAACAACAATAACAACAATCACACCATCAACAACAAAAACGACAACCAAACTAACAACAACAAAAGGAAATGGGAAAACGACCAGGGAGGTTATAATAATGACAACCAAAACCATAACACTAATCATCACCAACAACAGAATAGAAGACAAGCTGCAAGGGCTTATGTTGCTGCACCAATAGAAGGCAGAGGTTATGCTGGAACATACCCATTATGTAATCGTTGTAAGTTTCATCACTCAGGTCCTTGCCCTGCCAAGTGCCACAAGTGTCAAAAACTGGGACACCTCGCCAGGGATTGTAGAGGTAAAGCCATAATTACATGTTTCAGATGTGGGGAGCAAGGACACTATCGGAACCAATGTCCCAAAACAAAGGTCAACAAGTTGAAGGTGCTCATGGGAAAGCATATATGTTAGAAGAAGGAGAAGCTCACCAGGGTATCAACAACGCGGCAGACTGAAGAAGTTTAGGAATTAACAAGTCTTATTTCCTTATGCACTATGTCGTACTAAGTTTATGTCTTCCCTAATATTCAAATCTTTATGACTTAAGACTATGTACTGTTTGATAAACCACTTGTTGTAAAATATTCTCATCTATCGTACTTTCTTTTCCTTTCTGATTCGTTATCATTTACAAAAGTTTTACTTCCTTTTACCTTAACTGTCATTTTAACGACATGGTTTAAATCTCTTTAAACATTGAGAGTTATAACAACTAAACTGTTAGGAATTAGAAAATTCCATAGTGAAGTGTCGGTCACCCCAAGTATTATCTAGCATAAGTTAGCTCGTAGACATATCGTTAGTTACGTTATTTACTGTTTTATTAGTTAGTTATTAGTCTAGTTTAGCATAGTGCAACACCGTGGAGGAAGGACGGGTCTTTACCCACTGTATACCTGATCCACAGGCCGATAGGAGGTCGTATTTCTTGTAACTATAAATACCCCTTCCATCCATGGAAGGGGTGGTGCTTTTCAATCTATTCTACAATTTGTGAAGTAACTCTCTACCAAGAAAACACCCAACTCTCTAACTTTCTCTCTCTAATGGCTAACATGTATTTTGATCATCCAAGACCACCCGAATCATCAACACAATAATATTTGGATCCTAACAATTAGTACCAGAGCCAAGGTTGTTGTGTTTTGGTGATTTTTCTTGTGGTTTTGATACTTGTTTAAAACTATTTTGTGTATTATTGTGGTCGGATTAGTTTTTATGGGTAAACAGTTTTAACAGTCTTTTGTATTTGTTGGTCTAAGAATGGTTACATGGTCCATGGCTAACTGTTTTAGTATCAAGTTGTTATCTATCATATTGGTCATTTGGTCATATTTGTTTTTGTCAAAACTGGTCAAGTTTTTGGGTCATTTCTGGTGTGTCATAAAGTGGTCAAATGGGTTTAATGAATCTGTTTTATGCATTTTCTGGGTTTTTATGAAGCTGATCGGAAAATTTGGCCGGAAAAACTCATCGGAAAACTCATATTATCATGCTAGCGAGTTGATAGTACAAGATGTCCATATTCACCGAGTCCACCTAGCGACTTGGTCGTGTTTTGCCTAGCGACTTGTTTTTACAAGTCGTAGTTATTGAACAAGTTAGCGAGTTATGTACCCAAAAATAGACCTGGCGACTTGTCTTTACAAGTCGTCTAGATTCATTGAATCTGAGTAGCGAGTTGTGACATGTAGCGAGTTGATTCTTTTCAACTCAAGTCAATAGCGACTTGTAAAAGTCAATAGCGACTTGACTAACTCGCTAGCAACTTAGCAACTTAGACATAGCGACTTATGACTCAAAATGGCTAGCGATTTGCTTTGGAGAAAATCGTAGCGACTTGTTTTTGGAAAAAGTCTAGCAACTTGTAATGCATGACACTAAGCTAGCGACTTGACTCAAAGACTTTGGCTAGTGACTTGGTACAGAAAGGATGAAGAAGAGTTAACTTTTAAGACCATGACCACAAACCAAACCCCAAAACTTCACACGACCTCACGTTATGAAACATTCATTTGATCCATGTAGACAAGATAGCAAAGTTAAACATGAACATATCCGATTTCAAGATCTATCATCACATCAACTTACTACATTCAATCTCTACTCTACAACAACAATATCATTCTATCATCACTAAGTCTAACTTGAAAAGAGATCTCAGAATACTTCATGTGAAAATTGTATACTAAGACCACGAGGGTCTAATTATACGAATTGTTTCCTCATCATAGATCTCTACTAATAATCTCACAACGAAAATTAAAACCATTCAAGGATCTCAGTCTCATTCTATTTGTGTGTGGTTTATCAAAACACATAGATCTTTAAAGATCTAAACAAAAAAGAATATACATCATTGATCCATGGCTCTTACTGGTATCAAAAAGACTCGAAACTAAATCTCATAACCCTCTTTCCTCTTAGTCAATGATTAATCAAGACTATATGTGGTCAATATACGAAAAGGGTTTCATCATCGATTCTTTTAAGCCTTGCTTTGTTTCACTATACGAAATATAAAAGCTAGACTAATAACAAATATGTTATTATCTATGCTTGATTTCAAATTTAATTCACAAGAAACAAAATTAACGACTCAATACCTACCATTTTCTCCATGAAGAGTTCGTCTAGATATGTTTAATCCTCATCTCAAGCCATCTCTGTGGCGAGATGGAGGTTATCATCACGTTCAAAGATCCAAGTTGGTTATGAAATGATTTGTGAAAGGATATACGTGGGGGCGGATTAGTCAAGTGAGAGTTTAGCTGTTGTGTGATTTGATTTGGATTTGTGATGATTAGTTTCGTGGATTTGGTAAAGCAGATTGGTGAATGAGATAGAGGGAGGCGTTTGATTGTGAGAAATATTAGGGTTAAAGTTTGTGAGATTAGTTTCCTTATATATACCCCGAGATATTAGGGTTAGATGATGGGAATGGATCGGTTATATCATGCTACTACTGTGTGGGCTCTAATTACTGGATATTGAGTGATAATTGTTGGTATGGGCCTTGTGTTGGACTCTTCGTAGGCTAGATGGGAATTAAGTGTGCTATCACGACATTTATAATAATTTGAATGTGCTCATAAGTTTTATATCATATTTTCGTGGGCTAGATGGGAATTAACAATTATGAACCTCACTAATGCTCTTGTAATATTGTTCATGACCCAAATATCTTGGTATATTTTGGTTTACAACAAAAATTTCACTTTGAAGAATCGGTACCAAAGTATCATTGTGAACTTACTCCATTGTCTCACATTTGATGGATACGAGAATAATGTTGGCCTAAAGTGATGTTACATTATAGGTTGAATTGTTAGTTGGACAAGACTTGGAATTGAATGTGAGAAGTGTTGGACTTGAATTATCATGGGCTTTGACTTAGATGATTGGAATGATTTTTTTAGACCGGGCCTTGATTTTTCCAAGTAACCAAGTTTGGGTCATACACATGATTGGGACGGATGGGCTTCTCAATGTGAGTTGTTTTATTATGAGATTTGATGACGAGACTTTTTGTGTTATAATGCTTGGTATTTTGGTTTATGCATTATCACGGAGAATATTATGTCAAGGCTTTAATTGATATTGGAAAGTATTAACTACGGGGTTGTTTTGTACGGTATTCCTTATTTGGACTTGAAGTGAAGATTTCCAGGCGCGTCTAATTATTTTGTCTTCTTTCTTTCTACCCTTCCGCGAAGATGACTTGTTTGAGCTTTTATAGAGTGTGATAAAGACTTGGCTAGTTAGTTGCGTTTGTGATTCTTTCTCATTTAATCCACAACGTAGCTATCACTTCGGTGTCTCACGCAGTTGAGAATGTCAAGAAGGTTTTGTACATTGGGTACACCGTTTCTTCTTCACAAGGATTAGTACAAGGTTAAGTAAAAAATCTGGGGAATTCTACTTCATGATCAAGTTTGGTATATCAGGTTTACTTCTCCATGTGGTCACTGCAATAGCCGACAGTATGCGTGAATGATGTGTTTACCAAAGTGTTAATTGGATGGTTGATGTTGTTGATGATGTTGAATTTTGAACAGTTGATGAACCGCTGCATGTTCCCCTAAAACAGATATTCACCGAAACCAAAATTGTCATAACACATTCAAGCTGACGTTGTTTGCGGTTCTGTCTTGATTTTGTAAAATCCCGCGAAAGAATCTATTTCTCGGTTTAAATCATAGACTTGTAAAATCCCGTGACAATGGAAACATCCTGGTAATTATTGAGTGCATTTCCGGATCTATCTTACGGTTTATTCTTGGTTTTGTAAAATCCCGCGAAAGAAACTATTTTTCGGTTTAAACCATAGAGTTGTAAAATCCTGTATTGATGGAACCATCCTGGAGAAAAGGAAAGTGTATTTCGGGATCTTTTCGATCTTTGGTGCTACGGTTTCTGTCTTTGAAGAAGGGATAAAAGGGTGTACTTCATGAATTGGATGTGTGTTTGGATATTCGTCATGGCAGTGTGGTTATTATATGGTTTTACGGGGTTCTGTGCTTGTAACCATGGTCGGGATGAAACCATTATCATAGTTCGTTTAAATGACAAAGAAGGCTAGATTTGAGCTTTTAATCAGAAGATGTGACAACGAAGTTTATTCACTATGACTTATTTGAGGTTGAAGTGAATTATCACGGGCAAGTGTACTTAGTATCTGAAGGTATCGGGGATGGATGGATGAAGATTCTTCATGATCCTTGTTCAAGATTATTATAAAAAATGAAGACTTGGAAATCTAGTTATTGTTGGGTGGCTTTTACTTTTTCTTTTACCACTTGGGGGAATTGGGCTCTTACCACCACAAAATAACTATCACTTAAAGGAGTTACGTTGTAGTGCTCAGTGTCACATTCAATTGTGGATTTTCAAGAGGTAATGTACGTCTATTACTTGATGGTTGGTTGGTTGAAGAGTATAGAGTACTTAAGAGATTCAATGGAGCATGAATTCTCGGCACCACTCTTTGTTACATATGTGCAAGTTTAAGTCACGAGTTCGGGTTAGTTTACTTCAGGGTCAAATTCATCATATTGGGTTTTCTCCATCACTTGTCACTACAAAGAGCCTACTGAATGATAATGGGATTGATTACAAGTTTTGCTAAGAGAATTGAAAAGACAGAGATTATGACGTCTGTTCACATCAGTTCAGGCCTCGTACTCCAAAGAAAAGAAAAGTGTACGTTTCAGTGCGCTTTATCTTCGAAAGAAGAGAAATCTTCTTATGACGTATGAACACATCAGTTCATGCCTCGTACTCTAAAGAAAAGAAATGTGTACGTTTCAGTGCGCATTATCTTCCGAAGAAGAGAAATCTTCTTATGACGTATGAACACAACAGTTCATACCTCGTACTCTAAAGAAAAGAAATGTGTACGCTTCAGTGCGCATTATCTTCGGAAGAAGAGAAATCTTCTCATTATGACCATTCTCATCAACATGCTTCATACTTTTTCCATGCGCTTCAGTCATCAAGTGAACCGGGCTACCACTGATTATTTTCTCATTCCACTTTCTCGATTATAATGAAGATGGCGACATCATGTGCTGATTTTGCGGGAGAGAAGTGTAAATAGAACATTCAGATGATTTCACTTAATTAATCAAGAATGGCATCACCATATGCAATTCTTGAGGGGGAGAAGAAGTGTGAATTTTTTGCATTATTGATTGATATTTGAGAATATAAATGGTCATACGGCTCTAAACTCATGTAAGAACCGAGCTTCTTCTTATCGGGTAATCTTCACATGGAGTTTCTTCTGAAGAGCCGTTGGTTGACATCTTCTCACGGACTGATGGGTTTATCGACAAAGTGCTTCCGGTTAATGCTTCACTTGCACATCAACTTGATGATTCCGAACAACCTTCTGTTCTTGTTTGATGTGATTGTTTGCTTGGTGTCACCATTTCGTGTGTTCGTTGCAGGCTGATTGCTAATTTCCTTGATGAACATATGTCTATTCTTGTTTGATTGGGAGGGATTTTAGTTAAGGGGATTTGCAAGATATAAGTTAATTGGGATGCTTTTTGGTGTGATGAAGATGTTAACTATTTATTCCCCAACTGGACAATCTTGAAGAAGGTCGAGTCTACAGTCTGTTCTACATTTTCTGCTATATGTTAGAAGACTAAAGACGAGTTGCATTTGATTATCCAAAGACTTCTTCTTAATCTGGGCATCTATCAAACATATTGTCGGTTTAGGGGAGAGCACTAATTGGGGGAGGGTGAAATGTCTGATTTAATCCCCAATTAGACTTGCTCACATTCTACTTCAGCATGTTGATTCCCACAAGATTACCAGTGTTCTTCTCAAAAGATTTATGTATACGGGCTTACATAGAGTTGCTGATTACAGTATCAAAACCAAAGGGGAAGGAGACACACATCTATCCTTGAGTAATCTTGATGAACTTAATACTTCTAAGTGATTGAAGATATCCCAGGAAGACTATTGTCATTACCGCAGAGAAACTCAAGATTTGACTCATGGCGTTAGTGTTTTTATTCCAACTATGTGGGGGAAGAGATGGAAGAGTTAGTTTCTGATGATAAAAGAGGTACACAAGTGTGTGATGATGCTATCGCATTCATCGAGAGAGAGAGATTGTGTACATTGGGGACGCTCAAATTGTCTCACTTGAGGGCTTAATCACTTATTCCGGAGTGGACATCCGCAGAGATTGTCATCCGCAGAGATAATCGGTGATTCGGCCTGCTTCTTCAATGTTATCGGTTATTCTCTCTTTGGGCATTGGTGCCGGGTTCTTGAGCTTCATACACTTTCTTCAGGAGGAGAGAAAAGTATACATCGGGGTTATTCTTTAGCTATTGGACTTAATCCGCTACTTCGATGGTATAAGTTTCTTTGTCTTTGGGTATGTGTATTCGGGTTCATGAGCTCTAGTCTAAGAGACTGACTGCATCAATTCAACTACTAGGGGGAAGTGGTCTCTTGACACCTTTTGGAATGGATTGCGTCAGACTTCAGTGGTTATGAAATTTGAGAAGAATTTTAAAGAGTGGGATGATACGTTGCTATTCTTGTTGATGATATAACCCCGAACGGAGAACCTTGATTATCGTTTTTAAATGGAGCAGCGGGATTTATGATAATGGTGTGCTTCTTCATGCACCTGGCTAAGGCAAGCTTGAAATATAGCTTGAATCGCTCATCTAATGGATCTTCGGTTTGGGGAAATTGCAGAGTCTCACTTTCATATGGTTCAATTTCTCTCAATTCAGGAGCCTCGAAAGCTTTGGTGGTGAATGTTTAAGAGATGATGACTTCTATCATCTTCAACGGGGCTGTTTGATATCCTTATCTCGGTACTCGTATCATCATCTTCTTTAACTATATCATCTATTCTATCCTTGTATATGTTTTTCAAAAACAAAATACAAAAATATAAAACCATCAAAAACAAAATAGAAAAATATAAAATCTACAAAAACCCATAAAAATCAAAAAATTTCAAAAATACCAAAAATATGTTTTCTCATGACATGTCTTCTGGTATCGATAACATCTACGGTCTTAGAAATGTCATTCAATAATGGCACGGGACTTTAGATGAAGTTCGAGCAGGAGGTGTAAATATTCCTTTCTAAACATGTCTCAAAAAATGGCTTACAGTTATTTCAGACTGTAACCCGGGCTTCAAATGATGGCTTACAGTTATTTCAGACTGTAACCCGCGCTTAAACTATGGTTTGCTATTATTTCTGATAGCAACCCGCTCTTCAAAAGAAAGGAAAGTGTTGCGCTAAACCAATTTTCAAATATTTTCGTGCACTTATCCTAAAAACAAATTGAGGAAAGTATGTCGAAGGACTGCTGTTCCTACACAAATGTTTTTCCGTCTAAAATTCTTCAGAAAAATATTTGGCGTTTTCAAAAATGGTGGTAAATGAGTTGTTTGAAAATCAATCAGATTCAGAGTTTTCGAAATAAATTGAAATCTCAATCAATGACTTCAGCGCTTTTAAACTTTTCATAAAATGAGTCATGGATTGAGGGGGATAATGTTTTTAAAATCTACATCATCTAACGGGCTTTCTTAATTATCCTAATATGCTTAATTAAAAATGATGTTAACCTATGTTGAAGGACTAGGTGCCTAGGATATGATTGCTAGGATTAGATGATTAAAGTTTGATAAACACATTATTCCCATACCTTATATGAACTGATTGATATGTTGAATTGACTCTTATTAGTCGATTGCTGTTTGGGTGTTGTCGACCACCATATATCTGTATGTGTGTTCACTAACGTATGCAGGTATCTTGGTATATAAGAATGTTCCCGATCCGAATCCCACATAATATGATGTTTGGATGCCGAAAGGAAAGGGTAACTAGATCTTGGGTTGACAAATGAAGAAACGGAGCTTAATTGGACTTCTATGGAGAGTTGGCATAAATGCAACGTAAGAGGTCTCACTGCATCAGCAGATGGTTTTCTTCTAAGTGATTGAAGAAACAGAGCTTAATTTGACCTCAGTTGGCATTCAAAATGCAACGTAAGAAGAAGTCTCACTGCATCAGCAGACGGTTTTTCTTCCAAACCCTACAACAACAACAACAACAGAAGCTTCTCAACCACCTAATGTGTCTTTGTGCAGGATAACATTTTTTGAACAATTTTGAAAATTATATTGTTTTGAAAAATGGAAAAATATTGTTTTGAAAATAAATTGGACTTAATTTTGAAAATCACCGGACTTCATGTTATCAAAACCTAAGTCACTCAATTATTGAATTCTGTCATGGATTGAGGGGGAGAGTGATTTAATTTAAAATATTTTCAAACAATATATCTTCAAAAGAGTCCGTTTGTACGAAATTAAAGTGGCGATCTAAAGATTTAATGTTATGTCATGGTATGATTTTCTTTAGAATCAAGATCTTTCAAAATGAAATTTTTCTTGTTTGATTGTTGTTTTATTTTACCTAAAAGATCTCTTAAAACAATCATACCTGACACTAACAATCTTTAATGTCTTAAAATGGTCCTAATCTGTCATTTTTCATAGTTAAATCAAGCCACGTCTTTCCCCAAAATCTTTTAAATGATTTAAATCAATTGGGATCACAAATCTCAAAAGGTTTGAAATTTTGATCGGGGTAGAGATCGTGAGTTAAATCTCTTATCTGTTTAGTTGGAATCGGTTTTAGTCCTTTATAGGCACTCCTGCCTCCATGTGCCAAACGATTTCAAATACACAATGCACATGATGAGGAGGAGGATTTATCCAAAAACAAGATGAGTATTTAAACTAGGCCACAAGTTCTCCCATGTTTTCTAAACCTTATTAAATCACTTGGGATCCAAAATCTCAAAGGGTTTGATATTTTTGATCGGGGGAGAATTTGTGATTTAATAATGAAATTTGATAAAAGGTGATCGTTTTGATTTAATTGTGCAGGCTGCTCTCTCATATGTGCTAAACGCCTTTGAATCTGGAAGCACATATTGAGGGGGAGCTAATAAACTATCGAGGTACGAAAGCTTTTAAAGTGATTTATAAAGTACCTTGATTGAGTATTCAAATGGTTTTCTTAATGGCTTTTGTGATCGTGGATGTGCTTCAAAAGAACTCTTGCCTCTATGTGATAAAATTATTTTAAATATCCTATGCACATATTGAGGGTGAGAATTTTACCAAAGAAATTCAAATGGCTTTTTCTAAGGAAATTGTGATCAAGAAATTATTTCAAAGAAATTATTTCAAAGAACTCTTGCCTCCATGTGCCAAACAATTTTAAATCATATGCACATGTTGAGGGGGAGCATTTCTAAAATGATCAAAACTATTAAGGTACAAAATGCTTTGATCTCGTATCACAAGTACGTTGATTGTTTTTCCAAATGATTTTTCGATTGGTTTCAAGGAAGAATGAACTGTACCAAAAGACCGACCATTTTACTTTATGTATGCAGTTATAAGGATGGTGAGGTTAGGTATTAGTTCCCACGATCCGCCAGAACCGGAGGGGATCTACCGAGGGACAATCCACTAGATAGTGTAGAGTCCTTAGGTATATTGAAAAAAGGAGAAAAATGAGAAAATGGGAAGAGTGCCGACTGAGATTGAGCTAGAACTGGAATAAACCCAACAAGGTTCTAGTTATGAAGTCTCGGTAAGCGCTGAAGGGGTTGAAGAATGAAAAAGAATTGGAATGTGAAAAGGGTGAAAAGAAATAGCCCTCAAATAATTCAACCTTAGGGCGGAAACCGGGTTCAATACATATGCTCCTGGTGTTTACTAAGGTAACACTGGTATTGAAGACAAGACATCATGGACCCAGTGATGTACTGCACTAAACTTCCCAAGCTACTCAAGTTCCTCTTAAAAAGGGCTTGTTTCATTCTCACGGGGAACCGACATAATCTATCGACTTTCTCTTAGAGATTGTTGATATTGAAGAAGGAGACCCTCTCCCTAGTCTCCGGCACAGGAATCAAAAATGAACTATTGAGTCTAGAGCCATGAGATCATCCACAATATCTCGTTAGGACACTAAATTCATGAAGACTTGCTGTTTCACACAATGTGGAAAGTAAGTATATATCAAGAGTCCTACGAATTATCCTTTTGGTATAGCCAGAACATCTGAGTGGTATGTAAAAGTATTCACGATGAAGATGGAAATCCTTCTAGAGCCAACATCAAACAAGCTCTTGGTGGGTGACATGTGAGATCTTCTCGTAAGATCAAACTTGTGACAAATGGATAGAAACAATGGGGCGATTCAGTCTTGAATCAACCTTGGTCCAGGAATGGAATTGATGAGTACTTTTGGAAAAACCGTTCGATGTGCAAACCTTCTTTCTCTAGCACGTCGAATGTGTATTCATTTTCAAATTCAAAAAGTATCTCTGATTGAAAATACTTTTAGAAAAACCGTTCGATGTGCGAATCTCTTCTTTTCGCTAGCACGTCGAATGTGTACTCATTCTCTAATACAAAAAGTATTTTGATTGAAAATTGATCTTTCTCATAAAACCTTCGTCGTATTGCAAAACTCTTTCTTCAAGCAATACGCGACTGTTTTTCAAATAATTTTTCATCAATCAGTGAATCTCAATTCGTTGGTTCACTCACTCCGTGTTGTCTTCTTTGAGACGTTCGGGTTTGAGAACAGCTAGAACATTTGCGAAACCACTGTCAAGGAGATTCTTAGGAATCCTACACGATCACAGGCAGTATTTATCTTGATCAACGGGGAACCGTGGGCCGTGTACCTTAATTCAGCGAAAGTGATCAAGACACTTTCGTGTGTTTTATTGCTAACTGTTGTTTGCAGGTACATTTGGACGGTTGCTGATCGAATTGAGGAGTCAATCCAAAGCATGCTCACAGCATCACACTTAATTTGAAGAAATCATGGTGGTGCATATCTACATAACACGGCTCGATATTTCATACTATGCTTACTGCTATCTGCTGCAAATATCATGAGCCAATAAGGCTTCCGCTACTCTGATGGAAAGATGTCATGATTCAAAAGTGTGAGCATGTCGGTCCAAAAGTCACAACTTCACATGATGGCAACACAATAAAGGGTGATCCAGAGATTTACTGTGGCTGATGATCTCAATGAAAGCTCGAAGGTCATCAAAGATGTGGATCAGTTAAAGGCCTCCACTAAAAGTACAAATCAATGCGGACTTTGAAGTTGCACTACTTAAGCACAAAGATTGCGAAAGTGAAGAATTAAAGTCTACGAGCACAAGACTGAAGATAAAATAGAATGCTAGGATTCGAAATGTAAAACATGGGGTGACCTCCCTTAGGGGGAGATTGTTAGGAATTAGAAAATTCCATAGTGAAGTGTCGGTCACCCCAAGTATTATCTAGCATAAGTTAGCTCGTAGACATATCGTTAGTTACGTTATTTACTGTTTTATTAGTTAGTTATTAGTCTAGTTTAGCATAGTGCAACACCGTGGAGGAAGGACGGGTCTTTACCCACTGTATACCTGATCCACAGGCCGATAGGAGGTCGTATTTCTTGTAACTATAAATACCCCTTCCATCCATGGAAGGGGTGGTGCTTTTCAATCTATTCTACAATTTGTGAAGTAACTCTCTACCAAGAAAACACCCAACTCTCTAACTTTCTCTCTCTAATGGCTAACATGTATTTTGATCATCTACTCTATCCTTGTATATATTTATCAGAAAAACCAAATACAAAAATATAAAACCAGTAAAACAAAATAGAAAATTATAAAACCAACAAAAACCCATAAAAATTAAAAAATTTCAAAAATACCAAAAATATTGTTTCTCAAGACATGTCTTCTGGTATCGATAACATCTACGGTCTTAGAAATGTCATTCAATAATGGGACGGGACTTTAGATGAAGTTCGAGCAGGAGGTGTAAATATTCTTTTTCTATACATGTCTCTAAATTTATGGCTTACAGTTATTTCAGACTGTAACCCGGGCTTCAAATGATGGCTTACAGTTATTTCTGACTGTAACCCGGGCTTCAAATGATGGCTTGCAGTTACTTCAGACTGTGACCCGTGCTTTAACCATGGCTTGCTATTATTTTCGATAGCAACCCGCTCTTCATGGAAGGAAAGTGTTGCGCTAAAACAATTTGTCAAATATTTCGTGCACTTATCCTAAAACTTAAATGAGAAAAGTATGTCGAAGGACTGCTGTTCCTACTCAAATATTTTTCCTTCTAAAATTCTTCAGAAAAATATTTGTTTTAACAAAATTGGTGGTAAATGAGTTGCTTGAGAAATCAATCAGAATCAGAGTTTTTATAATAATTGAAAACTTAATCAATGACTTCCGCGCTTTTAAACTTGTCAGTAAAATAAATCATTGATTGAGGGGGAGAATGTTTTCAAATTTACATCATCTAACGGGCTTTCTTAATTATCCTATATGCTTAATTAAAAATGATGTTAACCTACGTTGAAGGACTAGGTGCCCAGGATATGATTGTTAGGTTTAGATGATTAGAGTTTGATGAACACATTATTCCCATACCTTATATGAACTGATTGATATGTTGAATTGACTTTTATTAGTCGATTGTTGTTTGGGTGATGTCGACCACCATATATCTGTATGTGTGTTCACTAACGTATGCAGGTATCTTGGTATAAGAATGTTCCCGATCCGGATCACACATAATATGATGTTTGGATGCCGAAAGTAAAGGGTAACTAGATCTTGGGTTGACAAATGAAGAAACGGAGCTTAATTGGACTTCTATGGAGAGTTGGCATAAATGCAACGTAAGAGGTCTCACTGCATCAGCAGATCGTTTTCTTCTAAGTGATTGAAGAAACGGAGCTTAATTTGACCTCAGTTGGCATTAAAATGCAACGTAAGAAGAAGTCTCACTTGCATCGGCAGACGTTTTTCTTCCAAACCTTACAGCAACAACAACAGAAGCTTCTCAACCACCTAACGTATTTTTGTGCAGGATACCATTTTTAAACAATTTTGAATAATTTGATTAAATTGTTTTGAAAATGGAAAAATATTGTTTTGAAAATAAATTGAACTGAATTTTGAAAATCACCGGACTTCATTTTATCAAAATTTAAGTCACTCAATTATCGACTTGGTCATGGATTGAGGGGAGAGTGATTTAAAATAAAATATTTTCAAACTATATTTCTTCACAAAAGTTCCGTTTTGTACAATAATTAAGTGGTGATCTAAAGATTTAATGTTATGTCATGGTATGATTTTCTTTAGAATCAAGATCTTTCAAAATGAAATTTTTTCAGTTCTTGTTTGATTGTGAAATTGTTTTATTTTACCTAAAAGATATCTTAAAACAATCATACCTGACACTAACAATCTTTAATGTCTTAAAATGGTCCTTATCGTGATTTTTCAAAGTTAAAACAAGCCACGTCTTTCCCCAAAATCTTTTAAATGATTTAAATCAATTGGGATCACAAATCTCAAAAGGTTTGAAATTTTGATCGGGGTAGAGATCGTGAGTTAAATCTCTATCTGTTTTATGGAATTGGTTTTAGTCCTTCAAAGGCACTCCTGCCTCCATGTGCCAAACGACTTCAAATACACAATGCACATGTTGAGGAGGAGGATTTATCAAAAAACCAGATGAGTATTTAAACAGGGCCACATTTTCTCCCATGTTTTCTAAACCTAATTAAATCACTTGGGATCCAAAATCTCAAAGGATTTGATATTTTTGATCGGGGGAGAATTTGTGATTTAATAATGAAATTTGATAAAAGGTGACCGTTTTGATTCAAATGTGCATGCTGCTCTCTCTTGTGTGCTAAACGCTTTCGAATCTCGAAGCACATATTGAGGGGGAGCATTTTAAAGAAAATAAACTATTGAGGTACAAAAGCTTTTATGTTTTAACATAAAGTTCCTTGATTGAGTTTTCAAATGGTTTTCTAAATGGCTTTTGTGATTCGTAGATGTGCTTCAAAAGAACTCTTGCCTCTATGTGTTAAAATGATTTATCTTATCCTATGCACATATTGAGGGGGAGAATTTTACCAAGAAAATCAAATGGCTTTTTTCTATGAAAATTGTGATCAAAGAAAATATTTCAAAGTCCTCTTGCCTCCATGTGCTAAACAATTTCTAAATCATAAGCACATGTTGAGGGTGAGGTTTTCTAAATGATCAAAGCTATTAAGGTACAAAATTCTTTGATCTTGTATCACAAGTACCTTGATTGGTTTTTCCAAATGATTTTTCAATTGGTTTCATGAAGGAAAGAACAATACCAAAAGACCGACCAATTTACTTTATGCATGGTGTTATAAGGATGGTTAGGTTAGGTATTCGTTCCCACGATCCGCCAGGGAGGGATCTACCGAGGGACAATCCACTAGATAGTGTAGAGTCCTTAGGTATATTGAAAAAGGAGAAAAATGAGATATGGGAAGAGTGCGGACTGAGATAGAGCTAGAACTGGAATAAACCCAACAAGGTTCTAGTTATGAAGTCTCGGTAAGCACGAAGGGGTTGAAGAATGAAAAATAATTGAATGTGAAAAGGGTGAAAAGAAATAGCCCTCCAATAATTCAACCTTAGGGCAGAAGCCGGGTTCAATACATATGCTACAGGTGTTTACTAAGGTAACATTGGTATTGAAGACAAGACGTCATGGACCCAGTGACGCACTACACTAAACTTCCCAAGCTACTCAAGTTCCTCTTAAAAGGGCTTGTTTCATTCTCACGGGGAACCTACATAATCTATCGACTTTCTCTTAGAGATTGTTGATATTGAAGGAGGAGACCCTCTCCCTAGTCTCCGATATAGGATCCAAATATGCACAAATTGACTCTAGTGCCACGAGATCATCAATAAATCTCATTAGGACACTTTCAATGAAGACTCTCTATTTCACACAATGTGGAAAGAGAGATTATATCTTGAGTCCTACGCATTATCCTTGTGGTATTGCGAACATCACAGTGATGTGTTTACATATTCACCGTGTAGATGGAAAGCCTTCTGGAGCCAACATCTAACAAGCTCCTGGTAGGTGGCATGTGAGATCTATTATACAGATCAACCATGTGACAACTGGATAGAAACGATGGGGCGATTCACTCGTGAATCAACCTTGGTCCAGGAAATGGATTGACGGATACTTTTGGAAAAACCGTTCGATGTGCAAACCTTCTTTTCTCTAGCACGTCGAATGTGTAATTATGTTTTCAAACACAAAAAGTATCTCTGATTGAAAAAATACTTTTGGAAAAACCGTTCGATGTGCAAATCTTCTTTTCTCTAGCACGTTGAATGTGTACTCTTTTCAAATACAAAAGGTATTTTTGATTGAAAATTGATCTTTCTCATAAAACCTTCGTCGTATTGCAAAACTCTTTCTTCTAAGCAATACACGATTGTTTTCAAATCATTTTTCATCAATCAGTGAATCTCAATTAGCTGGTTCACTCACTCCGTGTTGTCTTCTTTGAGATGTTCCGGTTTGAGAACAAATAGAACAGCTGCGAAACCTGTCAAGGAGATTCTTAGGAATCCTACGATCACAGGCGGTACTTGTCTTGATCAACGAGGAACCGTGGGCGTGTACCTCAATTCAACAAAAGTGATCAAAGACACTTTCGTGTGTTTTATTGCTAACTGTTGTTTGCAGTTACATTTGGACGGTTGCGGTGTCGAATTGGCGGTCAATCCAATGTCACATGCTCACAGCATCCACACTTAATTTGAAGAAATCATGACTGGTGCATATCTACATAACACAGTTCGATATTCCATACTATGCTTCGCCCGCTGCTGCAAATATCATGAACCCGTAAGGCTTCCGCTACTCTGATGGAAAGATGTCATGATTCAAAAGTGTGAGCATGTCGGTCCGAAGGTCACAACTTCACATGATGGCAACACAATAAAGGGTGATCCAGAGATTTATGTGGTGATGATCTTAATGAAAGCTCAAAGATCATCAAAGATGTGGATCGGTTAAAGGCCTCCACTGAAAGTACAAACCACTCGGACTATGAAGAGTCATTGCTAAAGCACAAAGATGCAGAAGTTGAAGAATTCAAGTCTACGAGCTCAAGACTGAAGATTAAATAGAATGCTAGGATTCAAAATGTAAAACATGGGGTGACCTCCCTTAGGGGGAGATTGTTAGGAATTAGAAAATTCCATAGTGAAGTAGCGGTCACCCCAAATATAATCTAGCATAAGTTAGCTCGTAGACATATCGTTATTTACTGTTTTATTAGTTAGTTATTTAGTTTAGAGTAACACCGTGGAGGAAGGACGGGTCTTTACCCACTGTATGCCTGATCCACAGTCCGAAGGAGGACGTTTAGTTTGTAACTATAAATACCCTCTACCTCCCAAGGTAGAGGGTTGGACCTTTCATTCATCTTAATCTAACCTTCTATGTTTTCTTTCACTTTCTCTCTCTAGAAAGGCTCCCACTTTCTCTCTCTAAAACCTCTAAACAATTCGACCCATATTATTGTTTGTTATGTGTTTATGAAATCCAATATCTAACAATAATTGTTAGGAATTAGAAAATTCCATAGTGAAGTAGCGGTCACCCCAAATATAATCTAGCATAAGTTAGCTCGTAGACATATCGTTATTTACTGTTTTATTAGTTAGTTATTTAGTTTAGAGTAACACCGTGGAGGAAGGACGGGTCTTTACCCACTGTATGCCTGATCCACAGTCCGAAGGAGGACGTTTTGTTTGTAACTATAAATACCCTCTACCTCCTAAGGTAGAGGGTTGGACCTTTCATTCATCTTAATCTAACCTTCTATGTTTTCTTTCACTTTCTCTCTCTAGAAAGGCTCCCACTTTCTCTCTCTAAAACCTCTAAACAATTCGACCCATATTATTGTTTGTTATGTGTTTATGAAATCCAATATCTAACAATTGGTATCAAGAGCCATGGTTAGATCATCTCTTACATATCTTTGGATTTCTAGTGGTTTTTGAGTTTGAGAAAGTTTAGTGGTTTTTGCATCATTTGGTGGATTTCTAGTGTTAAAGTTTGGATTTTGATTGTACTTTTGTGTTTAGGATCATCACAAGTGTTTAGGTTTTGATTTGGAAGGATTGAATCATCGTGGTTGGGTTGTTTTTGGATTGAAAAGTGTGTTTTTAAAGTTTTTTCTAGCTAGCGACTTGAGCTACGGACTTCTTTTCTTGGTAGCGACTTGGTTTGTAAAAAGGTAGCGAGTTATAGTTGTTTTTTGTAGCGACTTGGTCCTAGTGACTTGTCTATTGAGACAAGCCGACAAATAGTACAAGTTAGTGGATTCTCCACTACGGCTAGCGACTTGGTGAGGTTAGCGACTTGCTTGAGAAATTGTTAGCGAGTTGTAGTGTAAGTTGTTAGCGACTTGATACTAGCGACTTGGACACTTAGCGAGTTGTTCTTTAGCGACTTGTCTGCTTAGCGATTTAGTGTTAGCGACTTGGACCTTAGCGAGTTGCTCTTTAGCGACTTGACTGTGTAGCGACTTGGTGCTTTAGCGACTTGTGTCCAGCGACTTGGGTCCTAGCGACTTGGTCTTAGCGACTTGGTTCAAGAATTCTTAGCGACTTGTTGACTTTTCCCGACAAAACTTCAAACGGCTATAACTTTTGATCCGTAACTCCGTTTTCAGCATTCTACCCATCAAAACGACCGTGAGAACGAGGTCATTCGAGTCAAACTTCGAGGGCTAAATCCGCTCTGAACAGAAGTTATTGAGGTTTTTATGTTTTTAGACCTAAAATTCTCGGGAAAATCGTGCATAAACCAATCAAAATCTCAACCAAACAACATCTCTGCTAACCCTACAAACATTTATATGTCCTAACACACAATTGTCTATCATTTTGACAATCCATCAGTCATCTTAACACGTTCCATTGGTCATTGCTTAACGGTTTGGTCTTGATTTTAGTAAAATCCCGCGAAAGATTCTATTTCTCGGTTTAAATCATAGACTTGTAAATTCCCGTGGATTCATCAACATCATGTCTTACACTCCGATTCAAATGATTTGAAGTACTCAAACTGTATGATGCTGTAGACAACCATGAGAATATTAGCTATACTAAGCGGTTCAGATGATGGAATCAATAAATGATGATTTGAGTTCTTCATGCTCCGAGTCCAATGAGAAAGATTTGCACCTATTCAGGATACAGAATGTCATGCAAAAGGAAAGCGGCATTGAACCTTATCAACAACTTCACTCTCACCTCATGTTACTTCTTCCCACATCAATGGAACGAACATGTATTGCCCTCTTCCGTCGGGACTTATCCACATTAACAGGAACTTTGCTGTTAAACCTAGAGCAATTGGAGCTACAACTTGACAAAGAGAAGGTTCATAAGGATAGTTCGGCGTTGCACTTCAAGTGATCTACAAACACTTTCATCATTCATTAGAAGGGAATTCACATCGATTATGATCAAGACATGGCTGAAATGTCCTTCAAGAGACACACTGGAATGGAAATTAGCGTGTTCACGGAGACACTTATCCATCTCATGGATAATGTGGAGAAGTATATTGAGGAAGTTACTCGAAAGATGAAAATGTAGATGAGAGTCGAGTACAGTTGAGAGATATTTGTGATAAGTCGGGTGATGTATCGAAAGGTCGGTGTTGAATGCAGAATATCGAAACAACAAAGAATGATGTAACCAACTCATTAACTCCTGTCACACAAGAAGTGGATGCTATGATCGAAAAGGTGAATGAATCTTGGGTACAATCAATGAATTGTTGTGTTGAGACCGGTATGGCACCAGATGTTGGATCGGTTGACACTAAATCTGAGGCTCGAGACGGATAAGCTTGAAACGCCGGTTCAGTGACTCTTGTTACACATGATGTGGATGCAGATATCGGACCGAAATTGAACAGAGTCATGTAATGAGGTACCCTTTATTGTTCAACACAATGCATCTGCTAAAGTACTTAAACAAACTGATCATGATCTTTGAACATGACTTTGATAAATCTTCATGGCGAGGTTGAGTCCGAAATTAAGTGTTTCAAAGCAAAAGATATGGTTGATAAAAAGGCTTTTGATGAACTTTCAAACAAATTCTCAAATCTTGAAAAACATTGCATTTCACTTGAAATTGCGTCTGAGTAAAGAAGAAAGTTTTCAACTTAACAAACCATGTAAAAATCCGAACTTCACTGAATTCCGTGAACTTCTTGAAATTAACACTTTGAAAGCTCAGCTTCAAGACAAAGACTCAACCATTTACAATCTGAAGAAACATATTTCTGTCTTGAATGAGAAAAGTAATTTAGTCATGAATACACAAGACATTGATGCTATTATAACAAGAAATAATGAATTGTCAATTTATGTGGCTAAATTACTAAAGGAAAATGAGTCTTTGAGAAAGCATCACATAGAACTAAGTGACTCTGTCAATGAAGCTAGAACTAATTCAATGGAACAAACAAACCCTTTAATAGCAAAGATTGATGAACTCAAAGCTCAACTTCGGGAAAAGTGTTTCACCATTGTTGCCTTAAAGAATGAGCTTAGAAAAACCGTAGGGAAAAGTGTGAACACTAAGTTTACAAAACCATCAACCTTGGGAAGCGGTTTCTCATCCCACTAGGGACCGGTCCGTTGTTAGGCAGCCTACTGCATTTAAATCTGAAAGAACAAAATTTTCAAAAACACGGTTTGCCTCCCAAGTTGATGAGAAACAAGTTTTGTCAAAACCAGTCTCTTCACCAGAGTTACCTAAGAATAAGGCTTCTAGCTCCGTTAACTCTCAACGCGTAGCCACGTCTACTCCCAGCACCTCTAGGATTAGTTCGAAAACAGTATCAAAACCAAGCATTAAAACCCAGAATTCATATGATATAAATGACTTGTGGAAGAACTATTATCTAGAAAAAGCTAGGAAAAAGGCACAGATTCGAAAAGACGGAATTTTAGGTGCAAGAACTAGGGTGAGATTTCAAGGCACTGCTAGTAGTTGTAAACCACTACCTAGGAACACTCAAAAGACTAGGGATTGGCGTGCATCTAAGAGCATCTATGTGCATAAGAATGCTAAGCATGTAGAAAACAAAACTAGAAATTCAGAGTCTTTTCCACATAAGAAACATTTTCCTAATTCACATGCCAAGGTACAATCCACTAAGACTACCTACATGGCTAAGGTTCAACATGTTATGATGCAAAACAAACCTAAAACTTAGCTAGATGGATACCAACTGCTAAATCCGTGGAAACCAGGAATAAGAAGGCTAACAATCCTAGACCTTGCCATAAGTGGATACCGTCTGGTAGAACGTTTAAGGATGCTGGACTTAGGTGGATACCTACAGGAAAGATGTTTACCAATGGCATTCTCAATGTTGACCGTGAAACCCCAAAGGGTTTGGATACTGATGTCACTAACCAAAATATATGCAATCAAGTTTGTAATATTAGTGCAAGTAGTCCTTACTTAGTTGCAGATACTTCAATCCTTCAATACATGGACTGGCTTAAAGTATGGATAACAAAAGGATTGATATCTCATAACTCACGGGTTCAAGTTACTCAACATTGATATTCAATCAGCTATGACGTATGAACACAACAGTTCATGCCTCGTACTCTAAAGAAAAGAAAAGTGTACGTCTCAGTGCGCTTTATCTTCTGAAGAAGAGAAATCTTCTAATTAATGACCATTCTCATCAACATGCTTCATGCTTCTTCCATGCGCTTTCGATTATCAAGTGAACCGGGCTACCATTGATTGTTTTCTTATTCAACTTGCTCTACTATAAGGACGATGGCAACATCATGTGCTAATTTTGCGGGGGAGAAGTGTGAATAGAATACATTTGGATGATTTCACTTATTTAGTCAAGAATGGCAACTTCGTCTGCAATTCTTGAGGGGGAGAAAAAGTATGATAATTCTGCATGGTTGATTGTTATCTGAGAATAAATGGTCAAACGGCTCCAAACTCATGTAAGAACCGAGCTTCTTCTTATCGGGTCATCTTTACATGGAGTTTCTTCTAAGAGTCGTTGGTTGACATCTTCACTCGGATTGATGAGTTTATCGACAAAGTGCTTCCGATTAATGCCTCACATATACTTCGACGTGATGATTCCGGGCAACCTTATGTTCTTGTTTGATGTGATTGTTTGTTTGGTGTTACCATTTCAAGTGTTTGATGCGGCCTGATTGCTGATTTCCTTGATGAACATCTTTCTGTTCTTGTTTGATTGGGAGGGATTTTAGTTAAGGGGATTTGCAAGATGTAAGTTAATTGGGATGCTTTTTGGTGTGAGTTGAAGATGTTAACTATCTATTCCCCAACTAAACAATATTGAAGAAGGTCGAGTCTACAGTCGGTTCTACATTTTTTGTTGCATTTTAGAAGACTAAAGACGAGTTGAATTTGATTATCCAAAGACTTCTTCTTAATCTGGGCATTTATCAAACATATTGTCGGTTTAGGGGAGAGCACTAATTGGGGGAGAGTGATATGTCAAATTTAATCCCCAATTAGACTTGCTCATTCTGTTCTTCAGCATGTTGATTCTCATAAAGACTTCAAGTATTCTTCTCATAAAGATTTCAAGTATTTGGGCTGATAAGATGTTGATGATTCTGAAGTGTCAAAACCAGCAAGGGGGAAGGAGACTCACATCTAAACACAAAGCGCGAGTAAACTTGATGAGCTTAATACTTCTAAGTAATTGAAGATATCCCGGGAAGACAAATGTTATTACCGCAGAGAAACTCAATGTTTGACTCATGGCGAGTAAACTTGATGAACTTAACTCTTCTAAGTGATTGGAGATATCCCGGGAAAACTAATGTCATGACCGCAGAGAAACTCAAGGTTTTACTCATCAAAGCGTTTTGTGTTCTTATTACAACGTCGTGGGGGAAGTGATGTAAATGAAAGTTTCTGAAGATAAAAGAGGTACACTGGTGTGTGATGATCTCGATGTTATCGCAATCATCGGGGAAGAGAGAATTGTGTACATTGGGGGCGCTCAGCTGTCTCACTTGAGGGCTTAATCGTGATTCGAGATATAATCACTTATTCGGAGTTGACATCCACAAAGATTGTCATCCGCAGAGATAATCAGTGATTCGGCCTGCTTCTTCAATGTTATCGGTTGTTCTCTCTGTGGGGAATGTGTGTACTTCGGGTCCTTGAGCTTCATACACGATCATCGGGGAAGAAAGCCATTGTTTACCACAAACATTAGGGAGGTGTTTTCTCTCCGGGCATGATGTGTATTCGGGAGAGTTCTTGGATATTGGTGTACTTCTGGTTCTTGAGCTTCATACACGTTTATCAGGGAAGAAAAATGAGAACATGGGAAGGTGTTCTTCATTCCCCTCATGAAGTGTATTCGGGAGAGTTCTTGAGCATTATACTAAGAGACGGACTGCATCATTTCAACTACACGGGGGAAGTGTTCTCTTGACACCTTTTGGAATGGATTGCGTCATACTTCAGTGGTTATGAAATTTGAGAAGAGTTATTTATGTGTGGGATGATACGTTGTTGTTCTTTTGGATGATATAACCTCGAACGAAGAATCACGGTGATTATTCTTAAAAGGAGCAGCAAGTTCGATGATAATGGTGTGCTTCTTTGTGCACCTGGCCAATGGAAGCTTGAAAGAAAGATTTGAATCTGCTCAGCTAAAGGATTTTCGGTTTGGGGGGAAGCTGCCAAAGTCTCACTTTCAAGTGGCTCAATTTCTCTCTTCGATTCAAGAGTCTTGGAAGTTTTGGTGGTGAATGTTTGAACGTCACATTATCGTTCCTTAATTATACATAGCCTAACTAACTATGTCTAATTCTGGAGGGATCATGTTATGTTGGGAGCAGTTATTTATAAATCTTAGTGCAAGCAAGATTTTCACATATTCCTAAAAGTCAAAGTGATACTCATGGGAGATTCTTCCAAAATTTTCTCTATCACAATGTTTATACACTCTTAATCATAGATAACCGTAACGATACTTCCTCATGTCTTCTCTCCTCGTAATTCATCACAAACCCTAAACATGAGTGTTAGGAATTAGAAAATTCCATAGTGAAGAGTCGGTCACCCCAAGTATTATCTAGATTAAGTTAGCTCGTAGATTTGTCGTTAGTTACGTTATTTAGCAGTTTATTAGTTAGTTTGTAGCGTAGTTTAGTTTAGAGCAACACCGTGGAGGAATGACGGGTCTTTACCCACTGTATGCCTGATCCACAGGCCGATAGGAGGTCGTATTTCATGTAACTATAAATACCCCTTCCATTCATGGAAGGGGTGGTGCTTCTCATTCAATCTAACATTCCCTTTGTTTAAACCTCTAGCAAGAACACCCTCTCTCTCTAGTTTCTCTCTCTAAAATGGTAAACATGTATTTTGATCATCCAAGACCACCCGAATCATCAACACAATAGTATATCGATCCTACAGTTGGTATCAGAGCCAGGTTATTGTGTTATATTTGATTTGTGTGGTACGTACCATGGTTGTTGTTTGTGGTTTGTTTTGATTCATGTTGTTACTGATTTGGTACTATCTGTTGGGTCGAAAATATTTTCTTGTCCATATTCTTGTGAGAATCTGTTTGTAACATGTTTTGTATATCACTTTTGGTCAAAACGTGGTAACCTATCATGTGTCTTTTGTCCAAACATCTTTTGTCCAAACAGTGCTTTATGAAACTTGTCAATATTCATCATTTGAGAAGCTGTTCTTTACATGTGGTCAAAACTGTTATTACATGGGTCATAACTGGTCAAGTTTTTATGGTCAAAACGGGTATAAAAGATGTCCTTTTGCTGCCTTTCTTTTCTGGGTTTGGGTCTGTACGTTTGGCACTCTTGGTGGCGACTTGGTAGGTTTGATGTTTCTGGATTTGTTGTTTCATCTTGGTAGCGAGTTGTTATGCGTTTCTGTAGCGACTTGTCATTTTTATGGTCAAGCGAGTTGTACTTTGAAATATTGGTAGCGACTTGACAGAACTAGCGACTTGTCTTTACAAGTCGTAGCAACTTGGTCTAGCGACTTAGTGCTAGCGACTTGTTAACAGATCTAGCGACTTACTTAAGAAAAATACTAGAGACTTGTTTTGAACTGAAGTAGCGAGTTAATATGCTAGCGACTAGTCTTTACTAGTTTGCAACTTGTGCTTAAAAATCTTTGGCTAGCGACTTGACTCCATGACTTAGACCTAGCGACTTGACAGAAATATTAGAAGAAGAGTTGACTATCAAGTCTTGACCACAACAAACCAAATACCTATACCAATTTAAACTATCGACCTCAGTTTCATTAAAACATCTCTGGTCTTTGTTCATCAAAAGAAAATAATTTGTCTCGAAGTAACATCATCAGTCCACAAAAGGTAAACATTATGTGGATCTCAGCTAGGTGGTATAACGAATCTCATTTGAGATTTCAAAAATCTTGTTTGATCAAAACCAACATATCCATCATCAATCCACATGTCAAATAACTAATTATCCGAAACATAAAAGAAAAGTTACATATTAAACATATTTTTGATCTCAGTTTTTGTTCTTGGTATTGCAAGTCAATGAGACTTTCACATGTGAACAAGTTAACCATCATCGATTCAACAAATATCCGAATACTTGAAGGACGAACAAAACCAATCACTGATTTCATCCCTCCTCCATGTTCGGCTAAAATGAAAAAAAAATTTAAAAGGTTTCAACTTGATTGGAAATTACCTACCCGTGAGTTTCTAATTGTCCTTTATGCCGTATCATGTCATTCTAACCATCCCTGTGGCCAAGTCGAGACATGTTTCTATTGCCATCCCTGTGGCATATAAGAAATAGTATAGGATTTGAAGAGGATGATTATGAGTAGTGGGTTGTTGATTAGAAGTGATTTGTTTGTGTCAACTATGTTTTTGGAGGGAGGGCTGCGTTATCTTTGTGACTAGGATTCACGAATTTTTTTTTGGATGAGATAAGCTGATGAGAGGGGCGTAGTGTTTTGTGATTAAGGTTACAAGGAATTAGGGTTGTGGCTTTATATACACAAGTATTTAGGGTATGAGTGTTTGGTTATTTTGTGATGTCATGGGCCTCGTGGTATTGTGGTATTGTGGGCCGTTGTTAGTTAATGAGATTTGATTCACATGGACCTTTCCGTGTAATATGATTTGTGACAAATACTCGTATGTGGACTGATATGGATTGGACAAATGGAATTTAATATTTGTGATCTTGCTTAAATCCGTCTATTGGCCGAGACTTAATTTACTTGGTCTAATAATTTTTGGACTGGAATGTATCTTGTTATCCGAATATGTTTAAGTAAAATCATATTGGATACAATTCGTTAAGACTTGGTGTTATTAAGTATGGTACTTTGGTCATACAATTTCACGGAGGATACTAATGTCACTGCTTAGTGTACTTTGTGTTGGACCAAGTGGTGTACTAATAGTTAAAACCGAACATGGACCGTGTCATTATGATCGGATGGATTATTAGATCGGGTATTATTTGAGAATCGGGTCCAAAATATCATCAAAAAATCTATACCAAAGTCTCTTATTTGATGGTTAAGAGTTATTTGGACCGGGCTTGGAATTAAATGAGGGAAGTTTAGATTTGGATTATCATGCGTTGTGACTTGGATTAATTTGGAAGTAATAGTAACTTCATGGACTGTGCCTCGATTATTCAAGTAACCAAGCTTGGGCCGTACACATGATTGGGTCTGATGGGCTTCTCAAGAGATTTGATTGTTTATGGATTTGTTGATGAGATTTGTTGTGTTATGTGGTTTGATACTTTGGTTTATGCATTTTCATGGAGGATATTTTGTCACGGCTTGAATTTATTGAAAATGTTGACTACGGGATGTTTGGACGATATTTCTTATTTGGATTTGAAGTGAGGTTTTCCGGGCGCGTTTTCTTATTTCGTCTTCTTTCTTTCTACCCTTCCGCGAAGATGACTTGTTTGGGCGTTTATTGAGTGTGATAAAGACTTGGCTATTTAATTACGGTTGTGATTCTTTCTCGTTTAATCCACAACGTAACTATCACTTCGGTGTCTCACTCAGTTGAGAATGTCAAGAGGTTTTGTACATTGGGTACACCGTTTCTTTTCACCAGGATTAGTACAAGCTTAAGTGACAAATCTGGGGAATTCTTCTTCATAATCAAGGTTGGTATATCGGGTTTACTTCACCAAGTGGTCACAGCAATAGCCGTCAGAATATGAGGAAGATGTGTTTACCAATGTGTTGATGTTGGAGATTGAACCGTTGATGAACTGCTGCATATTCCCCTAAAACAGATATTCACCGAAACCAAAGTTGTCATTACACATTCAAGCTGACATTGTTTACGGTTTTGTCTTGATTTTTGTAAAATCCCGCGAAAGAACCTATTTCTCGGTTTAAATCATAGACTTGTAAAATCCCGTAACAATGGAAACATCCTGGTAATTGTAAAGTGCATATCCGGAACTATCATACGATTTATTCTTGGTTTTGTAAAATCCCGCAAAAGAATCTATTTTTCGGTTTAAACCATAGAGTTGTAAAATCCCGTGATGATGGAACCATCTTGGAGAAAGGAAAGCGTATTTCGGGGTCTTCTGATGTTGGTGTTACGGTTTCTGTTTCGAAGAAGGGATAAAAGGGTGTAGTTCATGAATTGGATGTGTGTTTGGATATTCGTCATGGCAGTTTGGTTATTACTTGGTTTTACGGGGTTCTATGCTTGTAACCATGGTCGGGATGAAACCATTATCCGAGTTCACTTTAAACGTCAAAGGAGGCTAGAATTGAGCTTTGAACCAGAAGATGTGACAACGGGGTTAATTCGCTATTATTTATTTGAGGTTGAAGTGAAATATCACGGGCGAGTGCACTTAGTATCTATCGGGGATGGTTGGATAAAGATTCTTCATGATCCTTGTTCGATGCTTATTATCAAAAACGAAGACTTGGAAATCTAGTTATTGTTGGGTGTCTTTTACCTTTTCTTTTACCACTTGGGGGAATTGGGCTCATACCACTACAAAATAACTATCACTTTAAGGAGTTACATTGTAGTGCTCAGTGTCACATTCAATTGTGGATTTTCAAGAGGTGATATACGTCTAATACTAGATGGTTGGTTGGTTGAAGAGTATAGAGTACTTAGAGATTCAAATGGGCATGAATTCTCGGCACCGCTCTTTGTTACATATGTGCAAGTTTAAGTCACGAGTTTGGGTTATTCTACTTCAGGGTCAAATCATCATATTGAGTTTTCTCCATCAGTTGTCACTACAAAAAGCCTACTGAATGAAAATGGGTTGATTACATGTTATGCTAAAGAGTTTGAAAAGAGAGAGATTATGACGTTTGAATACTTCAGTTCAAGCCTCGTACCTCAAAGAAAAGAAATGTGTACGTCTCAGTGCGCATTATCTTCCAAAGAAGAGAAATCTTCTTATGACGTATGAACACAATCAGTTCATGCCTCGTACTCTAAAGAAAAGAAATGTGTACGTTTCAGTGCGCATTATCTTTGAAAGAAGAGAAATCTTCTTATGACGTCTGTTCACATCAGTTCAGGCCTCGTACTCCAAAGAAAAGAACTGTGTACGTTTCAGTTTGCATTATCTTCTGAAGAAGAGAAATCTTCTCTATTATGACCATTCTCATCAACATGCTTCATACTTTTTCCATGAGCTTCAGTCGTCAAGTGAACAGGGCTACCATTGATTGTTTTCTTATTCCACTTGCTCAACTATAATGACGATGGCGACATCATGTGCTAATTTTGCGGGGGAGAAGTGTGAATAGAATACTTTTGGATGATTTTACTTATTTAGTCAAGAATGGCATCTCCGTATGCAATTCTTGAGGGGGAGAAGAAGTGTGAATTTTTGCATTGTTGATTGAAATTTGAGAATATAAATGGTCATACGGCTCTAAACTCATGTAAGAACCGAGCTTCTTCTTATCGGGTCATCTTCACATGGAGTTTTTCTCTTTTAAGAGCCGTTGGTTGACATCTTCACTCGGATTGATGAGTTTATCGACAAAGTGCTTCCGGTTAATGCTTCACGTATACATCAACATGATGATTCCGAACAATCTCTATGTTCTTGTTTGATGTGACGGGTAGTTTGGTGTTACCATCTTGTGTGTTCGTTGCGGCCTGATTGCTGATTTCCTTGATGAACATCTTTCTGTTCTTGTTTGATTGGGAGGGAGTTTAGTTAAGGGGATTTGCAAGATGTAAGTTAATTGGGATGCTTTTTGGTGGGATGCTTTTTGGTGTGAGTTGAAGATGTTAACTATCTATTCCCCAACTGGACAATCTAGAAGAAGGTCGAGTCTACAGTCGGTTCTACATTTTCTGCTGTATGTCAGAAGACTAAAAGACGAGTTACATGTGATTATCAAAAGACTTCTTCTTATTCTGGGCATTTATCAAACAGATTGTCAGTTTAGGGGAGAGCACTAATTTGGGGATATTGAAATGCCAAATTTAATCCCTAATTAGACTTGCTCATGTTTTTCTTCAGCAAGTTGATTCTCACAGATACATCTGAGCTAATGATGTTCTTCTCAACAAATTTCTAGTATACGGGCATATAATGATTTGCTGACTCTGAAGTGTCAAAACCAGCAAGGGGGAAGGAGACAAGCATCTAAACACGAGTAAACTTGATGTACTTAATACTTCTAAGTAATTGAAGATATCCCGGGAAGACAAATGTTATTACCGCAAAGAAACTCAAGATTTGACTCATGGCGAGTAAACTTGATGAACTTAATTCTTCTAAGTGATTGAAGATATCCCGGGAAAACAAATGTCATGACCGCAGAGAAACTCAAGGTTTTACTCATCAAGGCATTTAGTATTCTTATTCCAACTATGTGGGGGAAGCGATGGAAGAGTTAGTTTCTGAAGATAAAAGAGGTACACAAGTGCGTGATGATCTCGATGTTATCACAATCATCAGAGGAGAGAAAATTGTGTACATTGGGGCTCATTGTTTCACTTGAGGGCCTAATCAGTGATTCAGAGATATAATCACTTATTCCGGAGTTCACATCCGCAGAGATTGTCATCCGCAAAGATAATCAGTGACTTGGCCTGCTTCTTGAATGTTATCAGTTATTCCTTCCTTGGGTATTGGTATACTTCCGATACTTGAGCTTCATACACGATCATCAGGGAAGAAAAATGTGAACATGGGGAGGTGTTTTCATTCCCCTCATGATGTGTATTCGGGAGAGCTCTTGGGTATTGGTGTACTTCGGGTTCTTGAGATTCATACACGATCATCCGGGAAGAAAAATGTGAACATGGGAAGGTGTTTTCATTCCCCTCATGATGTGTATTCGGGAGAGTTCTTGAGCATTATACGAAGAGACTGATTGCATCAATTCAACTACTTGGGGGAATTGTTCTCTTGACACCTTTTGGAATGGCTTCAGATGTCAGTTGAAAAGAAATATGAGAAGATTATTTAAGTGTGGGATGAAACGTTCTTGTTCTTCTATTGGATGATATAACCCCGAACGGAGAACCTCGATTATCGTTCTTAAATGGAGCAGCGGGATTTATGATAATGGTGTGCTTCTTCGTGCACCTGGCTAAAGCAAGCTTGAAATAGAGCTTCGAATCTGCTCATCTAATGGTCTTTCGGCTTGGGGGAAGCTGCCAAAGTCTCTCTTACTCAAAGGCTCATGCTCTATCTTATGTTCTGGAGCCTCAGAAGCTTTGGTGGTGAAAGTTTAAGAGATGATGACTTCTATCTTCTACAACGGGGCTGCTCGATATCCTTATCTCGGTACTCGTATCATCATCTTCTTAATCTATATCATCTTATCTATCTTTGTATATATCTATCTGTAAAACAAAAAACCCATAAAAATCAGAAAATTTAAAAATACCAAAAATATGTTTTCTAAAGACATGTCTTCTGGTATCGATAACATCTACGGTCTTAGAAATGTCATTCAATAATGGCACGGGACCATAGATGAAGTTCGAGCAGGAGGTGTAAATATTCTTTTTCCAAACATGTCACAAATTTAATGGCTTATAGTTATTTCTGACTGTAACCCGGGCTTCAAATGATGGCTTACAGTTATTTCAGACTGTAACCCGGGCTTCAAATGATGGCTTGCAGTTACTTCAGACTGTTACCCGCGCTTAAACTATGGCTTGCTATCATTTCAGATAGCAACCCGCTCTTCAAGAAAGGAAAGTGTTGCACTAAACCAATTTTCAAATATTTCGTGCACTTTTCCTAAAACAATTTGAGGAAAGTATGTCGAAGGACTGCTGTTCCTACACAAATGTTTTTCGTCAAAAATTCTTCAAAAATATTTGTTGTTTTCAAAATGGTGGAAAATGAGTTGCTTGAAAATCAATCAGGTTTGAGTTTTAGTAAAATTTGCAAACTCAATCTATGACTTCAGAGCTTTTAAACTTTTCATAGAAATGAGTCATGGATTGAGGGGATAATGTTTTCAAATCTATATCATCTAACGGGCTTTCTTAATTATCCTACGTGCTTAATTAAAAATGATATTTGCCTATGTCGAAGGACTAGGAATTTAGGATATGATTGTTAGGATTAGATGATTAGAGTTTGATAATCACATTATTCCCATACATTTATATGATCTGATTGATATGTTGCATTGACTTTTATTAGTCGATTGTTGTTTGGGTGATGTCGACCACCATATATTTGTATGTGTGTTCACTAACGTATGCAGGTATATTGGTATAAAAGAATGTTCCCGATCCGGATCCCACAATTGAAGATGATTGGATGCCGAAAGGAAAGGGTAACTATATCTTGGGTTGACAAATGAAGAAACGGAGCTTAATTGAACTTCTATGGAGAGTTGGCATATATGCAACGTAAGAGGTCTCACTGCATCAGCAGATGGTTTTCTTCTAAGTGATTGAAGAAACAGAGCTTAATTTGACCTCAGTTGGCATTCAAAATGCAACGTAAGAAGAAGTCTCACTGCATCAGCAGACGATTTTTCTTCCAAACCCTACAGTAACAACAACAGAAGCTTTTCAACCACCTAACGTATCTTTGTGCAGGATACCATTTTTAAACAATTTTGAATAATTTGATTAAATTGTTTTGAAAATGGAAAATATTGTTTTGAAAATATATTGGACTAATTTTTGAAAATCACCGGACTTCATGTTATCAAAACCTAAGTCACTCAATTATTGACTTCTGTCATCGATTGAGGGGGAGAGTGATTTAAAATAAAATATTTTCAAACGATGTTTCTTCACAAAAGTTCCGTCTTGTACGATAATAAGTGGTGATCTAAAGATTTAATGTTATGTCATGGTATGATTTTTTTTAGAATCAAGGTCTTTCAAAATAAAATTTTTTCTGTTCTTGTTTGATTGTGAAATTGTTTTGTTTTACTTAAAAGATCTCTTAAAAAAACTATCATACCTGACACTAACAATCTTTAGTGTCTTAAAATGGTCCTTATCTGTCATGTTTCAAAATTAAATCAAGCCACGTCTTTCCCCAAAATCTTTTAAATGATTTAAATCAATTGGGGATCACAAATCTCAAAAGGTTTGAAATTTTGATCGGGGTAGAGATCGTGAGTTAAATCTCTTATCTGTTTAAATGGAATTGGTTTTAGTCCTTTAAAGGCACTCCTGCCTCCATGTGCCAAACAATTTCATACACAATGCACATGTTGAGGAGGAGGATTTATCCAAAAACAAGATGAGTATTTAAACAAGGCCACATTTTCTCCTATGTTTTCTAAACCTTATTAAATCACTTGGGATCCAAAATCTCAAAGGGTTTGATATTTTTGATCGGGGGAGAATTTGTGATTTAATAATGAAATTTGATAAAAGGTGATCGTTTTGATTCAAATGTGCATCTTTGCTCTCTCTTGTGTGCCAAACGCTTTCGAATCTCGAAGCACATATTGAGGGGGAGCATTTTAAAGAAAATAAACTATTGAGGTACAAAAGCTTTTATGTTTTAACATAAAGTACCTTGATTGAGTTTTCAAATGGTTTTCTAAATGGCTTTTGTGATTCGTGGATGTGCTTCAAAAGAACTCTTGCCTCTATGTGTTAAAATGATTTCTCTTATCCTATGCACATATTGAGGGGAGAATTTTACCAAGAAAATCAAATGGCTTTTTTCTATGGAAATTGTGATCAAGAAATTAATTCTTTCAAAGAACTCTTGCCTCCATGTGTTAAACGATTTCAAAATCATATGCACATGTTGAGGGGGAGCTTTTCTAAATGATTGAAACTATTAAGGTACAAAATGCTTTGATCTCATATCACAAGTACCTTGATTGTTTTTCCAAATGATTTTTCAATTGGTTTCAAGGAAGAATGAACTGTACCAAAAGACCGACCACTTTACTTTATGCATGGAGATATAAGGATGGTGAGGTTAGGTATTAGTTCCCATGATTCGCCAGAGCCGGAGGGATCTACCCAGGGACAATCCACTAGATAGTGTAGAGTCCTTAGGTATATTGAAAAAAGGAGAAAAGTGAGATACGGGAAGAGTGCGGTCTGAGACAGAGCTAGTACTGGAATAAACCCAACAAGGTTCTAGTTATGAAGTCTCGGTAAGCACGGAAGGGGTTGAAGAATGAAAAAGAATTGAATGTGAAAAAGGGGTGAAAAGAAATAGCCCTCCATTTATTCAACCTTAGGGGAGAAACCGGGTTCAATACATATGCTACTGGTGGTTACTAAGGTAACACTGGTATTGAAGACAAGACGTCATGGACCCAGTGACGCACTGCACTAAACTTCCCAAGCTACTCAAGTTCCTCTTAAAAGGGCTTGTTTCATTTCTCACGGGGAACCGACATTATCTATCGACTTTCTCTTAGAGATTGTTGATATTGAAGAAGGAGACCCTCTCCCTAGTCTCCGGCATAGGAACCAAATGTGCACGATTTAGTCTAGAGCCAAGAGATCATCCACAATATCTCATTAGGACACTAAATTAATGAAGACTTGTTGTTTCACATAATGTGGAAAGTAAGAATATATTAAGAGTCCTACGCATTATCCTTGTGGTATTGCCAGAACATCCGAGTGATATGTAAAAATATTCACAATGAAGATGGAAATCCTTCTAGAGCCAACATCAAGCAAGCTCTTGGTGGGTGACATGTGAGATCTTCTCGTAAGATCAAGCTTGTGACAACTGGATAGAAACAATGGGGAGATTCAATCTTGAATTAACCTTGGTCCAGGAATGGAATTGACGAATACTTTTGGAAAAACCGTTCGGTGTGCAAATATTCTTTTCTCTAGCACATCGAATGTGTACTTATGTTTTCAAACTCAAAAAGTATCTCTGATTGAAAAAATACTTTTAGAAAAACCGTTCGATGTGCGAATCTCTTCTTTTCGCTAGCACGTCGAATGTGTACTCATTCTCTAATACAAAAAGTATTTTGATTGAAAATTGATCTTTCTCATAAAACCTTCGTCATATTGCAAAACTCTTTCTTTAAGCAATACGCGATTGTTTTTCAAATCATTTTTCATCAATCAGTGAATCTCAATTCATTGGTTCACTCACTCCGTGTTGTCTTCTTTGAGACGTTCAGGTTTGAGAACAGCTAGAACGATTCTTGAAACCCTGTCAAGGAGATTCTTCGGAATCCTACTTGATCACAGGCAGTACTTGTACTGATCAACGGGGAACCGTGGGCCATATACCTCAATTCAACGAAAGTGATCAAAGACACTTTCGTGTGTTTTATTTCTAACTGTTGTTTGCAGTTACATTTGGACGGTTGCGGTGATCGAATTGAGGAGTCAATCCAAAGCCGCATGCTCACGGCATCCACACTTAATTGAAGAAATCATGACTGGTGCATATCTACATAACACAGTTCGATATTTTTATACTATGCTTCTGCTACGCTACAAATATCATGAACCGAAAGCTTCCGCTACTCTGATGGAAAGATGTCATGATCCAAAAATGTGAGCATGTCGGTCTGAAAGTCACAACTTCACATGATGGCAACACAACAAAGGGTGATCCAGAGATTTATTGTGGCTGATGATCTCAAAGAAAGCTCGAAGATCATCAAACATGTGGATCAGTTAAAGGCCTCCACTAAAAGTACAAATCAGTGCGGACTTTGAAGAATCACTGCTATTGCACAAAGATTGTTGAAATGAAGAATTGAAGTCTACGAGCTCAAGAACAAAGACAAGAATAGAATGCTAGGATTCGAAATGTAAAACATGGGGTGACCTCCCTTAGGGGGATATTGTTAGGAATTAGAAAATTCCATAGTGAAGAGTCGGTCACCCCAAGTATTATCTAGATTAAGTTAGCTCGTAGATTTGTCGTTAGTTACGTTATTTAGCAGTTTATTAGTTAGTTTGTAGCGTAGTTTAGTTTAGAGCAACACCGTGGAGGAAGGACGGGTCTTTACCCACTGTATGCCTGATCCACAGGCCGATAGGAGGTCGTATTTCATGTAACTATAAATACCCCTTCCATCCATGGAAGGGGTGGTGCTTCTCATTCAATCTAACATTCCCTTTGTTTAAACCTCTAGCAAGAACACCCTCTCTCTCTAGTTTCTCTCTCTAAAATGGTAAACATGTATTTTGATCATCCAAGACCACCTGAATCATCAACACAATAATATATCGATCCTACAATGAGAAACCAACACGAACTGAATTTAGGGACTGAATTCCTTTTTGGGTGGGAGAATGTGACAAATCGTAATTTCAGGTCATTTTAAAAACTTTGAAAATTTTACTATTTATCTCGGGAATTTACTATTCATCGGTTACTATTCATCATTTTACTATTCATCGTTTTTGAAGTCGATTTGATATTTTGAGAGGTTATTTCAAAAATTTACTATTCACAAAACACTATTCATTCTTGGAGAAATATCACTATTCATGATTTACTATTCATCATTTTTCGTAAACTAGGTTTACGAGTATCAAATTCACGTAACCGTAATGGTTTAGTTGCGTATTAATGAAAAATCATTGTGAACACTTCATATAGACTAGAGTTAATCTACATATCATCAGTAACATCATCATCATATTAGTTCATGTATGGGTTTGCATATTTCATTTACGTATTTTTTCTATTAAATAAAAGCTATCGCATAATCATTTATTTTGAATATTTGATCCGATACTTCAAAAAATTATCCTGATATATTTTTTTACTCATTTTAAGACTATAAAAATTATATTATTAGTTTACCCGATGTTTTGAAATTATTTTGTATATAAATTGTTATATATATATATATTTACGACGGTTTTCGTAAATTCAACTCGATAATTATTTATTCACTCAATTCTTACGAGAAATGTATTTTTATAATTTTTATAACTTTGATATATTTTATTTTGTTCCGTTAAAATCTATTTCTAGCTAACGCTAAACTAAATACCTAATTATATTTGCTTAATACACATTATACTTAACCTTTTAATACATTTACTTAACAAAAATACACCACCTTATTTACCCCTATGCCCTTGCCGACCTTCCCATGAATCACCACATTTATAAAAAAAATCTTGAGCCCTAGATATACACATATACATTATAGACTAGATATTTTACTTAATGCTTATTATTATACAAACTAAACACATACATACTCATAGTAAAAGGTAAAAAGTTGCAAGAAATCCCTCATTTTCCTCTCCATATTTGGCCAAGGCATAGAAACAAGAAGAAACATTTGATTTTTCAAAGATCAAGTGATTAACAACTCTAGATTACTTCTATTTAGGGTTTTGAAATAGAAACCAAGGAGTATTTAGGAAACCTAGTCACTTAAACCTCATCATATAACTAGTAAGCTTTTCATGATCTTTTCTAATCTTTCATAATCATTCTTGAGTTAGTTTTATCATTCTAGTAAGAAATCATGATAGTATTGTGTGATTCATACCACTTTTAATTGTTTTTAGTACTTATTTTGAGTTTTAATCATCCTATAATTAATCCCTTGAAACATATCATTGTTGATGATGTTTAGGAACCCATGACACCCTAAGAAGGTGTATGGTAGGTTTAGAATAGATTTGGTGTTGATTTGAAGTGATTGAAACAAGTATTACGCTAGAAAAATCATTTTCGACAACTTAGGATTGAGGTCTGATCGTTTTTGCAAAATCTGGAAAATTCAGCAGGTCATGAAGTATTTTGGGTTATATTTCCATAAAATATGCTTTAAAACAAAACCGTGGTCACTCGAACGGGTTAAAACGGATTTATAACGATGTAGATACGCTATTTTCAAGTTTAGCGGCAAAAACTATATTTTCAGAAAAATGCATGCTGTCCAGATTTATTCATAGGTCAAAAATGACTTTTAAACCTTATCTAAATGAGTCGATTTGTCAAAAATATATTATTATACATTAACACGAAGCTAAGGATATATAAAACGTAGAAAACGGACTTATAACGACTAAAATACACGCGTTATAAATATGGTTATCGTAACTATTTTTCACAAGTATAACACTTACCTATTTTTACTAGACCAAAATGGTTATCGCAAGTGACCATGTTTGGAGCCATTTTTCATATCGATAGAATAGTTTTGAGAAAACGATGTCTTCAAGTAAAAGTGAGTTCGCCTATTCTATTTTCCAAAATGTTTAACCGTTTGTCAAGCGAGGTTATAACGAATAATTTACGATCACTCAAAATTGGTCATTTTCATGAATTGTCAAGGTGTATTATTTTACGACGAAAAACTATAATTTCATAATAAATCACTAAATGACTATCGTAGGATATCATTTCAACGTAAGTACTTGTAAAGTATTTTATAACTTGACAAGACGTTATAAACTTATTTTTTTGACGATAAACTTTATTTTCAAAATGCACAAGTGATATGGATATCATATGAGTTGCATGCATAACATTACATCATGACTTATATTAGATCATATCATTCATAATAGGTCGCGGTTAGAGATTGCGCCACATTTCAGTGTATCCACTTTTGCCATCATATCATTGTATCAAGTGAGTTTTCATAGCCCCGATTTATTCAAGTTTATACTTTATTTCAAACCTACGAGGGGGAATACATTGCACCTCATTTTATTATGAGCCCCAGTATATTCAAATTCATTACATTGCTTAAGTTACCTCATTGCCAATTGAATGTCCCCATTTCATAATCATGAACCGTTAATTCCGGAAGAAGCGTGTTGGATATTGGATTTCACATACACATCAAACCATAACACAAAGTGGGCGTATAATGGTGAGTTCTAGAGAGAGAAAGTTAGAGGTTTAGGGAACTTAGTGAGAGAAAGAAAAACTATTATTATGAGCTCCAACTCTCTACCTTGGAAGGTAGAGAGTATTTATAGTCTTACATAAAACGCCACACAACGGGCGTGGATCGGACATACAGATGGGTAAAGACCGTCCGTCCTCCACGGTGTTACTAAACTAAATACTACTTAACATAAAAGTACTATGACTACGAGCTTTCTAACGATTACATATACTTGAGGTGACCGACTCTTTAATACATGGAATTTCTAATTCCTAACAATCTCCCCTTAAAGGAGGTCACCTCAAACATATACTAAAATGACATTGAATACAATCAGATATTACATTAACAATTGATCTTGCATTCTTGATGTAGTACTTTGCTCCGAAGCTTGTAGTCATTGATTCCACTCATTGCATGTTTGGTTAATCCAAGTGGAGGTCTTTTCCTGATCCACGTGATAATAATGTTGAGCCGCTTTTGAGATCATCGGTTAATAGAAAATCTCTGATACATCCATTGTGGTGTTGGTATTATGTGATGTTGTGACTTTCGGACCGACATGCTCACATTCTAGATCATGATATCTTCTCATCAGAGTAGCGGAAGCTTTAGTTGATTCATGATATTGGCAGCAGTAGCGAAGCATGGAGTGATAATATCAGAGTCATTGATGCACTAATCATGATTTCTTTTGAGATGAATGTGTTAGGTGAGCATGCGGCTATGGATTGACCGCTTCATTCGATCATTGCAAACGCGTCGGGTGTACCGCATAAGACAGTTAGCATTAAGCGCACGAAAGTGTCTTTGATCACTTTCGATGAATTGAGGTACACGGCCCACGGTTCCCGTTGATCGATACAAGTACTTGCTGTGATCGGTATAATTCAAGAATTTCCTTGACAGGGGTTTCGCAGTGCTCTAGCTGTTCTCAAACGGAACGTCTCAAAGAAGACAACACGGAGTGAGTGAACCAGCGAATTTACGTCCACTGATTGATGAAAAGAGATTTGAAAAACAATCGTGTATTGCTCAATAGAAATTGTTTTTGCAATATAACGAAGGTTTTAATGAAAATCAATTATCAATCATAAAACACCTTTTGATTTGAAAAATTAGTACACGGTCGACGTGCTAATGAAAAGAGTTTTAAAGCACAAAGACCGGTTTTCAAAGGTATCCGTCAATCCATAACCTGAACCAGGATTGATTCAAAAGATTGAATCGCCCCATTGTTTCTGTTCAGTTGTCACATGGTTGATCTGTATAATAGATCTCACATGCCACCTACCAGGAGCTTGTTAGATGTTGGCTCCAGAAGGCTTTCCATCTTCACAGTGAATATGTAAACACATCACTCAGATGTTCTGGCAATACCACAAGGATAATGCGTAGGACTCTAGATATAATCTCTCTTTCCACATTGTGTGAAACAGAGAGTCTTCATTGAAAGTGTCCTAATGAGATTTATTGATGATCTCGTGGCACTAGACTCAATTTGTGCATATTTGGATCCTATATCGGAGACTAGGGAGAGGGTCTCCTCCTTCAATATCAACAATCTCTAAGAGAAAGTCGATAGATAATGTCGGTTCCCCGTGAGAATGAAACAAGTCCTTTTAAGAGGAACTTGAGTGGTTTGGAAAGTTGAAGTGCAGGGCGTCACTGGGTCCATGACGTCTTGTCTTCAATACCGATGTTACCATCAGTAGCATATGAATTGAACCCGGTTTCTGCCCTAAGGTTGAATAAATGGAGGGCTATTTGTTTTCACCCTTTTCTCATTCAATTCTTTTTAATTCTTCAACCCCTTCAGATGCTTACGAGACTTCATAGCTAGAACCTTGTTGGGTTTAATTCGGTACTAGCTCAGTCTTTGTCCGCACTCTTCCCATATCTCATTTTTCTCCTTTTATCATCATACCTAAGAACTCTACACTAACTAGTGGATAGTCCTGGGTAGATCCCTCCGGTTCTGGCGGATCATGGGAACACATACCTAACCTTATCGTCCTTATATCACCATACATAATGTAAAGTTGGTCGGTCTTTTTGGTATTGTTCATCTGCCATAGGAACCAATTGAAAATCATTTGAAAATCAATCCAGATACTTATGATATTTTATCAAAGCATTTTGTACCTGAATTGTTTTTGATATTTTTAGAATAAGTGCTCCCCCTCAATATGTGCATCAAATGTTTGAAATCGTTTTGCACACGGAGGCAAGAGGAAGAAATTACTTCTTTGATTACCATTTTTCTAAAAGATATCAACATCACTTCCCTAATCGAATCAAGTAGATAAAGCATTTTGGGGAAGGATGAGGTTTTCATGATTTTGCTCCCCCTCAATATGTGCCTCGAGATTTGAAAAGAGTTTTGCACATACTGGAGGGAACCTGCACCTTGAGATAAGTTATCACGTTTCAAATCATAGGTTTAAGATAGATGCTCCCCCTCAACATGTGCATGGAAAATTTGAAATCATTTGTCACATGTGGGAAGGAAAGCTTGTACATCCTTATAAAACCATTTACCGAATTATCAGTTTAAATCCAATTTAAATCACACATTCTCCCCCGATCACAATTATCAAATCATTTGAGATTTGTGATCTCTTATAGATTTAAATTGATTTTGAAAGCTTTTAAGGAGAATTGTGACTTGATTATGAAAGCGTTTTAACTGATAATGATCGGATTTAAAGACTTTAAACTCCATTGATAAAACATGCATGAATATCTTTTGAAAACAATTGAATGCCAAATAACTTTTTAATTTAATTGAAATCATTCCCCCCCTCAATCAATGACATAGGTTGTTGATTGAGAGATTGATATTTTGACAAATAAGTCAGATGATTATCAAAAATAGAGACCGAGTTATTTTTCAAAGCGTTAGTTTTCGCAGATAAATGTTTAAAGAACATGGAATTTTGAAAACATGATAAAGTATGGCTCTGTTCTTACTTTGAAAAGCGGGTTCTTGCCGAAATGACAATAAACCATTGTTTCTCTTTCTCCCAAAAATAATTTTTTTGATTTTTTTTGATTTTTTTTTTTTAAAAATTAACAACATCTAAAATCCCGTGTCATTCTTTAAATGACAACATCAAGACCGTAGATATTATCGAATCGAGAGAAACATGACAAAAAGACAATATTTTTTGAAGATTTTTTGAATTTTTCAAATTTTTATGGATTTTTAAAGTTTTATATTTTTCTATTTGATTTTTTGAAGGTTTTATAATTTTGTATTTTGTTTTTCGAATAAATATTTACAAGAGATAAATTAGTTTAAAAGAATGATGAAATGAGTACCGAGATAAAGATATCGTTCAACACGTTGTAGAAGAAAGGAATCAACATCTCTTAAACTTTCGCCACCAAAGCATTCGAGGCTTCTAAGAAAATCGTCGGGACATGAGCCTTCTCAATTTGAATCTTTGGTAGCTTCCCCCCAAACCGACAAACATCGAATAAAGACCATTTCCCTAAGAAGTAGAGTTGAATACAAAGCGGTCTCATTGATTGAAGCTCGGCACCACGAAGAACACGAGAACACCGAAGTAACAAGTTGAAACATTGATCGTCTCAATGGTTATGAAATCCGGATTAACGATTCGACCGATCACATGAACTGCTTGTGCATCCCGATGTACACCTTACTCTTCGAGATTGACCGGTTGTCTATTTAGGGGAACAATATATCAACATCTTCATTTTACCAAGTGCATTCGAGTTATATAACATATAACCAATCAGCACATAATGTACACATGTACCCAACAAGAGTAGAGACGATGACATCCATGTAACATGTTGAGTCACTAATCATCTCTGTGGATGTCAACTCTGAAATAATGAATTAGCTCGATCAAGTGAACATGTTGTGCATATAGCCGGAAGCACTTTATCATAAACCGTATATAAGATGTCGATAGGCAGTATCATCTCACGTTCCAAATATTATTCTCACATTTCTTCCAACTGAACACTGAAGTAACATAAACCAAAGGTCTCCAGAGACCACTTCCCCAAATAGTTGGAATAATATATCCTTCCCCCAAATGGTTTTGATACCTCGAATCAAAAAACATAATATATCTATAAACTTGAAATCTTGTGAGAAGAACTCAAATAGCCCAAATGAATCCTGTGAGAATCAACTGCTACATAAACTCTCTCTGACTATCTTTATCAACCCATATGTAGACAATTTGAAGTGACCACTGTTGAAGAAAAACCCACTTGAAACTAAAGTCGAATTCCCCGCATTTGTGTCTTAAGCTTGCACTTAAAGATGGAAGAACGGTGTTGAGAATCTATGCTTCAAGCAAATCTCTAAGTACTCACACTCAAACAAGGTATGAGAAATTAACACCTCTTGATATTATCCACATCGTCATCTGCATGTGACACTGAGTAAAACAACGTAACTCCTAATAGTGATAGTTAACCAGGTCTTCAACCATCCACTCCATTGCTGGTAACTAGATAACCCAAGCCTTCAACTCAAATTCTTAAGCCCGAGCAAGTTATCAAATAAGAACACGCCTTTGTGAAGGTCAACTTCAATCTCAAATAAGTGATAAATGATTAACTCAGAAGTAATCAACTTGTGTCAAATGCCCAACATGTGAATAAACATACAACCGGATGTACATTCACCCATTGAATGAACCGGAACAAATGATGCCTCAACATCAATGTATTCTTCCTAAAAGTATTCATGTAGAGACGGATCTGGAGGATACACCAATAACTTCGAGCGGATGAGGTAGACATTTTCCTTGAAGTTCATGTGGTTGATTTATAGCATGCACGATGTGAGGAACAATAATCCATGAAGATTTGGCAAAGGAATACCAAAGAGTGGATCATTATTCATGAACAATAATCCGTGAAGATTTGGCAAAGGAATACCAAAGAGCGGATCATTATTCATGAGTGCAACTGCAATATTATGATAATCACTATCAACGCCTTGAGGAATAACGGAGATAGGGCTTTTGAGTAGTCCGAGTTGAACTTCTTTGATGATCATCAAACATATCTTGAACTCATGAATCACATATTCTTTTATGATCATCAAATATTCGCTAGCGGTTGTAAATACTCATCAAACATATCTTGAACCAATGAATCCCAAACAATAAATCCCATTTATCCTTAGTGAGTGAAACATTAGGCGTTGGAGGAGAGTCATCAAACTCTAAGTCGTATAACCATTATTCAAACATCCATCATCATTTAGTATATTCACTCTTCTCCCCTTCAAAAATTACATCCTAAGTTGCCATTTTTGATTTAGCAAGTGAATAATAATATACATTAATGAATGTAGATCCACTTGATGACCGAATGAGCATGGGAGAAACATGAAGCTTGTTGATGAAGAATGTCGATGAGAATGGTCATAAACATGAAGATTTCTCTTCTTCTAAAGATAAAGCGCGAAGCGTACACTTTTATTTTCTTTGAGGAACGGGGCCTGAAGAGTTATCTGCAGACGCCATAATGATGAAGAACGAGGCCTGAACTGATGTGAACAGACGTCATTGTTTAGAGACCAGTTATATGTTTAGAGCCGCCCGAATCCAAATACCAAGGGACGACTTATACGACCTGCTTTGGACAACAGACGAAGACAGAGAATTGGAAACATTGGATCCCCACGTGCTCATGGGGTCCTTTTGGTTAGCACAAACAATCTTTGAATCGTGAAACCCTAGGTGCAACGTCATTGTCACTAGGAGCTAAACTAGTAGAAGCATCAGACTTAGTCGAGGGACATTTTGTGCTTAATGGGATTATTCTACCAGTTGGCTTCCAAACCTTAACAGGCACTACTCTAGGCATAGTGGATCTAGTTAAGGGGCAAGGTTTGCCATTCGTGAATATTCGACTGTTGGCTTCCACGAAATCCTACATTGGTAAAACCTTCCTGTAGGTTTCCATGATTGCTTAATCTGTTTCGCTCTCCAAACTTTCTTAACTGGGTTATGAATCTTAGACCTCGGAAATAACACATCACATTTATCATGATTACCATAAATTAAACATTTTTTGCATGTTTTGCAGATAGCATAAGGCCTCGAATTAATTTTAGTAAGCTTAGAGCTAATACTAGAACTAACACGATTCTTTTGTTCAAATCAAACTTCTTGTCCCTATGGTGTTCTTTCACTTCCTTATCATGATCACTTTTAGTTTGCGTAATCCTATCCTTCTTTGCATAGCTTCTAGGTTTTGACCGCTAACTTTAGTGTCAATCTTAACATCTGTAGAAGTAACGATGGGAACATTACATGGTTTCACTACTTTCTGCATTCTGGTCTAGAAGTCTTTGGGATCTGAAATTCTAGTAGGCACATCACAGGTTGCTTGCTTGAATTTCGACATGGAACAAGGCTTATCAAGGGTCACATGCTTGGCTTTAGGCATAGAACAAGGCATCACAGCCTTGCCTTTTGCACCTAAGGATAAGGATTTAGGACATGTTGCAATTACACATTCTAGCAGCTCTTGAGATCGTTTGGCCTGGAGGCAAGCAAACCTAACTTCACTATCAAGAGGTTTGTTAATGAAATCCTCTTCGACAATCTCACGGAGACATTCTAGACTATCCTTAAGGTAAGCACAGTAGTCATGAAAAGCATGTTCATTATTCCTAAGATGAGGAGGAATATATTTAACTGTCACGTGTATTTGCGATCGAGGGTGACTTTGAGAAAACATTCTTATTGAAAACAAGTGGCAGTTTCCCATTTCCCTGACTTCTCAGATTCTCAATTTCCTTTTGTAAAGACGTTATTTTTTCGTTGTTTTGGTCACGGGTGAATTTCATTGAATCATATAACTCTTTAAAGTGTCGTTTAACTTTTTCATTTTCTTTGAGAAAACTCTCGTTTTCCTTTTGTAATGCATTGACTATGTTTTGAAGATGAAAAGTTTGAGAGTACTGAGAATCTAAAGGAGGAGGCATTTGGGATCCAGTCACTTCCTTCTTTTCACCTTTAGGTTGTGAGACTTGGGTTCTCAATCTTTTGATCGTGTTACAATGAGCTCGAATCTGTTCATCACGTTTGCTAATTTCAAAAGCGCATCAAATTCGGAGCATCCAAGGATCTCTTGATATTTGAGGTTTTAGCATTTTCTTTTAGATGTTGATATTTTAATTGCAAAGCAAGATGCTCAACTTCCAATTTAGAAAACTGTTTCACCAGGTTATCATGATCATCTGTTCAATTTTCTCATGCAATTTAGAATTAGATTTTTCAAGCTCAATGACACGATCATGGGAGACTTTCAGAGCAACAGATAATTCATGAAATTGAGAAGCATTAATGGAACAATTAGTAGCAGTGTAAAACACATCTTGAGTAATACATTCAGAAAATAAGATTCTCATTCAAGGTATGCAAGTTCTTCCTCTCAATCTCATTATATTTTAATTCTCGCTCATAGTTACTAACCTCAACTATCATTGCATCAAATTCCTTTTCCATTTCTTTAATATCTGATTTTATCCCCTTTTAAGACTCTCAAAATGATCTTTTAGTTGTTTAAAGAAAGGCATGACCTCGGTTAGATAGCATTCTTTTGTTTGCTCAAAACCCCTTTCCCCTTCACTTATCCCAGTAGGTGTGATCCTTTTCTTACAAGTTTTCTCAAAATCGACAAATAGTTGAAGAATAACATATTGGTGATTAAGGTCTTACTCTTAGTGGCAATAGTTCTAGGAACTAAATGCATTGGTGTATTTGGAGGATACATCGCTTTAGGAATTTCCTACAAGGGGATTCTTTTCAACAAGATTTTCAGCTTTTGCAAGTCCATATCCTTTTTCCAGAACACTTGTTCAGGGGTCAATAGAGTCTGAGGCTTAAACATGTTTAAGGATATCCAATTTTCCTTAGTGTAATCATGGGGTTTTATCGTTATCTTGTTCTTTTTACACTCGGGATCTTCTAGCTTCTTATTCATTTTCTCCCTAGTGACTTCATCTGATTTCTTATCTTCCTCGGTGCACTCAGCACAACTAGGTTTCTGTCTAGGCTTAAGGATCTCATTGCCATCATACAAGATGCGTTATGAGCTTCTCTAGCCTTTTTACAAGCCTCGGGGTTTGGTTCATCAACTAAGGCAACACTATGTTTGTCACTTAGAACTCTATGCTTAGTGATCATGTGAGCGTCTGAATGGTGTTTCCTTGTACATACAACTTATTTTCAAGCTTGTTTTTCAAAGTTTTTAGATTAGAAAAATCATTCAAAAGTTTTGATTCCTTAGCACTAAATTCTTGCTTAAGCATTTTAACATTTTCTTGAAGTTCTTGTTTTTGCTTAGCAGTTTTAGAAAGCTTTTCTTGCAAGGAGTTTAACTCTTGTTTTAATACTTCTTCTCTAAACCTACTTTTTCTAATAGTTGTACGCATTTGGTCATCCATTTCCCGCTCACGAGTGGTCAACTCAAATTTAGCACGTTGTTCATAAATAGCAACTTGATCCTTATATATGTTAAGCTCAGTGGTAAGGGAATCATCAAGCACAAATGCAGCGTACTCATGCAGTTCATAATCATCATTTTGAGTAGAAGATGCACAACAAGGTACAACAGAAACTTCCATACAACTTACCTCAGCATTGACATGCACAGGCTGTGACGGGTGCATCTCTATCTTGGGTACATCCGAAGCTTCCATGGAGTGTTCCTTTGCATTAACTTGCACAGGTTGTGTCGGGTGCACCTCTCTCTCTTGTGAATTTGAGCACGAAGATTCCATTTTGCATTATCCGACTCATCAATTTTTGTTGTCACTGACATTCGCATTCAGAACACCCGATACTTCAACAGAAACATTACCCAACTTATCACAACAATCTTTCAACACACTCATTCACGTTTTCATTCTTTTGAGCAGATTCTTCAATGTACTTTTCACATTATCCATGAGTTGGATAAATGTCTCAACAATTCTGAATTTCCATTCCAGTATGTTTTTGAAGGAAATTCCAATCAAATGTTGATCGTAATCTGCGAATATTCCCCAACGATGAATGGTGAAATTGTTTGTAGATTACTTGAAGAGCTGCATTGGAACCATCCTTTTGAACCTCTTCATTGGTAAGTTGCAGCTTTAAATGTTCTAAGTTCAACAGCAAGCTTCTTGTCAATGTAGGTAAGTCTTGGCGGAAAAGAGCACTACATGTTCGATCCCCTATGGATAACAGTATGAGGTGCGATGAAGTAGCTTATAGGGCTCAATGTTGCATTCCATTTGCATGGCATTCAGTAGCAGGTGCAATTCATTCTCATTGTACTCAGAACATGAAGATCTCACATCCTCATTGTTTAATTCAAACATCTTTAATCGTTCGATGTAACAATCATTAACATTATTGTCCACGGCATCATACAATTTAAGCACTTCGAAATCACCGGGTCAGAGAGTAAGACATGATTTGGTGGAATGCACGGGATTTTACAAGTCTATGATTTAAACCGAGAAATAGAATCTTTCGCGGGATTTTACTAAAATCAAGACCAAACCGTTAAGCAATGACCAATGGAATGTGTTAAGATGACTGATGGATCAACACAATGATAGACAATTGTGTGTTAGGTCTTATGATTGTTTTTGGCATAAGCAGAGATGTTGTTTGATTGTGATTTGGGTTGGTTGTTGCACGATTTTATGGAGAAATTTAGATCTAAAATCTTAAAAGCTCAATAACTTCCTTTCGGAGAGGATTTGGGCCTCGAAAAATTCGTTTCATGACATCATTGGGAAACCTCACAATATTCAGGCTGTTCCGGTCGTTTTGACAGGTATTTCATGAAAGGAGTTACGGATCAAAAGTTATGGCCGTTTGAAGTTTTGACGTAAAAGTCAACTTTGGTCAAACCTCTTCTTCGTAAAAATCAACCAAGTCGCTAGAAGATAATGCACCAAGTCGCTAACACCTAATTCGCTACATCCCCAAGTCGCTAAAGTCCCAAGTCGCTAGACAAATGCAAGTCACTAAGTAGTAACTCGCTAAGCCTCAAGTCGCTAGCAAAATTTTGGCACAATTCGCTACTCAAGTCGCTAAAACTTCAAGTCGCTAAAGAGAAACTCGCTATAGACCAAGTCGCTACCAGTAAGCCGTAGTGGAGAGTCTTCTACTTGTACTGTTAATCGCTAGGTCTAAGTCGCTAGCTCCAAAACTGTAACTCGCTACAAAATTGTGAAGCAAGTCGCTACTAAGAAAGAGATCCGTATATCAAGTCGCTACGAAGAAAAACCACATAAACATCACTTTTCAATCCAAAAACAACCCAACTAAGATGATTCAAGCTTACCAAATGAAAACCTAAACACTTGTGATGATTCTAAACATAAAAGTACTAACAAAATCCAAGCTTTAACACAAGAAATCAACCAAATGATGCACAAACTACTAAACTTTTTCAAACTCAAAAACCACCTAAAAACCACTAGAAATCCAAAGATGTGCAAGATATGATCTAACCATGGCTCTTGATACCAATTGTTGGATATTGGATTTCACATACACATCAAACCATAACACAAAGTGGCGTATAATGGTGAGTTCTAGAGAGAGAAAGTTAGAGGTTTAGGGAACTTAGTGAGAGAAAGAAAAACTATTATTATGAGCTCCAACTCTCTACCTTGGAAGGTAGAGAGTATTTATAGTCTTACATAAAACGCCACACAACGGGCTGTGGATCAGGCATACAGTGGGTAAAGACCCGTCCGTCCTCCACGGTGTTACTAAACTAAATACTACTTAACATAAAAGTACTATGACTACGAGCTTTCTAACGATTACATATACTTGAGGTAACCGACTCTTTAATACCTGGAATTTCTAATTCCTAACAAAGCGAGAGTGAGTGAATAGATCTATTGAGGGTGACTCCTCCATCCGGGTTGGTGGTTCCAACTGGTCAAACAGATGCATTTCATTTAATATCAGAATTAGATTTGTTTTGGCAAACACTCTATTGGGGCGAACATCATGATCAGTCTAGCGTCGGTGTCATGTGCTTATAGCAATTGTATCATTTTTATGTGACATATTTGTCATACAGGACTTATACTTGTGGTGGTCGTATAAAACATTTACATAAACTCTATGAACTCACTCAACCTTTGTGTTGACACTTTTAGCAATGTATTTTCAGGTATCTAAGACATATACTTCATGGCATGCATCAGGACCTATCATAGAGTCGCGGTGACGACGCGTCTCACTTATACATTATGGCACTTATAAAACATTGTTTGGTTTGTAACAAACTTATTTCCGAAAACGTTGACTACCTTTTGGGACCTATCTTTTGTAACTCTGAATGCTTTAAATAAATATCAAACGATGTGTTTTTAAACGACACTTTAGGTCGTTCAATATAACTGTAACTGTGATGCTATGGCAGTCATCCCCAAGGATTCCATTCCGCTGCAAAACAGGTATTTTAGGGGTTTGACAAATTCATGTCTACCTATTAAATCGTGATTCTACCTAAAGCGTGAGTTAGTCTATGATTTGTGTCTTTGATGCAGGTTTTACTGACCAGGTTTTAATATTTATAATGTCTCGTTATACTTATGGTCTACCCTAAAGCACTAACGGCCAGTGTACCCGGTCGTGTGTAGTGTAGTATTCGGTAAAACCGTGGTCGTCCCAAGAGCTATGTCTGTTGGATTAATACTAAGTCTAGGTGTCACAGATTTTAATATGATTTAATTAATTAACTAATAAAGCAGATAAAGGCAAAGGTGTAATCATTAGAGGAGAGTGGTGCTAACCTAGTTATTTATCCTAGCTAGTAACGTCTAATTACTTCCAATTACTTCAGGTGGGGTCAAAGTTGAGAGGACAACATTTGGTCAATTCGCCCTAACTTATCAGCAAAGATGCCACCACTGGAGAAGTCAGGTGTCCCCTCATAATTCCAGTTGATCCTGGTCCCCAAAGCCGAGTCATTAAGTACCGCTACATGCTAGACTTATAATAGTGAGTGCCCGTACGTTAGCAACTTAAACACGCACCCCCTAATTCTTAAGTTCATCCAAACGGTAGGTGATCAGTTGGTCAAATCGCACAAGTAGAAAGGGTCATCAGTTTGTCATATCTTACCCTTCCTGTCTCAGTCTACTCACTTAGGGTCAGTTGGTCATATATCCTAAGCAACTAGCCTCTACCGCCATTCAAAACTACCGAAACAAGGGTAGCTACCAATAAACTATGCATGCATACACTTAGAAATAATTATACATAAGTAATATAAACGCAAACAAAACAATTAAGGAATCATAACTAGGACAACACCAAGAGGTGCTTAGCCGCTCATATTAACCTTACAAATCAATTCAATAATTAATGTTACGAAATACATGAATCGAAAGTAAAGAAAAGATAAAATGCTAATGCTTATCGTAGGGGAGTGATTTCTCCCTTGGAGATAGCTCCGTATGCTCCTCTAGACCTGCCTTTGGCTTCTTCCCACATTCTTTGGTTGTGGTGTGTGAAAATGGGATGCCTTGAAATGCTGGAAATCGTGGGGTATTTATAGGCCAGATCTGGGTTACGGCGTAGCTAAGAAAATAGTTGCGCCGTAATCCTATATTTCATCATAAATTGCACTAGATCTGCAGGTTACGGCGTAACCTTAGAAGTGGTTACGCCGTATCTTCAATTAATTATTCGTTACGCCGTAGTTTATGCATGAGTTACGGCGTAGTTATTAGCGGCGCGGATCCTCATTTGACCTAATATAGTTACGTCGTAATCTTTTAGGAGAGTTACGCCGTAATCTTCTGCTGAGTTGGATTTGGGAGTCACGCTTTAGTTACGGCGTAATGTGAGAGATAAGTTACGCCATAACTTCTTCAAAGTGAGCATACTATGATAAATCTTTATTAATTCTCCAATTTCGTGTCTCTTTAGCTCCAATGCTCGTAATTTACCTGAAAGTGGAATAGAATGGAAAACAAGCGTAAATCCATATAAATGACATAAATTACAAGCATTATCGGGGGAAATTGACACTTAATATTCAGGATAATTTGATGTTATCAAATATCCCCCCACTTGAACTCTACTTGCCCTCAAGTAGACCTTATTAGATAGATTCCTAAAAAGATATCTCCAATAACCTATAAAATATAAGTTTACAAATCCCTTATGCTAGAATAAAACAAAGCCGAACACCTCACGAAATGGGAACGAAAGACTCAAATCTCTCAACTATTCTAAGTGTCAATTTTGGGGTGATCACTCAATCGCACAGTCATAGCATGTATTCTATCATAAGCTTGGCGGTTACACAAATCTCAACCACTAGAGTTAAGGGCGAAACAATTTTCGAAGGAAATATGGGTAGACACGACAAAGTTAAGGGTGACTCGTCATTACTAACATGTCACGGCAAAGTGGACAAAATCAATGATACATGACCAAATCCATGGCTAAGACACCAAAGATTGCTTGCTGCATCACCTAGACACTCTTCATGATTAAAAGGGTAGGATAAGACATGGGATATATAAATGGTGTAAAATAAAAATCAAGCAGATAGTCTAAATCTATAACCAAGTCATCACCACTTACCGTCCGCCCAAAGTTCAAGCTTTGAAGTTAAGAAACCGGATCATGAAATACTAGGTAGATGTGTCATTAGAGGACGTCATGATGGGCACACTACCTTTTCTTCAACTGTTGGCGCAATTACCAACTCCAATCTTCGAATGTGACCGAGGTGGCCTCCTCAATACTAAATCTATATAAAGCTCATAACATAGTGCTTATAATATTGCACTTTACAATAAACTAGATAACATAACTTTTTTTTTTCTTTTTTCTTTTTTTTGAATCATTTTTTTTTCAACATAAACATAACAACTAAACATAATACCCCCCCACTTGAGATGAACAATGGGAATTCGGGGGGTCTTCAATGATCTTTAAGAATATGTCGTCGACAAAAGCGTGATTCCCGAACCTTTACACTTGAACCTTGAACTTAGGCAAATGATGACTTCCCAATCACAAATAAAGACTACAGGGTAGGCTAAGGTGTATAGGTGTATCGAAACAATAAATTGGGTTAACAAAATGAAAGGAATGGCACAGAAGGGTGTATCTAGGGGTATCTTGTACTAAAGTTGAGTGTAACAAAAGGGTTTCACATGGGGGTCGAGAAGTCGAGGTGACTAATCGATAAACACACAATGGTAGGCTATTTTGGGTCATAATCCTATAATACTGCCTTCTTACACTGAAAAGTCCAAATACATCTAGCTAACTCAACATACCTCGTCTATGGTCTCGAAATGATGCAAAGGCCAAGTTCTAAAGTTTACAAGCTACCGGCACACTCATAATTTGGTGGATTTGGGGTAAAATATTGGAAACGGATAAGGCTAATCTCACCATATAATATCAAGGGTTGTATGTGCTCGGCTAAGGTCTAATCTAGTTAGGTTAAGAAAAACATGTCAAAATTTTAAAATGGCATAATTTTTCAAAATAAACTAGAAAACGAGGGCAAAATAAAGTTCAAGAGATAATTCTACTCCCGTCCCCCACTTGAATTGTACAAAGTCCCTTTTGTACTAAGCGTTAAACAAAGGTGAAGAGAAAAGTTGAATTAGAGCGAGAACTTCCCTGAAATTTGCTCCAAAATGAAAGAAGGCCCACGAAAAAGTAGCCTTCGTATAAGCATTCACGAGCAAACTTCAATCCCTGAAATCACACTACCGACAAGCATAATTCTAAAAAGAAAAAAATGAAAAATGAAAAACAAACCTAACTCACTTTCGTAGGAATCACGGTTGCATTTAGAATATGCAACAAGCCTTTTAAACCACTTGGTGTCCCAAGTGGACGAGTGGAGTCTCGTGAGGGTTTACAGGGAACACACCCACAAAGTTCATTTAAAATACTAATACAAGGTTATTGTGTTTAAAATGAAAGAAGTAAAGCAGAGGATAGTTACGTCGTAACTCTAAGAAGGAGTTACGACGCAACTAGGCAAAACATGGCATACGCTGCAAGAGTGTAGCTACGGCGTAACCACAGAGATGGACTTACGCCGTAATTGGTGATGCATCCGAAGTTCTGCTGCATGGTGTTGGTTATAGCGTAACCACTGAGATGAGTTACGCCGTAACTATAGTCAGATCAGCATACTGCAGCAGCAATCACTCTTCGTTTCCTGCACAAATGGTTAAAAACACAAAACCCTACAGAAATGGAAATAAAACAAAAGAAAGGGATAATTCGGGTTGTCTCTCGAAAGAGCACTTTTCTTTATTTACGAGTCTTTAAGTTAGACTCGGAGCCTCGGGGTTTTATGGTGGCCTTTGAACTTGGCCAACCTCCTCCATGTCCTTCATTGAGTTGTGTCTGACCCAAGCGACGTTTGTGGTAGTGCAGAGGTATTCTTTAGTCTCGATGTTTCGAATTTTGCAAAATTTTTAATCCGGTCCTAAATGGTATCGAGGGAACTCATATTTTTCAGCTATAATTGGTGGTGGCCTCTTAAACGGGATGCCAAAAAGTTTGCATCTTCTTTTCTCGTGTACTTCATCATCGGGGTCAATGAACCCATCTTCACCTTGTAGCTCGAGATAATCAAAATCATCATCGTCAGAATCGGTATCTTTAAGTTGGTTATCGTCGAGTAAATTTTCCACGAGCATTTGTTTTCATTCATCTTTTTCCTTCTTCGATGAGTCCTCGGTGCCATTATCTGATTCTCCATTTGGAACTTCGTTGTTTGGTTGATCTTTACTCATACACCCATTCCAGATTTTCTCCTTCGTTAGCGCATCTATTTTTCCATACTTGATTCTGACCCAATCGTCGAATCCTAGATCATCTGGCCAAGGAAATTCTGTTCTTTCCGAGTCATTATTTGAGGTCCATAGGAACTCGTCTTCCCCAGCTCTCTCAATGCTGCTTCCCCCGTTACATTCATAATCAAAAGGGTTGCAGGAAGCCAAAACATTTCCGTCAGTGGTTTTAATTTGCTCACACCAATGATTTTGAGTTCCTTCGTCATCGTTATTGCCAGAAGGAATATCGTTGAGAGGCTTAATGGTCTTTCCTTGAAGAATATGTTTTTCATATTTGAGCTCTATATTTCTTAATAAGACCGAATTAATTATTTTATCACCGAACCTTACTGAGTACCAATCTCTGAATGATAGGTCCCCAAAATCAACGTCATGTCTCCCCGATTCGTGTGGGCATATCCAAACTTCGTTCTTCACATTGCCCCCTCCGTTGCAATACTTACGAAAGGGGTTGCAAGTCTGCCATGCTGGTGTGAACTCATCTTCCGTGATGAGTAAGGGTCTGCAGTAATGCTTGATAGGTGGTTCTTCCACTTCGTTAATCGAGAACTTGGCTAATCTTTCTTCATCGTTAAGTGTAGTCCACATGTATCTGTCATCATTAACTCTCTCCTTATCAACCCCTCCATTGCAGGTCTTCCGAGGGTCACAAGAGGCCCATAAGCTGTAACATTCTCCATCGTCAATTGAAATAGCCTTACACCAATGATTCTTCCTTTTAGATTTGTTGACTTTGGTAAATTTGTCATTGCTTGCATCCTGGTTACGCCGTAACTCTGAGGTTTGGTTACGGCGTAACTCTCTTCTACCTTCAGTATTAGACTCATCGGAGGACTTGTCATTTTCAGAAAATACGGCTTTACATACTGTAGATTTGTTCTTTTGTACCTCATTTCTCTTTTTTACCTCGTCGCCAAGCTTCCCAATCATAGTTTCCAAGTTCTTTAGTGACACGTCATGGTTAGAAAGGCTTTTGTTTGTATTATCTTGGTAAATTTTCAGCCATTCTTCTTGCTCCTTTTGCCTCTTAGTTGAATCCACAAGGTACTTGTTAATCATTTCCTCCAAGTTAGTTCTTCTTTCACTATGCTCATAATACGGTGGGGGTCCTCCACGATAGCCATTACGATTATCCCCGTAGAATGGTCGATTCTCTCCATATTTAGCTTCTTCGATCGTATTTTCTTCGTCAATGTTAGGACAATTCTTAGTTAGATGTCCTCCCCCACAGTTTTCGCAGCCAACTTGGATAGCATGAACAGTTTCTTTGATTTTTATCATATCTCGACCTAGATTCTCTAGCTTGTTAGTTATGGCCGCAATTCCATCAAAACTTCCGCCTTCGTTTCTTTTGCTTCCCCCATAGTGCCATTTTTGAGAATGATCAGCCATTTTTTGAATGGCTTCAATTGCTAGAGTAGGAGTCATGTTTGGGATTGGTCCTTGATAGTCTAACATCTGTCTAGTAGTCACGTTGATTCCTTTGTAGAAGATGTTGACTTTTTGTTGGTTGTTCAGATCATGTGTAGGACATTTGTAAAGGAGATCGTTGTATCTATCCCAGGCCTGATACAACGTTTCATCGTCTTCTTGCTTGAAATTATGGATCTCCAAAAGCTGGTTAGAAATCTTCGACGGAGGACAATACCTCTGAATGAAGTGCTTCTTTAGTAGAGCCCAAGTATTAACTGCCCCGGCGGGAAATCTTTCAATCCATCTTCTGGCAGCCCCAGTAAGAGTCATGGGGAATACCCTTAGCATAAAAGCGTCATGAGACACACCCGGAATGTTGAAAAGGCTTGCGATGTATAGGACATTTTCAACGTGCTCATACGCATCTTCGTCCATGTTTCCTGAAAAAGGGTTAGCACGAAGCTCCCTCATAAATTGGTCTTTTATTTCGAAACGTACATCAGCTCCAATTGCCGGTCTTACGAGCCCCGACCCTTGTTCTGCTCTTGTCAACGCCAAATATTCCTCAAGAGTGAGGTCATTAATGTTAACAACTTTTATGGTACCTGAAAACTTAAATAATGATCGTGAGAATTTGAGAAATTTTAAAACAAAACAAAAATGAAAGACTCAATAGCAATCCTAATATAACTCCCCGACAACGACGCCAAAAACTTGATGCGCTGACCATGTTTTAATATTTATAATGTCTCGTTATACCTATGGTCTAACCTAATGCACTAACGGGCAGTGTACCCGGTCGTGTGTAGTGTAGTATTCGGTAAAACCGAGGTCGTCCCAAGAGCTATGTGTGTTGGATTAATACTAAGTCTAGGTGTCACATATTTTAATATGATTTAATTAATTAACTAATAAAGCAGATAAAGGAAAAGGTGTAATCAATAGAGGAGAGTGGTGCTAACCTAGTTATTCATCCTAGCTAGTAATGTCTACGTCTAATTACTTCCAATTACTTCAGGTGGGGTCAAAGTCGAGAGGACAGCATTTGGTCAATTCGCCATAACTTATCAGCAAAGATGCCACCACTAGAGAAGTCAGGTGTCCCCTCATAAGTCCATTGTTCCCGGTCCCTAAGCCGATTCATTAAGTCTTGATTCATGCTAGACTTATAATAGTGAGTGCCCAAGCGTTAGCAACTTAAACACTCACCCCTAATTCTTAAGTTCATCTAAACGGTAGGTGATCAGTTGGTCAAATCGCACAAGTAGAAAGCGTCGTCAGTTTCCCGTCTCAGTCTACTCACTTAGGGTCAGTTGGTCATATCTCCTAAGCAACTAGCCTCTACCGCCATTCAAAACTATCGAAACAAGGGTAGCTACCAATAAACTATGCATGCATACACTTAGAAATAATTATACGGAAGTAATATAAATGCAAACAAAACAATTAAGGAATCATAACTAGGCCAGCACCAAGAGGTGCTTAGCCGCTCATATTAACCATACAAATCAATTCAATAATTAATGTTACAAAATACATAAATCGAAAGTAAAGAAAAGATAAAATGCTAATGCTTATCGTAAAGGAGTGATTTCTCCCTTGGAGATAGCTCCGTATGCTCTTCTAGACCTGCCTTTGGCTTCTTCCCACGTTCTTTGGTTGTGGTGTGTGAAAATGGGATGCTTTGAAATGCTGGAAATCGTGGGGTATTTATAGGCCAGATCTGGGTTATGGCGTAACTAATAAAATAGTTACGCCTTAATCCTCTATTTCATCATAAATTGCACTAGATCTGTTGGTTACGGCATAACCTTAGAAGTGGTTATGCCGTATCTTCAATTAATTCTTGGTTATGCCGTAGTTTATGCACGATTTACGGCGTAGTTATTAGCGGCGCGGATCCTCATTTGACCTATTATAGTCACGTCGTAATCTTTTAGGAGAGTTACGCCGTAATCTTCTGATGAGTTGGATTTCTGAGTCATGCTTTAGTTACGGCGTAATGTGAGAGATGAGTTACGCCGTAACTTCTTCAAAGTGAGCATACTATGATAAATCTTTAATAATTCTCCAATTCCGCGTCTCTTTAGCTCGAATGCTCGTAATTTACCTAAAAGTGGAATAGAATGGAAAACATGCGCAAATCCATATAAATGACATAAATTACAAGCATTATCGGGGGAAATTGACACTTAATATTCAGAATAATTTGATGTTATCAGTATTTTTCAAGGGAATGTCAGGAAGTAATTAACCACATTGTTTTATTTTTGTATGGACTTAATCTATTTTGTGGAAAACTAGAAGGGGGGTTGAATAGTTTTACCAATTTAAAACTTCCTTTTAAATATTTAGATCGACTTATGTCAATCTATTTGGTTGTTTATGTTGGACGTTGATAGATAGATATATAAACGTGTAATGAAAGATAAAGAGTAAGAAGCACATCACCACGACACAAGTATTTATAGTGGTTCGGCTACAAGGACACCTTCCTTGCCCTACTCCACTCCCCGAGTCACCTACTTGAGAGTTCGTAAACACTACACCAACTCCTTATGGCGGAGAAGCCTTCACAACGTCGCTTACACCTTTTTCCGGTACAAAGCTAAATACCGAGTTCTTTCACACCAAGGTGAACCACACCTAACACAATGTCGCCTACGCTTTATATGGTGCTAGGCTAACCACCGATTTCTTTCACACCAAGGAGAACTAATCCTATCACAACGTCGCCTACCCTTTATTAGGTACTAGGCTAAGCACCTAGTTCCATTACTTTGGAGGAACTACTACCCTTCACAACATAACACCTAATCTCAAGGAGATCTACTCCTTGTTACAACACCATCAAGGATATCACCATCCTTGGAAACAAACAAATACTTATATGTATAACGATGCACCTCATCGATTATACGACCTAGGAATTCTTCCCAAATGCCACTTGATTTGATTCTTAGGCATCCTTCACTAATGCCTTTGACACAACGCTTGGCACCTTTCACTAATGCCTTCGTCTTGACACCTTTAGCATTCTTCACTAATGCTTTTGACACGGATGATAAGCACCTTTCACTAATGCTTTCATCTTGACACTTTCGGCATCCTTCACTAATGCCTTCAACCCAACATCTACGGAGGAAGAAAGAACTATCAACAAGAGAACCTTAGTTGTCTTGATGATGACGAAGCATGGCAACTCATGGACTTGAGCTTGCTCATCTTCAAGAAGTGGTGATCTCGCCTTTAAGAGGAACCTAGAGAATCACACAAAAACAAAAGACAAACTACATAGATCACTTGGATCTGAGGTTAGAGAGGTATAATACTTGGGGAAGTATGTGTGTAAAGTGATGAGTAGAAAGGAAGAAATGGCTCTCTATTTATAGAGGAAATTTTCTACTATTCCCCGGATCCCGCGGATCCCTCCCACAAGGGACCCAGCTAGCACAAAGTTAGGAATCCGTGGGACGCTCCTCTTTGCCCATGGGTATTTTTGGTTATGGGTTATGGGTCATGGGTTATGGGTTGATCCATGGTTTTCTTTCTAGATACAATGTATCTCAAGAATACAATGAACTTGGTTAAGTGGTATATATAAAACCATGGGTTATGGGTCAATACAATTTTTCTAGTTTTTACCCATTTAGTATATACTTGTTTTTACCCATTTTAGTATATACTTGTTTTTACCCATTTTAGTATATACTTAGTTTAAGTATATGCTAGTCCAATATGTAAACACTAGTTGTTGTACATATGTATCTAAATCATAAAATCACTTATACTTGTTTTAGTGTTTTATGTGAATACGTAAGTGTGTTAAGAAACTATTGACTCAAACTATTTACGTATTTTATTTGTTTCGTTAAAATGATTTTACGTTTGTTATCGACAAAACATTAGAAGGTCGTAAAATATTAATAAACGTTTTTACGGCTTATTTGTATTAACATATTTGTTTTGTGATTTTATAACAACAATTATATGTTTCCCTTATATTTACCGTTTTGTATGGCTTAGTGAGAATGTCAAATGCATAAATAAGGTAGTGACCATCCGAGTTTTTGAGGAATTAAATGACGCGCCAGTGATCTGGTGTGTGTTTTGATGACCATCCGTTATGCAGATAACGCGCCAGTGGTCCAAGATACACATTAGTGATCGTCCATTAATCAATGAATCAAGGATTCGCGCTAGTGATCTATTGAGTTTGTGTATGAGATGTTTGAATAAAAGCTATCTAAAACCTTATCATGATTAACCTAATTTACCGCTTTAGAATTGTCACTTCGTAGCTTTAGTGGTGGAGATGTGTATCGTTGCCAAGCATATGATAGAATACTTATCACGTCCGAGTAATTAAGCAAATTACTTAAATGTTATCACATAGATTACTTGAATGGTTTGAGTGATTTCATTTTCCTATTTGGTGAGGTGTTTGGTTGTGCAATTGAGACTAAATGAACGAATGCTTAATTATAGAAATCCTAGACAACTATTTAGGATACATTTTCATAAGTTTAACCTAAGGTTTACTTGAGGACAAGTAAAGTTCATGTGGGGGATATTTGATGATATAAAATAACAGTATATTATTGGCATCATTTATCCTATTTAGATTGCTTGTTTTGTATTATTTTATATAAGAATTGATAATTAATTGCTTACTTTTGTAATTCTCAGTTATAAACAAGCAATTGGTGAAAGCTAGCTATTTTGGACGGAAGTTGGAGCAAAATGGATCAAGTTAGAAAAGTCTGTTGAACTGAAGACTCATAAGCCGTATCATTCTTGATAGATATGCCGTATACCAAGACTTGTACGAATATGAAGACCATTGCCTGACTTTAAAGCATACGCCGTATAGATTTATACCATGCGCCTTATATGAAACCTTGGTCAACGAAGAAAACTCAACTTGTTCTACTCAAGATACGCCGTATAACAGCAATAACATACGTCTTATTTACCTTGAAGACTTCACAAGATTTCCAAGATAAGAAGACAAGATGCGCCATATGAAGATTTGTGATGCGCCCTATCACTATGGCGGTGAACGAATATTCTGGAATATAATAATTCGGTTAGCATATCGTATATACTATGTTTCACACTATATGTGTTTTGATTATGTTTATGTACCTTGCTACTGAGATTATGGTTTAACACCCTTATGTGTTAGCCAAGTTTATGATTATTTGATGTCTTGGTTTATTAATAATTCAATTGGCAGCTTAGTATTCGTTTTTATTACCTCTAGTTTAACGTGGCTTGCTTGCGCCGCCATACGCCTCCCACAATTACTTCATTAACATCGTTTGCATAGTTAATGTAAAGCCTGAAGGGATAAATAATATAAACTAAGTAATCATTAAGCAGCTTTATGCGGGTTCCAATTAATTGTGACAGGATTAGTCAGTCAAGAAGACTTAAAATGGAATCTAGACTCTGTGGGAACTAGAGGTAGGATAGACTGCGCCTAGTCATGAGCACCATCGCTACAGGTCTTAGACTTATCAAAACTTAATATACAAATCTAATATGACTAAACTTGGTTAATACGTATGAGTAATTGAGTATGTAATGGTAGTTAGTTCTCATATGGCATGTCATATGAGTAGAGCTGTTCAAGCTGGTTAGCTTGAGGTTAATGTGGCACACGGCCACATTCCATTATACTTCATTGACTTTTTTGGTGTAATATAATTTACCGGGGTAGTGTCCCCTTTACCCAAAAAAAAACTTGGTTAATACGTTCTTCTTATCTTTAGTGTTTTCTTACTTTTATTGTTTGTTCTGTTTGTTTAATTAATTTAATATAAAACCAAACTACTGCCAGTCTCTTAGACTGACCCCGGTTTACGTTAGTATTAAGTTAATTTAGTAAAGTAGAATAGCTTTAGAATTAGTATATTAGAAATCTACTCTTAGTGATCGACACCCTACTTACCAACTAACCTACCATCGACCGGGTAACTACCCGTTAGTGTTTGTTATAGGTAAAGTCGGCATAAAATGAATATTAAAACTTTATAACAATAATTACCTATACTAAACAACACTTCAGCAATTCATGCGAATGGTGTGTTTGAAATTGACATGGATAATCATGTGTCCAATGAAAATAATTATGTGTATATCATTAGCAATAAGAGAATAAAGTCTGACTTGGATTCTACTTATCTTTGGTACTGTCGCCTTGCCCACATTGGCTAGAAATGCATGGAAAAGCTGCAACAAGATGGGCTTTAGCAAAATATCAATAGGAATCGTTTGATAAGTGCGAATCTTACATATCTGGGAAGATGACAAGGAAACCATTTTTACATCAAGAGAAAAGGGCTTTAGATCTACTTGGTTTGATACATACCGATGTGTGTGGACCACTTAGACATGTGTCAAGGAAAGGTGCTAGCTACTTCTTAACCTTTACGGATGATTTTAGTCGTTATGGTTATGTTTATTTACTTAAACATGAACATGAAGTCTTTGAAACATTCAAGGTTTTCAAGAATGAAGTAGAATTACAACTCGAGATGAAGATTAAGGCTCTTCGATCCGATAGAGGTATATTAGCAAGAGTTTAAGGATTATCTTGCTGAGTGTGGTATTGTCCAGCAACTTACATATCCATATACTCCACAACAAAATGGTGTATCTAAAAGGACAAATCGTACATTGCTAGATATGGTGTGATCGGTGTTTAATCTTACAACTCTTCCCTTATCCTTTTGGGATTATGCTCTTAAAACTGCTGTTCGCATTTTAAATATGGTTCTAACAAAGAAGGTTGATAAAAATCCATATGAATTATGGAATGGAGAAGCTTCTAACTTTTCTTACTTAAAGGTCTGGGGTTGTGAGGCGTTTGTTAAACGTGACTTACCTGATAATCTACAACAAAGATCTGTTAAGTGTATCTTCATAGGATACCTAAAGGAAATGATGGGTTACCACTTTTACTTCCTACCTTAGAATAAAGTCATTATGGCTAGGTATGGAGATTTCCTTGAAAGAAATCTCATATCTCAAGAATTCAGTGGGAGAGTTTATGATCTGGAAGATGATCATGAAGATACATCACCTTCTAAAAACACTAGCCAACGTCAAGCGGAGCCTAAAAGTCTGGGTACTCCAACAGAAGTTATTCCCCTTCATAGGTCTGAAAGGACTATACGTGCACCTGAACATATGTGTCTTAACGTGTAATTTGAGGAAAATATGTTAGAGGATCTTGTGAACCCGCTAACTATAAGGCTGCCATGGCTGATCCTGAAAAGGATAAATGAAAAGCTGCAGTGAATGGGGAAATGCAATCCATTAAAGATAATGAAGTCTGGATTGAAGTAGATCTTCCTCCTAACGCTAAAGTTGTTGAACGTAAGTAGCTCTTCAAGAAGAAAACTGACATGGATGGCAATGTACACACCTATAAGTCTCGTCTGGTAGCTAAAGGCTTTACTCAAACCTACGGGATTGAATACGAGGAGACCTTTTCTCCTGTAGCAGATATAAGAGCTATTAGGATTCTCATAGCCATAGCAGCATACTATGATTATGAGATTTGGCAAATGGTTGTCAAAACCGCCTTCTTAAATGGTCACCTAGATGAAGACATCTGTATGACGCGGTCTGAGGGGTTTGTGAACCCACAATTTCCTGAGCGAGTATGCAAGCTTTAAAGATCCATTTCTGGATTGAAGCAAGCATCGAGGCAATGAAATAAAAGGTTTGGATTTACTCAGCATCTTGATGAGCCATGTTTATACCATAAGGTTAGTGGGATTAATGTTAGGTCACAAGGTTTACCACACAAGCTTCCTAGAAAGATAGAGAGGCGATTGAACAAGTAAACCAAACACACACACACGTAAATGATAAGACCGGTTATGCGTAGGAGTATGTGAAAGAAATAACTTGAACAACCAACCCTTAAGTAAGGGTTATTACATAGTATTTATAGGCAAGGAGCTAGGGCAACACTCCTACTCCTTCCCTTTCTCCTATGGGCTTGGGCCTAAGCTCATGGGCCTTCTACATAAGCTTAAGGCTAATAACAAACATAAAGGCCATAATAAGCTAACTATTACATATGAGTAACTAACACTTGAATAAGGTTTAGGAGTGATTCCAACAATCTCCCCCTCAAGTGTTATTACATATGAGTAACAAACACTCAAGTGTTGGTGATGAAAACGGTGAAGGCATTGATGTAATAGTAGCTTTGACGTCGTTCGACATTCTTCTTTCTGTGAGAAGAATTGCCTTGATTTGAACAATCTCCCGGTGTAGAGATAGTTTACTCTGAACAGTTATGCTTTGACGTCATCTTTAACTTTGTTCTTTGATCATTGTTCTTTGTGATGAAAGTGATAGTATGTTGTTGTTCTCTGCATCAAATCTGCCCAGTGCTGCTTCGCTACAAGTGCTCCACGTCATTCTTCAACATGCTCACACGCTCTTTTGACGTTTGAATTCAGATCTTGATGAAGTTCTTTAAGTCTTTAACTTTGTAGATTCTTTGGTTTGACGAAGAATCATTCTTACTGTTGTGTTGCTTTTGGATAGAACTTCCATTAGTGATGATGTTGGCGTGAGCATGAGAAGAATATGCACGATCATTCCGCTCCGGAGCTTCCATAAGAAGAAAACATTAAAACGGTTAGTAATAAGCGGATTCGGCACTTACAAGTTTGAACTTCGAGAGTGTTAACAGCATAGTGTGAAAACACAACTCTAGTTCTTACAAAGGCCGCTTCTGAATCGGAGTCCCACAAGTGAGATAAAGCGATGTACCGAAGTACACCTACGATTCGAGATGAGTCGCTAAGGTACACGAAGCATCACCTCACGGTAGACCGTTTGAGACCACTAAGCACAATCCACGGGAGTTTCCGGCGACCTGCTGTAGGGTCGTTTGATGTTGACCTCGGCAGGAGTTTCCATTCAATCACTGAGGATCACAAATGTGAACCTCTCATAAATGTTCTCGACAGATTGCTAAGATCTGTGAAGGACTCGATAATGTACCACTGAAATTCTTATTGTTCAATATCAAGTGATGAAATGTCAAGTGTACCTAAGAGATCTTTTGATGAATCTCGTGGCTCTAGACTCAATAGTGCATTTTGGTTTTCTGAGCGGAGACTAGGGAGAGGGTCTCCTTCTTCAATACCGGCCTTCTCTAAGAAAGCCGATAGTTTACGTAGGGTTCCCTGTGAGAATGAAACAAGCTTCGTTTGAGAGAAACTTGAGTGGATAAGAAGGTTTAGTGCATGCGTCACGGGTCCATGACGACTTTTAATCTTCAATACCGGTGTCATCTAGTGACAACCAAGTAGCATATGAATTGAACCCGGTGTCGCCTAAGTTGAATAATCTGGAGGGCTATTTCTTTTCACCCTTTTCTTTGCATTTCTTTTAATTCTTCAACTCCTTCTTTCTCCGATTCTCATTTTCTCCTTTTACAATCATACCTAAGGACTTCTAAATACTAACTATTTGTGGTGTCCTTGGGTAGATCCATCCGACTCTGGCGGATCATAGGACGGTTATTCCTAACCTTAGTCACCTTATGACTTCATGACTAACCTATGTTGCCATTAAAACCACTGTTGTGAAAAATCTCTCAAAGTGTTTGTGAATGAAAAACATTTTAGTACCCTTTGTTGAGATAAGATTTTGTATAAATACTACCCCTCCACATGTGCTTAAGAGTTTTAACGGTTAAAATGCACAGTGAGGAAAGAGCGCACATTTTGAATTGATCAACTCAAGATAGACATTCCCCATGAGACGCGGTTACGTTGAATAGTTAAAGAGTTACATTGTCAGCTTTTAGGTGACAACTAGCTCTAATAACTACCTTGAAGGTGTAGACAATCCTCGAAAGGTTGTCAAACCCGTCGGAGTTCATGTCTACCAAGAGTTTCTCGAATGGTACATTCTACTCAGACAAGTCCTTTGCGAGACACGTTTACATTACTAGCGAACTAGCTTGAAATTATTACCCGTCCCAGACAAGTCTTTTCGAGTTACTAACAGTTAAGATTTCCTCAATTCATGGGTTAAGTCTATAGCCCAAAGATTCATTTGCATTGACACAACATATTTCTTATCACGTATTTTCTCCCCCTCAAAAATGGCATATAAAATGTTATTTTTGAAAAGTTGAGAATAAATATGACCATTTCGAGTGTTGCGGGAAGAATGACCACTGTGAACAATTTGTGAACAAAGTTTTAAGTCAAGTACTCCCCCTCAACAAGTGATATAACCGGTTGAGGTTTTGAAAAAATATAAGGGAAAGTACTTGTTCTTTTGAGCAAAACCTTGAAAAATGAAAGGTTTGATAGGTTTTACTCAAAAGTAAGAAGCTTTAGCTCCTTTTATAAGGATTGTGGCACTGAAGCGTACCACAGGGTCCTTTATTGACAAGTACGGGTTGTACAATCGTAATGTGCACAAGCCATTGACAAAAACAATCATACATCCAAAGTAATACTGAAAGAAGCAGTTCAAGGGGTACCGGTAGTCCGTAGATGTCGCCAGAGTGTGAATCGGCGCTGAAAACCGATGATGTTTCTCCCGGTCGACCACCAACATAGCTTTCCATCTTAACCGATCCCTTCTATACAACCGCTCATCAATCATGGTGATGATCCTCTTCACGCTCCTTCGATCACGAGAATTCCATCGCTTAGGAGACCCGATCTTTTGGTGTATATCCTTCAATCGGTAAGCCAATCCGTCCCTAACCATCTTCAAAGTGTGATCTCCAAACTTATGAAGATCTCACGCCGCCATCAAGCAATTTCTTTAAAGTTCACTGCGGTAAACGAAGCCGAAAGGTTTGCTGATGAGCGTATATTGTGGAAGCTGGTTGATGTCGGGTAGATCAAGCTGCGGTGGAGTGAAGTTGACACGGTCGATAAGATTCAACGCCACCGGAGATCTTCGACACGTTCTTTGATAACTATGCGTCTGATGAAGATGAGCACTGACTTGATGAATTCACATTGTACTGCAGTGGAGAATTGTCTCATACGACTCTGTACTTTGGCAAGGTACATGTCTTCGATTTCATTGATAGACAAATTCTCAAAGTCAGCTTCAGAGAATGCATAATCCCTTTCATCTTGTCGTTTGACCCCTATATTCTTTAGGAAGGTGTAGTCCCACTTAGATGAAAGATCGACGTGTTTGATGGCAACGATACTTTTAGAACGAATAATGCATGTTGAGACTTCAACCGGCTGTAGTAGATTCTTCGGCGTTCAGGCCAATGATGAATCCCAGACAGATGCATCTCGGTCGTAAGCTTCCACTTTGTTAGAGAACAAGTGATTAGCTCTTTCCTCGATAGCTATACGGTTTGAGTATTCGGGGAATGGAAGTGTCAATGATGTAGCATACTTCCTTGAACCATCGCCACCATGAAGAAGAAATTCCAGTCTTTGTTGAAGAAATATCGGAAAGGAATTCTAGGCTCATCCGGTTGGTCGATCGTTGGTAGTGGTTTTGACCCATCGGTGTAGTATGGAGGGTTGTCCCGTTTGGTGAAGTCGATGTTTGCTTCTCGGTTGAGCCAATCCATGTTGTTAGACATAGCTCGAGCAATGTTTTCAAGGTGATATTCGACCTCGATGGCACTTTCTCGAGCTATCTTTCCACGTTGAAAGCGTCATTCTTGATTCGCTCAACTCGATTTCGTCATCTTCTTCACATGGAACCTTTCTTGCATAATCTTAGCATGCTCCAATGTATTACCGTCTACCATATCTTGATCTTCTTCAAGGTAGGGAGTGGAATTGACAAGTGTAGAAAACCATTCAAATTCCTCTGTGGTGTCTTCATCTAGCCATGATAGGACGCCTCGCCGGCTTTTTCTTCGTTTTTGAGGCCTAGATGAGGTTCGGGTTTCTTTACTTGTTTGGGAGAGGTGGGTTGTTGTAGGGGCTCATGGTGTTCTTCATCGTCACCACCCGTATACTCAAAGTAATCACCGTTTTTGAGTCTTGGGTGGTATCTCGAATCATGAGGTTTATCGGTAGAAGAACGAGGAGACCTTTGTTGTGCAGGGAGGCCGTTGGGGAGGTGGAGGCATAGAAGATGATTCACCGACTTCTTTGTCGCTTTAGCTTCATCATTATTATCCTGATCCTTATCTTCATCGTCTCTAGGACGTTTAGACTTTTCTGCTTCGAATCTGCATGCTTCTTGAAGTTGGTAGTCCAAAAATGCTTGAAACAACTTTCCTTCATCAGAAGTAAATGTCCCGGATCGTGTAGACATTTGTGTAACAAGCTTGGCCACCAATTCATTATCCGAAAACTACGGATCGGATGGATTGATTGTGACGGTTAAGGGTGTTGATCTTATAGTTTGCTTGGCTATCCGCATAAGATTCGGATATAGTTGTGCCTGTAAACATCTCCTTTGAAACTTTAGGAACGATATCCAGAAGGTACTTGTGAGTGTAGCCTTCGATCATTCTGTCCATTTTCCTTGTAGATCATCCGCATGAGCTTCAGATGTATTCCCTTTCATTCTCATCTTGTCATTCTCATCATGTAGATCTTGCATTTAGTCAAGAAACCAATTCAGTTTTACGTAGAGCATGTCCTTCTTCTCGACTTGTTGGACAGCTTTTACAATTCTTTTATGAGTATGTGAAATCCAAGATCGAGGTGGCTTCTTCACCGATCCGGATGATGATTTGGTTGATTCTTTGATGGTGGTGGTGAAGAGTGAGAAGAAGAATCTGATGATGATGAGATGTGAGGAGACTCCGGGTCCTTTGGTGGTTCAAAAGTTTCTTCCTTTGATCGTGCAGGACTATCTAGAAGAAACGTATCATACTCAACATCTTCTTCATTGCCTGACTTAGCTTGTTCATCGCTTTGGCTTTGACTGCAGCTTCTTCATCGCTTTAACCTTCTCCACTTCTCGATTCGGTTCTTCAAAATCAAACTCAATAGTATCTTCTACACGGTTCTGTTGTTGTACCAAAGTGGTGGCACCGATCCTTTATCGGGTTGATTAACCGCATCGATCGGTGAAGGTTGAGCTGCACCACTTGACCCTCCGGGCCACCCATTTGTTCTTTTGCAAATTCTTTTGCCACGTGTTGGAGTCTAAGGAATTTGAACTTCTTCCTGTATGAGGTATCCGCTTCTCTTCATCTTCTTCGAGCTTTCTCATAAGGCACAAGTCAGAGTCTTCCTTTTCCTTTGTCACTGGTGGACTTGGAGGTTTAGCCGCTGAAGGAGGTGTTACGGTTGCATTCGAGTAGAAAGTCTCTTCATCTGATTCGGTAGCCTCCGAGTCCTCGCCCATTAGCTTTCTCAGGTTCGTGTAGGAATAGGAGCATCTTCCTTGGAGGGAACTTTCTTCTTTGGAGTAGGTTTCCTCTTTGGGACCTTCCTTTGACTCTCTGCTTATTGCACTTCCACTACCTCTTCGGTTCTCCGAGTAGGAGTTCCTGAAGGCTTTTCATCGAGATAACCAACTTTGCCTTTTCGTCGCTACTTGATACCTTTTGTATGTTTCAAGCTTTTTGATTTCATTTATCGGAGGTGATCAGCAAAGACGCACCTTGTTTCTTTGTTGTCGATTCCTTGATTCCGATAGAAAGGATAGGTTCGACAACACGTCGTGATTGCGGGGTCATTGAGCCTCTTGGGAATATCAGATTAAGTCCAAGTGCTCTCGATCAAAAGCTTCGTGTATCGACATAGGAATCTTTGAGCCACGTTTCTTGTGAAATGACATCATGTCATCCCATATCAGTGCTTCGATTTCAATGTCCTTCTTATTGATCAATGACCGAAGACTTGCGTTCCATGAGCTTGGGATGCTCAAAGCCACCGCCACGCACCGAGACGACTTAGTGATGATGACGTAGAGTGTTCTCCACGGTTGAGGAATGTTCTTAAGATCCACGTGAGAGTGCTTGTTAATAATTCCCGACGCTTCATCATAGCCAATATTAAGTAGAAATTGCGAACTGTCTCTTCATAGGTGTAGCAAAGAAGTCAGAGGCACGATGTCCGAATGATGAGTACAGCCCGTAAGTCTGAAGGAGTGATGGTGACTTGTTTGTGATTAAGTGTCACTTCACAACACTTTGACCTGATCCTCGCATAGAATCCCGAATTGTTGAATGTAGACCTCTCGAACCGTGGCAGAGTGTGAGAGCATGTTCGGTAGGGATGATTCTTGAGAATATCCACCGCAATGAGACAAGAAGATTCTGAGCATGTGAGGGTGTCAAAGTCAACCCTAAGGTTGTTCTTTCCAATCTTTCTCGGATAACCCTCTGGAAAGATATCGGCAATTGTAAGAACTTCTGATGCATCCACATTCATTTGTTCACCATGTCGTGATCACAAATAACATTAGCCAAAAGAACCAACATATCGAAAGACATAATGTTAGTCAATAGAAGGTCTTATTGTCTAGTTATTGAATGTACAGTGTCAATGATTGTTACGAGTCCTAAGTCACTTGTTTGTCCAATAGTCCAATGACGTCCTGAAATGTTTCGTGAGTTAGTTAACTTTAAGTTTTAAAGTTTATGTTATCACTTATTGTTCACAACATATCAAACGTTTAAGTTTATTAGTGACATTATTGGATTCGTGACGTTATGATAAGTTTATTAACAAGTTTGTACACGTAACAATTCATAATGAAGGTCAATCAAGGCATAGGCGTAGAATTGGCAAAGTTAAGCGTACTTGATGACATACGCGAGACGAAAGCTTATGTGTAGGATCTTAACTTACGCGTAAGAAATGTTACGCGTAGGAAAAGGGGACCTTATGCGAAGAGCTTACGCGTAGGCGTATTTATACCTTACGCGTAAGGCTTACTCGTAAGAGTAGACCTTATGCGTAGAGGTCACTTTCTACGCATATCCTTCACAGGATACGCCAGAGTCCCATTGTAGAACCTTACGCGTAATAGTTATGCGTGGGATTTATTCTTACGCATAACATGACTACGCGTAGGGTAATCCTTATGCGTAGAGATTCAAATGACCTTGATTCTGAATTTTGAGCGTAGCAAGCCGGAAATAAATTCATCAGATCATCAATATTAACACAAGAATTCATTTTAACAACAAATCATGGCATGAACATTTGTTAAACAGTTATGAGTAGAAAGTCATACGCGTAGGTCAAAACCCTAAGGGTTATGAATTACGCGTATAATTTCTAGCCATGGGATTTGCACCAAACAATTTCTGGTAGTTCTAAGATGTTGTGAGAGTCTATAAACCAAGTTATAACATCTAAATTGTGGAGAATCAAAAATGCCCAAACTTATGAACTTTAAACCCTAATTCCAAATTTTAATCATTTAGAGTTTCTGGGTGGTTATAGAGCTTGGAAATCATCAATTCATCATCATATAAACATTACACAACAATCTTTTTGAACAAAACTCTTCACATTTGTAAACACCTAAATTGACTCATAAACCTTAATATTCAAAAAACCATCAATTCGTGTTTCTGGGTGGATTTTGAGGATGAAACTAGTATCATTGATGTTAAATACATGTTTTGACACAATCTTTTTAACCACAAACAACCTTTTATGATTTGGTGTTCTTGCGCTTACGCGTAAGACACAAAAGTGACTATATCATAAAATTAAACCGTTGGATTTTTGAAAGATTCAAAACCATTGCTTAAAAACATGTTATAAACACGAAATCACTTACAAATTGATGATCCAAACACGGATTTGTCAAACTATTCTTAGGCGTAGGATCCTTTTTGGTGTAAGTATTAAATGTGATGGAATAGTTAGGTGGAGAGTGTTTTTATTAAAATGACTTTAACATTTTGACAGTTTTGGTCCCTCCACCTTTTCCTTTTTTTCATACAAAGCCATTTAACTTCCATTTTGGTTACCAAACAAAGATTTTAAGAAAGAAATTTGACGACACTCCCCCTCGACTTAAGAAAAATGATGAAAGGTTATTAATTTTAGTCCGAGGAGTATCATTGAACCGTAAAATTTACCACCATTGATAAGAGAAACAACCGAATATGATAACATGCAAGTACACGATGTTTTGAAGCAGTTAAATCTTTGTATTCTCCCCCTCAACACTTGATCGGAAAAATACTGAATTTTGAAAGATTAAAGTGTTGATGGAAGAAATGTACTTGCCATGTTGAGAGAAAAAAATAGATTAGAAGAATATTTTTGTTGTTTTATCATGTTTTATATTTTTGTATTTTGTTTTTTTTGAAAATTATTTACAAAAGAGATTTTGGTGTTTGATTTGTTTTTAAGACTGTTTTAGGAGGTCATCAATTCCTCTTGAGTCAAACACCTCATACCAATCCGGTGGACCAACTCATTAAACCTAGCGGAGGCAAGGCTTTGGTGAGAAGATCTGCCAATTGGTATTACTCCACAAAATATAATTCAACGATTACCACGTTCCACGTGATCCTTGATGAAATGATATCGAAGATCGATGTGCTTTGATTTAGTCTTGAACCGAGTTGCACGAGATCGCATATGGCACCCGATTGTCGCAGATACATCGGGATTCTATAAAAATACGTAACCATAGTCTTTGAGTTGTGTTCTCATCCAAATGACTTGAGCACAACACGCCGACATGGCTACATATTACTGCCGGTTGAGGACGGTGATGTACAATCCTGCTTCTTCGATTGCCATGACACCAGTTTATCACCAAGAAATTGTAAAGCTCTGAAGTACTTTTCCGTGAGTCTAAGCATCCTGCGTGGTCGGCGTCTGGCGATTAGTTCAAAACGAATCCTTCTGGATACGGATCCCCAAGTTAATGGTTCCCTTTATGTATCGAGGATTCTTTTTAGCCTCAGAGGTGGGTTTCAGATTGGTCGCGGCCGATAGAGAGCAAAGATATACGGCAAAGACAATATCGAGTCGCTAGTGTTAGATACATGAGAGACCCAATAATACAATGGTATTTTGTAGGGTCCACCAATTTCCCATGTAAATCAGCGTCTAGCTTCTTGGTATGAGCCATTGGTGTGGCATAGGTGTCACAGGTTTTCATTCCAAATTTGTTTAACAATTCAAGGGCATATTTGGGCTGACTCAAGAAAATACCACGGGGTGATTGATGAACTTGCGGTCAGAAAGAACGCATGAGTTCACCCATCATGGACATTTCAAAATTTTTCTTCATTAGTTTTGCAAAGCGATTGAAAACTTTTTATGTGTAGACCCAAAAATGATGTCATCCACGTAAATTTGAACAATTAAGATATGTGCCCGTGATATTGTATAAAAAGAGTTGGGTCAACCGAACCTTTGGTGAAATTATTAGCAATGAGGAAAGATGATAGCTTATCGTACCATGCCCGAGGAGCTTGTTTGAGACCATAAAGAGCTTTGTTCGGTTGTAGACGTGATTCGAAACTTCAGGGATCAACGAATCCATCCGGTTGGTGACATAAACCGTTTCTTTAAGTTGTCCATTGAAAGCGCAGCTTTGACATCCATCGATAGACCGTCATATTCATATGAGCATGACGCGAGAAATATCGAACGACCTCAAGGAAAGCACGCGAGCAAAAGATTCTTCAAAGTCTATTCCCTCTTCGACGATAACCCTTAGCCACCGACGGCGTGACTTATTTCGATAACATTTCCTTCAAAGACATCCAATTTGTTCTTCCAAATCCATTTGAGACCAATGACGTAGAACCCTGTTGGTCTTTCAACCAATTCCCATACTTCAAGACGTTTGAATTGGTTGAGTTCTTCTTGCATGGATTCAATCCATTGTCTTTTGTCATTCGGCTTTGATGTTTTAGGTTCGGATTGGCGATGCGGTGAGTGCATAAATGCAATGTTCACCGTCGTGTGAAGACGTTGTCTCGTAACGGCCGGTTGATGCGGGTTGCCAATAATGTTTGCTAGAGGATGGTCTCTTGTCCATCTATGTGTGGAGGGTTGATGTTGGTATACATTGTGCAGATTTTGAGGATTCAAATGGTTTGTTGAAGATTCTGCGACATCACGTGCGCGATCTCATTAGCAAACTGGTTGAAGAACGCATTTGGATCAAAATATGCAGGTGGGGGTACTTCATTGAACATCATCCCGGATTCATCATTGTTGGAAGCGGTTTGTTCAAGCTGTTGTGTTGGAGTCAACGGGTGGCGCTTCTTCAACGTAGTTGTTGTAGCGGTGTATCGGTATTATCGGGTTGAGCAGGCGGAAACAGCGGATACACCCGAGCACGTTCATCAATATCGTCACTGAACAGTGAGCAAATAACCTTTCCATTTGTTGGCGAGTAAGGGGGCTTTGTTCATGATGGGGTTTGGGGAAAGTTTAAGCGGTTGTGTCCGGGTTCCAAGTCATTATACTCGAAGCCATTTCGTAAGTTCATCAAAATGAGCATGAATCGTTTCCATCACCTTTTTGTGCGACGATTCAGATTTGGAAACCTTTAGAATTATCACAATATCCTATAAAGACTCCAATTGTCACTTTGGCTTTGAGCTTACCAAAGTCATCACGATCATTATTCGGATAGCAAAGAGATCCAAATACATGAAAGTGTTTGAGATTCGGTTTTCTGTTGTGGACAAGCTCAAAAGGTGTTTTGTTGTGGCGTTTTGTAATCATAGAACGGTTTTGAGTATAGCATGCGATGAGATACGCCTTACGCCCATAAGTAATCTGGAAGTTTAGCATTTATTAACATTGTTCTTGCGGCTTCCACTAACGTTGGTTTGTCTTTCAACAACTCCGTTTTGTTGGTGTGCGTGCAATAGATGTCGATCTTTGAATTCCCACTTTCTCATAAAATTCACGAAGAGTTTGATTAACAAATTCAGGTGCCTCTATCTGCTCGATTAGTCGAACGGTGTTTCAGTAGTAGCGAACTTGTATTTTCGTGAGAAAGGTGATGATCATTTGTGGAGCTTGATCTTTGCTTCGAAGAAAGTAGACCCAAGTCCATCGTGAATAGTCATCAACAATTACTAAGATGTAGCGTTTGCCATTGATCGTTGGCACGCGCATCGGGCCACACAAATCCATGTGAAGAAGATGAAGTATATCTTTGAGCGTGTTCCACCTTTGAAGGAAAATGAGCACGAGTGCTTTTGCCTTGTTCACAAGTGGAGCAAAGGTGATCTTTAGAATACCAAATCGGGAGTCCTTCAACAAGTTTGTGTCGAGCAAGGTTGGTGGTGGTTTGAAAGTTTAGATGTGAGAGCGGCGGTGCATAGCGAGATTTTGTTGATGTTTCCTTTGAAAGTAAGCAGATGGGAGAAGAAGCAACCATGTCTTGCATAGAGATAGTGTAAAGACTTGAATTACGCGAGCCGGACATAAGATCGTTTCCTTGTAGATCACGAATGAAAACAAGTTTTCTCCCTCGAAAGCAACCTCCAATTCTCCATCACAAGTGACCTGACCTATCGAAAGCAGATTGTGACCGAGGCCTTCCACATAATAAAACCTGCTTATTTCGATGTTCCCATTAATGTAGTCTCCGTAGCCCATGATAGGTGCGAAGTGATCATTCCCGAACCTGACAGTGCCAATGAACTTTGCAATAAAGTTTGATAACAGCTTTAAGATTGCCGTCATGTGTGGGAACATCCGCTATCAACAATCAGAGAATGATCGTATCACTGCATTACACCGCATGACGACAGATGGAATAGAAGTAGATGTGGAACCGAAATGTTAGAGGGTTCCGTAAGCGGTGATAGTAGATATACACTCATTAATAGCTTTAGGTATCCACTTAAATCCTAGTGTGTTATATATCCATTTCGGCCATCTCCAACTACTATTTTCTTTAGTCTTAGTGAATGCACTAGGTGGTACTACATTCCTAGGAGGTGAAACTGGAGCTCACGAGGACAGAATGCGCTTAGAATCTAAAGATTGTGGTCTACCAAGCACAGACTTAGAAAGATTAGTGGGCCTAGAGGTATTCGGTTCTTAGGATTCCTTAAACGAGAGATGATAGCTTTAGCAACACATTTATCATGACAATCGGAATTCATACTTTTATGACAAATAACACAAGGTGCATCGGACTGAATATCAAAAGTACTTAACGGTTTAGCATTCGTTACATCACTATTTCTATTACATGTGCGGGCAATATCTATAGTGTAAGCAACGTGAGTCTTATTCATAGTCCTAGGGTGTTCTTCTACTTTAGCATTCCTTATTGATCTTTTCTTAGGTCGCAACTTCCTATTCTTCGATGTAGTGCTCCTAGGTGTGAAGTGGGACGTTTGGAAAAGATTCAACTATTCTGTTTTAGTAGAAGGAGGCACGTAGTAACTTGTGATTTGGCGGTAGGGATTCTAGGTTCACGATTACTAAGTGTTCTTGGGTGCTATTCTCTTAATTGGTAGTAGGAATTTGTTCATACTTTCCTAACATTTCTCTTAACTTAAAGATAGTGTGAATCGGATCTTGATTTTCGGACCAACATTTCGACAAAAAAATGCATAACTTCTCTAGTGTGTGCAAGATAATGATCAAGTTCATTAGATGCTTCATCACGAGTCTTTTTGAGTAAATCAAATATGACACCATATTCCTGTTTAACTTTTACAAGTTCTTGTTCATATTTTGAGATTTGACACTTAAAGGACACGTTTTGATCATCAAGTTGCTCAATTTTAGGATCAGGAGATTTTGCACGCAACTTGGCGATTTTGTGTTGAAAAGCAAGTTGTTGATCGTGAATATCTTTTTGACACCAATTAAGACGACGTATTGCATTTGAAAGTTCGTTTGACAATCGTTTGTTTTCAACTTTTAAGGACTCGATCCGAAGCACATTATCAGTGTTCTCAACATTTACCACGTAATCAAGATCGCAGAGATATAATCAAATGCATATGACAAAGAATTCAATAACACAACATTATGGACATCACCGGATGACATCTTCCAAGAGTCGATCAACATCTTTTCTCAACGGTTTCTTTTTACGTTTAGTGTTAGAAATAGATGTTTACGTTTTCTCAGCGACCTTCATTAATCCAAGTTCCTTATGAAAATCCTTTTCCCAAGACAATGCACAACTTTTCAAATTTTTAACATTTGGTAAAAGATTTTTCGGAAAAATGTCTCTTTGTTCTCGCTAGAGCGATTGAAAGTGTTGAACTTTGATTTGAGCGATATTCTATCTCATGTTGTAAAGTTTTGAGGTCGACCATGAAAATGTCAAAATATCAAGAAATTTTGCGATTTTCAGGTTTTGAGTTTACTTCAATGATGGAAGGTAAAGGACCATAAGTTTGTGCATAATCTGGTTGGGGATTAACATTAGAAGACTCGGTGTTTTATGATTATCCTTGGTGTGTTAGAAGAATCCGTTGGTGTGGCGAAAGTGACCGCTTTTGAATAGTTAAAAGGTTTGTTGTAAACAACTTTTCTAATTTTGATCGACTCTCGTCTTCTTCATCTAATTCCTCTTGACGATGATATTCAACAACACTCATATGTAATTATCAACTTTATATTCGCTGGAAACTTAGTTTGGTTTGAATGCTTTGGTTTAAAGCTTAGGTTTGTAATCAGCAAGATTCGGTCCATATCCATTTGGATTGGGTTTTAAAGTAAACTTTTCAATGGCTGTGACCGACTTTCCATGTTTGTAAACAACAGTTTTAAACTCTTTAAGTTTGTTTTGCAAGCCGATGATTTCTTCAAGATGATCATCTATTCGTTTCGTTGAATGCTTTTTGTATGCAGAGAACTGTTTTTGACAAGTTAACAACTCAGCCTTAGCTTTTTGATTTTGCAAGGTGAGAGCGTTAATTTGCTTTTTATGTTCATGTTTCAGTTGTTCTATTTCGGACAACAAAGCATTCTTCGAAGCTGCTAGATCCATATCTGTCTTTCTAAAATTTTTTCGTTTTGATAAGATTTGGCAAAGGCTGCTTCAAAACCGTTTTCACGTTTTTCTTGAGTTTTGAAAAAGTTGAGTTGCTTTTGTAAACATTCCAAATCCTTGGTTAACAGTGCATTTTTGCATTTCAAGTCCTGATTAATGGCATGACATTTTTCCACTATGGTCACATGTTGGTCTTGTATGAAGCGAGCAAAATGGATGAGGCAAAAGTTGGCGTGTTCAGCGTGAGTCTCAACATGATCATTCGAGATCCTCAAGTATAACCACGGAGTTAATTTGATTATCAAGGGAAACCGTTTGGTCATCTTGATCGTCAAATATAACTAAAGGGTCTAGTTGAAAATCGTCGAATGAGATGTGGATGGCGCTTATTTTGAACATTGAGCCTTGCGGATTCGGATGTTGGCGGATATGAGATCGAGATAAATATGGTTTGTTAAATTTTTGAGACAAGCCATCAATATCATACACTGGGCCTGTGTCACTCATGTGTAACTCATGCATATTAGCCATCAACATAATAGTGCATTGGCACGCAAGTCCTCCATATCATCATCCGAGTCAAGTCATTTGCCATAAAGCTCGTTCTTTGTGCGGAGAGTTCCACCGGCTTCATCCTTAAGAGCCAAAGAAGAGCCTCTTTGAAATAAGCACCGCCTCTAGTCCTTGGCTTTGGGCATGCATTAGCAGTGTCCCTTCTCATTGCGGTTGTAGCATGAAGACCATTCAACCCATTGACGAGCATTTCCACTGTTCCACCACTGAGCTCGATTGTTATTCCTACCCACGCATTAAACCTTTGACCAGCTCGACGACCATAACCGATTCTGAACTTCAACTCGTCCATTGTTTACAACAGCTTGATTCCTTGTATTAGATGAGGAACGAATACCATTGTTGGATTTGTTGGTATAACGGCTAAAGGCATTAGCAATCATAGCAAATCCTTGTTGCATGCTTCAAGCGGATCAGATTCCTCCTTAGCTTCACTGACAAGGGCTTGAGCATTGTTGTTGTTGTATGGAACCAATTGAGTTTGTTGATATTGAGGCTGTGAAGGATCATGTGGTGTGATTGTAGCGAGTTGGTTGAGTTCTTTGGTTGAGGAGAATAAGCTGTTTGAGCATATAAGGCAAGTTGTTGATTTTACGGATGTGTCGATGGAGCAATTTGAGCACGGAGAATCCTTTCCCTATCAACTGCCTTTTCATGAGGCTTCAAGTAATCGTACAACAATCCATATGTAGACAGCGATGCATGTTTTTCGGCGGAGAAAAATGACATACTTCTCCCATTAGGGACCAAGACTACTCAGGAACTTAGTATTCACTAAAATTCTTGGCATGATGATGTTGTGTTTATCCAAATCATTGATGATGTCTCAAAATCATGGATGATAGGACTCTAGTGTCTCTCGAGGTTCAATCATGAAGTGTTCATAAGCCAAGTAAATTTTGGATTCCAAATCTTCCGATTGAGTACGATCCTTCCATAAGAAGACAAATATGATCCCACATTTTCTTTGTAGTCTTTTGAGCATCAACACTACGAAGAATTGGGTTTGGTAATCCTAAGAGGATATATTCTATTGCAAGCTCATACGCTTCATAGTGTAGAAGTTCTTGAGGATTCAAGTCGCAATAGCAATGTTAGTTTGTTCATCTCTTGGTGGAATGGCATTTGGATCTCCGATACAATGACGTAGGCATCTCAAATGGACCATCCAAGATAACCTGCTTTAAGAACTTTCCATGTGGCTTCTTTAGATCACAAAACCTAAAGAACCTTATCACCCATTGTTCGTAGTTTCTGGGTGAGCATTGGAGTCTATCAAGTGATCGACCTCATGAATTGATTGTTGGTAGCTTAAAGCTTCAAACATATTTGCAAACCAAGTGGGTTCCTTCATAGTGTTCCTTGATGGATGTTGATTGAAGTCATTTGTGTATGGTTGAACTTGAAGACTTGGTGGTGGTTGAACCATTTGAGGTTGGGGAATTGCAGCAAGTTGTGGAGTATGTTGTTGATTAAATTGTTGTTGACAAATTGCTTGTTGTTGATTCCATTGTTGATGTTGTGGACTTAATTGTTGTTGGCGTTGAGGATAAGTGTAAATAGTTAGAGTATGGTGGTTGTGACATGTTGATAAACTTGTGTTGGTAAAATGGATCTTTGTAGTCGAATGAACCTTTGTTGATGAAGTATCCTTAGGGGTAGAAATCACAATAGCCAAGTAGCACTTATGCGTTAAAACACCAAAGTTACGCGTAACAATCAAGAGTTACGCGTAGATTTAGCTTAGCGTAAGTATGGAAAAGAGTCTAAAGTTATGCGTAGACACAAAGTTAGGCGTAGAAACTTATGCGTAGGATTACCTTATGCGTAAGACTTGGCTTTACGTAAGATGAATCTTATGCGTAGGATTTCTACGTTAAGCTTTATGCTTATCGTAATTTTAGGGTTTTATCCCAAGTGATCTTTACACTTCTGCAAAAGATATCCAAAGTCGGCGTATTTTCGAGCTTATCCAAGCAAGAACACACGGAGTAAACCACGAAATCGAAGATCAAACCAAGGATAAAGTTACGCGTAAGATTAGGGTTTTCTTACGCTTAGACTTACTCGTAAAATGATTTTGCCCAAATATGTTTCTAAACCAGTTTTTGTGTGATGAAATAGCTTTAATAACACCAAAAGACACAAAAGTGTGAAACTTGATGATCCAAAGCTCTTAAAAGGTTATGCGTAGGATGAAACCCTCATTATAAAAACTAGTTTATAAAACACGATCCACGCATAAAGTTTGAAACTTTTTGCCAAAAACACGTATTTTAACACCTTAAAACGTTGAAAGTACAAGAATCTTGGATTGAAAAGTGAAAAAATCGAGTGTTTAAGCGAGCCAAAGCTATCGTTACTTTTACGCGTAAGACCTAAACAAAAACTTCAAAAAAAAAGTGTTAACCTAACTATTTGGCGATTGATACCACTGTTAGGTCACAAGGTTTACCACACAAGCTTCCTAGAAAGATAGAGAGGCGATTGAACAAGTAAACCAAACACACACACACGTAAATGATAAGACCGGTTATGCGTAGGAGTATGTGAAAGAAATAACTTGAACAACCAACCCTCAAGTGAGGGTTATTACATAGTATTTATAGCCAAGGAGCTAGGGCAACACTCCTTCCCTTTCTCCTATGGGCTTGGGCCTAAGCTCATGGGCCTTCTACATAAGCTTAAGGCTAATAACAAACATAAAGGCCATAATAAGCTAACTATTACATATGAGTAACTAACACTTGAATAAGGTTTAGGAGTGATTCCAACAATTAATGTTACTTTCCTTATCCTATATGTCGATGACATATTAATCATGGGAAGTCATATACCAAGTTTAAATGAGGTGAAGTCCTATCTTGGTAAATGTTTTTCTATGAAGGATTTAGGGGAAGCAGCATACATCCTTGGAATCAAGATCTCTGAGAGATAGGTCTAGGCGGTTGATTGGTTTAAGACAAATTTCTTACATTGATAAAATATTGAAGAGATTCAATATGCAAAATTCCAAGAAGGGATATTTGCCAATGTAAGTACATTATGGCTTAAGTAGCAAAGCATGTGCTTCAACACTTGCAGAGGTGGCACGCATGAAAAGAGTCCATTATGTTTTAGATGTGGGATCTATTATGTATGTGGTAAGATGCACAAGACCTGGTGTGGCATTTGCTCAAAATATCACCAGTCGATATCAATAGAATCCAGGTGAACTCCATTGGACTATTGTTAAACATATTCTCAAGTACTTAAGGGCTACAAGAGATATGTTTTTAGTGTATGGGGCAAATCTAGAAGCAGAACTTGATGTTAGAGGTTACTGCGAAGCGTCCTGGTTATGTGATAAAGATGATACAAAGTCTCAGACGAGTTATGTCTTTGTCATTAATGGGGGAGCTGTAGATTGAAAGAGCAAGAACCAGAGTACGATTGCGATGTATGCCACATAAGCTGAATACATAGCTCCTTCCGAAGCTGCAATGGACGTTGTTTGGATTAGAAAGTTCATTTCAAGGCTTGGAGTTATGCCCTCAATTACATTCGCCAATGAATCTAGAGTCATGAAAGGCGCTAGAAACTTTCCTATACGATATCACTATGTTTGAGAACACGTCGAGATAGGTGAAATTGAGCTACTCAAAGTTCACACAGATGAAAATCTAGTTGATCCATTAATGAAGGCTTTACGTGGTGAAAAGCTTAATCAACATGCTGATAGCATTGGACTTCGTTTAGCTAGTAGTTTCATGCCATTTATGATTAGTATTTGGATAAAGGATATTGTAAACAATTATTATTTTAATGAAATAAAATATTGGCTATGTTTATTTTTCATTTATAACGTTGTATCTTATATTTGCATGTTTAAATCCGTGAATAGCCTATGTTATTCTAAATAGTCCATTGTCGATCAATGATATGGGAATATCATTGAATTAAGACAAATATGAGTTTTGGTTAAACTATACTTAATTATATTGATGCGTTGAAATGCCAAATTCACATGATATTCAATGGATTGAATATATGACTTATCTCAACCACGTGACTGTACTTTATGGATCTTGTCATTAAGTAAATCATGAATAGTTATCCATAGAATTGAGATACTAGAGAACTGTCATGGATGTAGTGCATTTCTGTAAAGCAATTTACCGCTATATGTAACTGGTAGTTATAAGGATTGTTTTCAGAAGTGTTGCAAAATTCATTGGTGTTTCTTATAGTCAAGAAACAATTTGTTCCTTCAAATTCGTTTTGAAGTTTAATACTGTTGGGACCCTCGTAGGGTTAACAAGATGTTTTTTGTGGCCACGCCCAAGATCAATCTGGATACGTTCAGAAGATTTGGTAATCTTGCTCAATCATATACAACTAAAAACAGAATAGTTAAATAAAGGAATGACTAAGATCTATATCATTATTTAACGTGGTATTAGAAACAAATGATAAGTATGATGATGATTCATCAAAAGGTTTTCCAGGAAACCATACTCGAGTTTAATCTTGGAGGATTAGCGTGTTCGCTAACCAATGATTACATAATGTTAATCACTGTCAAGTGGGAGCTGTTAGGTTTATGGACAAATTTAATACGATGACCGGATTCGAACTCGAGACCACGAGATTGCACACGTTAAGTTGAGAGTTGATGTTCAAATAATTAATGTAAAATGTTACGTTTAATTATTAAATACACAATAACGACTAACGATCGTCAATTAATTATTTGAAATTGACTAGTGATCATTAAATATTAAAGAGAAGGATTAATAATGAAAATAGAGGACAAGAAGGTTTCGGAATCCCCTTGAGGGATTGAAACCGCTTGGTTACGGGTTGGGAATACCCAATCCTAACCTAACTTGCTCTCTAAGTCTTCATAGTATATATACAAGGCCTATAATTCATTCTTGGGTAACCTTGTATCACATTCGAAAACCCTAAACTTCTCCTTCCTCCTTTTTGTGTTCCATTCGGCTGTACACCCTAAACCATTAGGTTTCGGGTTTGATTGCAACACATAAGTTTTTGGTGTTGTTATTGTGTTTACAAGAACTAGCATTCATATCAAATTGACATCAGTATGTGTGTACAAGAACGTGGTGCAAACACACTATTGTTTGCTTCTTTGTTTGAATTGAAAAATGGTAAGGGTCGATTCACATAAACCACACAAACGCTAATTAGGGTTTTAATCTTGCTTTGATTCGTGATTTCTTGGAGTTGCTAAAAGGTACGCATACGTTTATTATTCGGTTAGTTAATTACAAATATATGTTTAAGTCTTCCGTTGCATGCTTTGATGTTTACATGTTCTATTTATGCTATGTCATGTTACATAATTCCAACAATTAGTTATTATGGATATGATTGATTGATAGCTTTTTTCGACCAGGCAAGTTACAAAACTGTTGATCAATTACCATGCCCTTGATACATATAATATCTTAAAATTTTTTGGATCTTTGCAAAATACTAAGCCTTCAGGTAATTGGCAATTCAAAAAAGATGCAATTTTTAGATGAATTAAAGCTGATCCATTGAAATTCATAGAGGATATGCAAATTCTATACTTTCTATGGACTACCAGCTGGTGCTTTGATTATATTATCTCAATCCCAACAATTATGGGTTTGGAAATAAATGACTTCAACTTACACGCTTGCAATAACTTTTAAAATGGAGCCGTCACTAGTACAATCACCACAAATCCTCTACGACTTATTTTTAAACAGTCCATACGACATGTCGTAGTAGGTATTAACTCCTCCCGACGACATGTCGTAGGCACCAACTTGTCGACATTGCCCCGTCACTATTTACCATCCCAACGACAATGTGGGATCTACATGCTTTTTCAGTCAAAGATTTCGATGTTATGCACAATTGGTCCCGACGGCATGTCGTGGGCACCATATTGCTAATTAACCATTTGATTAGTTAAGTCTAATTATGCTTCTAAATATACCTATGACATGTCGTTGGTAAGTAATTGCAAAGGTCAACGATGGTCAATGTTATGTTTTTGTTGCCGACGACATGTTGTAGGGAAAACAAAAACCATATTGGTTTTTCATTTTACTTCCCGACGACATGTCATAGTGGAAATAAAAACCATATTGGTTTTTCATTTAACTTCCCGACGACATGTCATATGGAAAATAAAAACCATGTTGGTTTTCATTTAACTTCCCGATGACATGTCGTAGGTATTTTAGTATGATGTAGTTGCAAAGCAGCCTCCACAGCTACAATTCTTCAGCTTTTTTCTGGAAAAAATCTACCAAAACTTGTATGCAACCAAAACCTTTAACAACCAAAACCAACATGTCCAAACATAAATTATAACGGCTAAAATGGCTTAAACACTTATATATAATCGCTAAACACCCTCAAAAAACACTAAAACATTTTAAAGTATACAAAATGGGTGTTATAATCTCTAAACCTAGCTGCCATATCCCCAAATGTTGCAATATCCGCAATGTTCAATTCGCCGAAAGGTTAAACTACACAATAATAAGATACGGGTCGCCAAAATATACTTTCAGTGATATGTCTAACACAAAATAACCCACATACCTCTATCGCCCCCTCGTCATCATCCATATCATTGCTACCATCCTCATCATTATCACTCCCGCCTACGCCACTTCCGCATATGCCACTCCCGCTTGCGCCACTCCCACCCGCGCCACACCTACTGCTTGAGCATACGGCACCTTGATAAGCCATCACGATAAATCGACCCTGCAGTTAGTCGGAATACATCCATCAGCCGGTAAGCGCTTCTTAGCTCCGCCCGCGACCCGGCACTCATCTTGCCTCACTTCAGCAATCTTCTTGTCTTTGTCGGCCCGGCGTCGATGATCAGGCCAATACCTAAATGAAATACTTAAAATTACCATTGAAATACCTAAGATGAGTCATGAGTGCATGCTCATAAAATAAAGTTAGGAGGGAATAAAAATGGATAAGCATCCTGTCATACATTTTTATTTACATGACACTGTAATTTTGTTTTCAATTCTTTATGACACATGTGCAAACTTATAAAAGTATTGTTGATGGTGTAAAAAGACTACGTTCCAATTCAAATTGTCCAAACAAGATTTTCACAATTAAATTAGAGGTGGCAAGATAGCACATTACCGGGGAGTTATATTAGGGTTTTTATTAAGTCTTTTATTTATTTTTTTATTTTGAATTCTTGTTTTGTCATGATTTCTTTTAAGTTTCAGGTACCATGGAGGTTGTAAGAATTGATGACCTCACCCTTGAGGAATATTTGGCATTGACTAGGGATGAACAAGGGCCGGGGCTCGTTAGGCCAGCTATTGGGGATGATATTGATTTCAAGATAAGACCCCAATTCATGAGGGAATTAAGATCGAATCCTTTTTTTGGAAATATTACAGAGGATGCTCACGAACAAATTGAGAGGAATGAATATATTACTAGCACATTTAATACACGAGTCGAAGGATGCGGTTGTGCTCGAGTTTTTCCATCACACTAGCGGGCTGCAAAAGATGGGTTGATAGATTGCGGCGGTTGACACATGTCTAAAGATACTTCATTCAAAGATATTGTCCACCTTCAAAAGTATCAAAGCAACTCATGGATATCCATAACTTCAAACAAGAAAGCGATGAGACATTGTATCAAGCTTGTGAGAGATACAATGATCTGCTTTACAAGTGTCCCACTCATGACATAAAAAGCCAGCAAAAGGTCAATATTTTATAAAAATGGATCAATGTTGGTACGAGACAAATGCTAGACTATCAAGGACCAATTCCGGGGATGACACCTACTCTTTCCATTGAAGCCATTCAAAAACTGGCTGATCACTCTCACAAATGGCATGATGGAGGAAGCCAAAGCCCTAGCGAGAAATTTTAGGGTATTGCGCCATTATAAACAAGCGAAAACCTTGGCCAGGACATGAAAAACTACGGGGAAAATATGCATGCTATTGAGTAGGATCGACACATGTCAGAGGCCACTGGCGTTGTCCTAGAGCGAGTCCCCCCAGAAAGAAAGAAATGCGGAAAGGAAGACCCTCCGATATGATGATAGATTACTGTAAATGATGAACTCTACGAAGAAAACCTTCACTTGAAGAATCTATAAATACATATTTGGAAGAGGATGCCAAACGATAGGCCAATAGGGACACTTTGTTCAAAAATTTCAAGTAGAAACAAAAGCCAACCTCCTAGCTCGCCACGAGACCTTAGAGAACACCGAAAGAAAACTTGGGAGTTTGGCAGATGAAAATCATAAACGAATAAAAGATGAAAGTACCTGTAAAGCCATATTTTCAAATAACGGGAGACCTCTCTACACTCCTTTTAGGTACAATGAAGAAGAAGTTTCCTGTTTCTCCGAACAAGAAATAAGAGAGAATGACAATATGAACTTTCAAAAAGTGGAGCAACATACTAACGATGAATGTGATGCGATCATGGAAAATGAAGTAAAATTAAATGCCAGATGCTCAGTTGTTGTCCTCAATCAGATCCATTTAAAACAGAAAGACCCAGGAAGTTTCATTCTCCCTTTCTCTATTAATAATTTATGTAATATTAATGCCTTAGCCGACTTAGGAGCTAGCACAAGCATCATGCCGTTTTCTATGTGCAAAAGACTCAATCTTTGACCTATCAAACCCTTTTGCATGATATGAGGATAATGCTGATAGAACCTCGCAGGGTAGTTGAGAATGTGCTAATTAAGATTAATAATTTTACTCTTCACCCGATTTTGTTATTTTAGACATGGAAGAAGATCTACGACTTTCACTCTAATCTTGGGTAGACCTCTTCCGGCTACCGCACGTGCAAAAATTAATTTTTTCAAAAAAGTCATGTATAAAATCAAAAGAGTAAGAAAGCTTACTCTCAACATATGATGATGTCGTAATACTTACCCTATTCGAAGCTGTTTGTGTTGGCAAAAAGGAAAAATAAAATTGTTCCTACGCCATCACAGTATACTTCTTCAATTACTTGTATCTTTGGCGAAGTTGAAAAGAGCATAGCGATGAGATATCTTTGTAACCATACAGGTACAAGATAAAAACAATTGAATCTCTTGAGCAGGTCTAAAATACAATTCTACAGAGTGAGCGTTGATCTTAAATGCCACCATCTAGATAAAAATACCATTGAAGTATTCTTTGACAATAATGAGCAGTAGTGCGACCTTTGGAGCTAACTATGATGGCGTTTGTGATGGTGGAATGACGGAAAGGGTAAAACTAACTTCCACTAATGATGGGAGTATTTGATTCAGCATGGGGCTTGAATGATAGTTTATGGGGAAAATAGAATGTGGCAGCTAAGAAACTTTTTTGGCCGATCAACATGATGGTAGGTATGGGAAACCCCTAGTGTTACGATACAATTCATAAAGTACCAAATAAGTCAATTTACGATTAATGGAATTGTGTGCCTTAACACAACCGATAAGATTGAAGCTACATCGGTGTGAAGAAGATAAAACCGATAATTAAGGGCTTCTTGAGACCATTATGATAATAATTTTGGCCATTCTTGAGTAGTATTACAGAGTTGAGATGAAAATTTGTAGACCTTAACCAATAGCGATAAAGCGGAGTTACCATTGGGTAGACAAGTTGAAATTTGTGATTAGATTAAAAATCC
>OU343219.1:78853912-78923966 GCA_910596185.1 Chrysanthemum makinoi | reverse complement strand
GTCATGAGTTCGAATCCGGACATTTACGTATTTATAAATATATACATTTCCAACAGAGAGTAGCACCAGTGCTTAGAAACCATATTTTTGAAATTGGAAAATCGTGTTTTGTTCTAATATAGGTTTATCTATGTTAAAACTTCGGATTACTTATAACACTGACATGATGAAATGACTCACAAACCTGAATCTCCCAAGTTTGTTGAGAATGCTTTTATGGGCTCAAAATTAGCTTGATAAAAAGGTTGTTTATCCATTTCTATGCCCTCCTAACTTTATTTTATGAGCATGCACTCATGACTCATCTTAGGTATTTCAATGGTAATTTTTAAGTTTTGATTATTTCATTTAGGTATGTACAGTGGGCCCAGATCGACGCGATGCTGGCCGACAAAGACAAGAAGATTGCTGAAGCTGAAAAGATGAGTGCTGAAGTTGCAACAGAAGCTAAGGAAGTTAAGAAGCAGCTTACTCAGTTGATGGATGTATTCCAGACTAACCGCAATGGGTCGATTTAATGAGTCAGATGGCTTCTCAAGGTGACGTAGGCTCGTCAGGCAACCGAGTGTGGCGCGGGCAGGAGTGGCGCAGGCAGGAGTGGCGTAGGCAGGAGTGGCGGAGGCGGGAGTGGTGATGATGAGGATGGTAACAATGATATGCATGATGACGAGGGGAGGCGTAGAGGTATACGGTCAAAGTTTGACAAAAAAAGACTTAGAATATTCAAAGTGGACAATTATTATGAGACGGATGTAGTAATTCAATGTCAAATACGGAGTATATAATAGTTGACCAAAATAAACTTAACATAAGTAGTAACAAAAAATTACCCTAAACATACAACAGCTTAGCAAAATTTAATAGCATTCATAATAAAATGGGTCGATCAGTGGGTATGAAAGAGGTGGCATGCATGAGTTGTAGTGTAGGTATATCATTGAAATTCAGAAACAGTATTTGCGTGTAACTACTAGAGGAATATATTAGATATATGTCCATTAGGTCAACCTAACGTCGTCGATTAAGAAAATTAGAAGTTTTTAGGTTGCTAATAAGCCTTAACCTCTTATCCATTACATTCTTTCTTTTAAGTTTTTGCAACTTTAAACTTTTTTTACACTTCATATTTAAACATTATTGTATCTTAAATAGTCATAAATTTTACAAGTAGTATGTAATGTTTCTTATTAAGATGTATGATGTATCATTTATTACCTAGCTTTATTAAGTATAGAGCTTAAAAATGTATTACCTAGCTTTATAAGTTGCTTACTTGAGTTTAGAAAAACTTAACGGCTCAACATGAAAAACTCGAAACTATTATTTTCGGAAAAAAGAAAAATAAATATAAATCTCTTGCAAAGCTCGGGATTATCTAGCTTTATTAGTTGCTTACGTGAGTTTAGAGAAGCTTAACGCCCCGACATGTAAAAAGTTGAACCTATTATTTTCGGAAAAAGAAATTGTTAATCAGCTGTCAAGTGCGATCAGCATTTACTCGTAAGGTACATAGATTGAGATAGAATATTTGCGTATAACTACTAGAGGAATATATTAGGTACATAGATTGAGATAGGATAGCCAATGAATTTATTTTGACACACGCAATAAAAAATAAAATTTGATAGGTTTGCTCAAGTCAACTACTAGATATATTGAGATCGTGGGTAGCAATACGAATATCCTCATAATACTTTAATTTCTTGCAGGCATGCAATCCACTAAAAGTACATATATAACATAAAACCACACATTTCTTATATATAACTCTCATTACCAGCATTTGACATGTTTATGGAAAAGAAACAGAAAATGAAAAACCATGATATTTTTGCTCGAAGCTTCAATCAACATGACCAGAAAAGATTTGGATACAGTGCATTAGTTGGTTGCTTCATAGTCACATGGTGTCTATGTACCGTATTGAAACCTTACTTCGGTCATCTATATGTTTGTAAGTTGTTCTATAAATAGTTAAGTGGTTATGCTTTTGCCTTTAATTTGATTTTTAGGTGGTTTATATATTTGTAGTTTAGGAGCATGTTTCGTTCTTGTAGGTGGTCGATGGTTCTGGTTTTTAATATATTATGTCGTTCAAGAGAAGATAGTTAGCCTATCACCAATTACAATACAAGGCAAACATGCATGCTTTACTATTTAATTCGTTTAATGTCAGTTTTATGGATTTTGCAGTGAATCTGAGGATGGTTGACGAACTCAAATTGGTAATCGTTAACGGTATACCCACCGAACCCAAGCGATCATGTAAGTATTACTTATGATCATTTTGTATGTAAACAACTGCAGATGATCTTGTTGAGTAATAGTTTACGAGCAAGTTGATTATATGTAAAATACATATAACATCTTCATTTATGGAATAGAGGCTACATCAATCATTAGATATATTTGAAATTTGCTGTCTAAAAAGCTCTTATTACAAGCTATAATACAAGTATATATAAGACAGACAACAAATTGACTCTGAGGTTTTTTCATGATTGTCACCAGATGTTCAAATAATGGAAACGGAGCTATTCTGCAACACGTCGGCTAGAAGATCAGATACATGCGAGATGAAGGGCGACGTAAGGATTCAAGGGAAATCTTCAACCATATACGTGTTCACACCAAATGCCAAAAATGCGTCATGGATTATAAGGCCTTACGCACGTAAAGGCGATAATCGTGCAATGGAGAATATTACAACTTTTAGTATTAAATCGGTTCAAAACCAAGCCAAAACAATGCCTAAATGCACCCGATTTCACAACGTACCAGCTGTAGTTTTTTCGATTGGTGGGTACAGTGGGAACAGCTTTCATTCCTTCTCAGACATTATACTTCCTCTTTACGCAACGTCTAGAAAGTTCAGTCGAGAAGTGCAGTTTCTCGTAGTGAACAAAATTTCTCGCTGGAATATTAAATTTAAAGAAGTATTAGACCAATTATCAAGGTTTGAAATGATTAACATTGGTCATGAAAAAGAAGTACATTGCTTTCCAAGCATGATAGTAGGTCTAAGAAAAGATGATCGAAAAGAGCTATACGTGGATTCAATGATAGATTTCACAAATTTTTTGAGAAGTTCCTATTCTTTGGAGCGATCCACCGCCATAAAACTAACTAGAAACTCGACCAGAAGGCCTCGACTCCTAATAATTTCGAGAAAGAAAACACGTGCTTTTACAAATGTGAATGATGTGGTTCTTGCAGCAAAGGAGTTGGGATTCGAGGTGATTGTGACCGAGATGAGTCCCAATATGACACAGGTTTCAAGGCTAGTGAACTCATGTGATGTGATGATGGGTGTTCATGGGGCAGGGCTAACCAATATGGTTTTTCTTCCGGAAAATGCAGTGGTCATACAAGTGGTTCCATTGGGGAATATGAATTGGATGGCAAAAACTTTTTATGAAGAGCCTTCAAAGGCAATGAGACTGAAGCACTTGGAGTACAAGATAAGAGAAGAGGAGAGTACATTGATAGACCAATATCCACTTAGCCATCAAGTGTTTAAGGATCCATCTTCGATACAACAGAAAGGTTGGGAAGCTTATAAATCAGTGTATATGGATAAACAAAATGTAAAGCTCGATATCATTAGGTTTAGAGAGATATTCTCGAAAGCCCTTGAACTTCTTCATTAGTAAAAGTATATTTCTATTATTGCTATTAACTAGATTTATCACACATGTATCTACAAACTACACAGGTGTTTACTATTGTTTCGTTTGTGTTTATAGTCACTTGTAAGTTGTAACCTTATCATTACAAGCACATTCATTATTGCTTGTAATTACAGGACATTCGCTTCCTGTTTAACGGCAAGGTATTCATTAACTATATGGAGTAACCATGATGCAATACACCATTATTTGTTACTGAAATTTTATTTTGAGGCTGATTGGATGGTACCTTGTACGTATATCGATCCTTATAGTTAATTCATTCCAGGTTGTCTTATCGATAAATCTATTTAGGAGGCCTTTGGTTTGTAACACGAAATCATAATAGATATAGGTTTGATGTAAGGGTGAATTAAGAATACGTATAAATGTTATAAACGAAATGATTGGTTTATAAATTACATACAAGTATGATTTCAAGATTTATTACTGTTTTATTTGTATTATTATGCTATATAACATTCATTGATTTGAAAATGTGAGTTGGTACTATTCTGAAGCCGCTTGTTGGGGGGTCGGTTTTAGGGAGGATGATGGTTTGAGTGCATTATAGAGCCGCGAGTCGAGCCAGCATCTGTCACATGCCTAGCCGAGCCTAGACATCAGCTTAGAGTGATTAAAATCAATAAGGTTATTGGGTTTTCCACTTAGTTAGATTAGTAGGTTTTTCTCTTAGTTGGCACTTAGTTGATGGGGTTCGTTGCATGTTGTACACTTGTTTTGTATTGTCGTTTAGTTTACCACTTAGATCTTAAGGTTGGTCGTATGTTGTACACATGTTTTCCATTATATCAATATTAAAACCACTTATAAATGTCATTTCCAGGTTATTTGTTCCTTTTTATCAATGCTAAAACCATTTACAAAAACGTAATTTCTCTTTCTAAACACATACAATGGTCGTTGTTGTTGGGTTACATTTGGAAGAGCGGTGAGTGTTTAGGGTTTCAGTGTTACAAGAATCACTAACGAGGTTTCATTGTTGTCTGATTTATTAACGTAAGGTATTTAGGTTTCTTTTTTTAGTTTGTCGATATGTGTTTGTATTTGTTAATCTTTGTGGTAAGTATGATATATGATAATGAGTGTTGATTTTATATGATTTGTTAAAAGCTGTTTTTTATTTGGCTGTCATTATCTTTCCATTTTTTTATGTTTCTTTAAGCTTTTTGTGTAGGTAGTACGAATGGTTTGATGGCGTGAAGTGGAAATGCATTTTGCAGCCAATCTTAGTTTTGGTCTGCCGAAATCCGTGTGGTTTAAAAGTACTTGCTTTGCAATCTTTCGTCTGCAGAGAATGTGAATTGAGTGTATGGTTTGGAAGATGTAACTCTATAATTTACTTCTAGTGTTTGGTGCTTTATTTGTTGCAGGTTTTTGGTTTGTTAATATTGCAGGTTTTTAGCTTGTTAGTGCATTAGGTGTGTTACATTAAGGGAAATTGACCAACTTTACTTCAAGTGTTTGATGTTTTAGGGTGTTTTCTGATATGTGTTGTTGTTTTAGTGTTTGGGTTTTTGATGTTTTAGGATATTTTCTGATGTCAATCTTCAATGCATAGTTGTTTAAGAAGATCTGGGTTGCTGAAGTGACATTGTCAATCATAGTTTTGGCGTGGTGAAAATCATAAGGTATAAAATGGTATCACAATATAAGGTACAAAGAATGGTTTTTATTCCATCCATTTAGATTAAAATTCATTATTTGAAAACATAAAGTTTACATTAATGAAAGTGGTGCGGAAATAGGCCCAAAAGATGTTTAAAGTGGTCTCGATTATTCATCAGAGTCGCCTATGACCATGCCCCTTGCCAAGCGTCTTCCAATAGTGAGCTATCGCCTTAAACCTGAGAACACATGCTAAAAAGGGTCAGCTTACGCTGGTGAGTTCATAGAGTTTAGTAACAAAAGTAATAGTGGACCTGATAGAGTTTAATTGCTACATGCGACTAAGGCAGATAAATAATAAACATTCCAGCCATCAATCAATCAATCCAAAATCAATTCAATCAATAATCAATCCAATCAATAATCAACAACACGTATGAGATCTCAACAGGGCCCCAAGCGACTCTAGCCAGCACAGTCGTAGCATGGCCTAGAACACAAGCTACCCTGGTCTAGGTCGGTCTATTCTTAGCTAGGTATCGCATTATAGCATAGGAATGCTACCCTAGTCTAAGTCAACAAATGTTGCATGTCTAACATTTCTTGGTCAATGCATTAGCAATTCAAAATAGTAGTGGCAGGTCCAAGAAATAGTTTGTTTTCACATAAACTCATAAGATATCAATCCACAAATCAAATATTCCAAACAACAGCCATTCTCAAATAATGTTCACATATCCAGTTATGGTTCGTTAAAAGCAGCATGTATTCTCCCCAAAATAGTTATGAAAACCTTTTAAAAAGATGGGCTATGAAACTCACCTTAGCCACTGCAATGCATTATTCACTATTGACACGACTGGCATATAAAGCTATTCTCCACGGCATTAAAAAGAATGTACACGACGATACGATAGAGTAGAAGTGACGCAACCTAATGCATATACAATTATTCTTAAAATACAGCTCATACGATAAAGAAGTCGATAGAAAGTAGTGTGTTGTAGTTTTTCGTGGATTATTCGTGTTGTTACTTTCAAAAGTCCATTATCAATCCCAAAAGTTTATAATTAATATCTCAAAAGTTTAGTTTTAGCGTTTCGTGTGGTGGTAATAAACATAGACGCGACGTACAACTCACACGAAAGAAGATAAGACATCGACACAGTCGATACATACTAACTAGAACGCACGCTAAAAGGAAAAGACATCGACAAAATCAAGAAATACTGACACTAATCAAGCTAGTCAAAGACTAGGAAATGACGACATCTATTCATGACACATAAATAGGTTAACTTTTGATAATTTCCCCATAATCCCAAGCGTACATGTTTATCATAAAAGATAAGTTTCCATTTATCGCTCAATTAATAAAGGTTTCTCAATTGTTACTTGTACTTATACAAGTTAATAAGAATGTACTTCTTATAAGGTATACTAAGCAGGGTACTATAAATAACACATTCGTTTATCCAACGTTCCCAAACCATTACGACTTTAATAAGTTATCTTGTTAAAATAATATTCCTCGACAAGTTTATAAAGGTTAACTTGTATTTATAAATCAGGAGTTACTATCTTTAGTCAATAAGAGTTTCTGATTAAATAAAATCATATTCATCGACAATATATAACTAGATATCTCGTTATTAGTTAAAAGGTGAAAAGGGAATACTTAGGCATATCGCGAAACAAATATATCAAACTCATTTCCGAGTCTAATATATTATACTCGGTTAATTCAAAATGTTTAATGAGTTCGACTTATAACCAATATAATTTGTGTGTCAATTGTTACTCTAAATGTATAAACCGTATTAACGCTATAAGTTATAATGTATATATAATATCTGATATTAGTTAACAATCACGTAGTTAGTTCTAAATGATTATTATCCTGATTTATAAGTACTTATTCGTTATTCGATCAAGTCTAATATTGTGTATCACGATAATTTTATTCCGTTATAGTTGTATAATTGGTTCGTTACAAGGTTACATCGTTAAGTATATATATATATCTATACATTATATATAAGAGGAGGCATGACACGTCATAATTCCACTTGGCATCCCATAATGCCACGTCATATTTCCATGTCATCATATGTCATCATATTGTATTTATGTGGCATTTTTTTTTTATTTTTTTAATGACATGTGGCGTTTTTTTAAATATATGTACATTTTTATTTTTATAATTTTAAAATTCGGTTTTTATTTGTTAATTTTTAATTTTTGATTTGATTTTAGTGTTTTTATAATTTTAAATTTATAAAAATCGGATATGTTATAGTGTTTTTGTAATTTTAAATGTATAAAATTTCGGAATTAAATTTTAAAAAGTGACACAAGCATGGTTCGAACTTGGGTTGGGCATATGATTGACATGCATCTTAACCACTAGACCAACACATTACTTGGTTTTTATTTTGGAACTTATAATTTATAAAGGTATGTAATTAAATAACCCCTACCATTTAGCTGGATAAAATTTACTATATGAAACCCTAATCTCACGTTAAAAAAATACGGTTCATTCATAATTACTTTTTCTCCAAACCCTAATATCATATTTTCCTCGGCCATCTCCTCTAATGATCGTCACTTTTTATTGTGTAGTTGATTTGGAATTTGTTTTCGGCTATTCATAATTCATTATTGATCTTCATATTAATTTTTTTATATGCTTACAAATGTGTTCAAGTTTTTATCATTAACTATAATTCAATTACATGTTAGTGTTTTTATTTTACAGCACCATTGCTACTGATGCGCTCAAGTTCAAGCGTAAATTTGTGGTGTATTTCGTTATGAGGTCTAAAAAAATGGCTTACGAAGAAACTCGAATGCATATCAAGGAATCAGGATACTACGTAATTTTAATCTTCTTCTTTTTATATGCTCATCTTTCGGTCTAAGGTGGTCTCTTTGTTTGCTTATATTATTTTTGCAGAAAGTTTGAGAGGGAGTTTGGTTAACTGGAATATTTTGATCATGTTTCGCATAAGGTACCTTTTTATCAAGAACCACAACAAGATCGGGATTTAAATTAGGGTTTGATGATAATACTGAATCTATCATCTTGAACCAGGTTTGTTCAATTTTTAATGCAGTTCATATAAAGAATCAATCTTTGTTTTAATTGATTCATAAAATTCTTATTCTCAATGATGATGTGGAGAATTCAGTCATGACACACTTCCATATCTTAAAACGCCATGAAGAGTCAAATCCTGTTAATATGGCAGAGAAAGAACCTGGTGTAGATGTTGAAGCTTCCATTGATGAAACTGAAACTCTGGAGTTGCTAAGGCTTCCCAATTGCAGAATAAATTTGGTAAAGGTAATGACGAAAGATCTAAATTTTACATAATATATCAAAGATCTAAATTTATTCGTGCATTATTCATCTTTAACAATAAGGAGTGAAGAAAATGACATAGATATTCATTTGTTGACTGCACGAAAAAGTGATGTTTTGTTTTTGCAAGACACACTAGGAAGACTAGCTAAATACTACCTATATTATTATTATTTTTTTTTGTTATGTTCTTAAGTAATTCACTCTATTCAATGGTAGTTTATTAAAAGTTAATTGAATAAATTTATCCAACAGGTTTTTAACTAATTCACTCGACAATATGTAAAACTTAAATGGGTGATTTTTAACCAATGTGAATGGTGCACATCGGATAATTCTAATGGAGAACGAAAGTGGCTTCTGTCGTTTATGCATGCTATTGTTAAGTATAGTGTTTATGTGTTACATTACTGAATGTTCAAGTTTCATCTATATTTAACGTTAATTCAGTGATAATGTATGCTATATTTGTTTAGTGGTATGATATGATATTTTTCATATTGAAAAGAGAAAAAAATTGAAGTCTAAAGTTATGGTTGATTCTGTAATATAGAATTGCGCCATATATTGTCACTTAAGGTTGAATATCAGACGTGAAATATATGTACATGTCATTGTAAGAGTTTTGATATACGTTAGTTAACGATTGAGATGTTTTCTTTGCAGATTACTGCGACTCTAAGTAATGCTTCCTGCTTCAACTGTAACCTGTGCCGTGTCCTTCAATCCCCCACAACAAAAAGTTTCACCGTTTGTATTTCCGATTTACTCTTTTCCCTTAACCAGTAAGATGGCTATTTTTCCGGTTTAACTCTTTCTTATTATGGTTCTACTACCCCACATTTTGTAGGTTTTCTATGTATGGTTTGATGCACCTATCGAATACGTCTCAATTACTAAATACTACACTACTAAGGGATATTTACCGGCACAAAAGGGGTGGGTTGGTGACATGGGTGCGTGTGAAAATTACTAAGTGAATGGTTCCTTGGTGATCTATATATCAAATTATTTTAGATGCAACTAATTATCGTCAAGCTTATTTTTTACGACAAACTTAAAGATTGCATATTCTAATTTGTTACTTTTTGTTCAGGAACTGAACGGGAGGTCTGTTCATGTTAGTTTTACTACTGAATGAGTGTGCTATTAATCTAATAAGTGTTTGTATTTCAATCCATTACCATAGGAAGGCTGTTATATGTCCATGATTGAGAGAGATTTAATTGAGCCAGATTGGATGGTAGAGGCTGCATGTGTGTCCACCTAAATTGGAAGCTGAGGTAATCTAGAAAATTAAGCTTAGTGGTATTCCTGAAAAAACGAGGCTAATATTCTGTTTTGCTGGTGAAAATTTTGGAACCTTTAGTATACTTGGATTCGAACATGGAGCTACATATTCGGAAATAAAAAAAAGGCATATAAGAGACTTTGAGTTTAGTACAGTCAAGGTATACATCGTAGAAAGCTTATCAAAGTGCCCGAAAATGGTCTACACAACCCGTTCAAATCCACACAGAAATAGATGAAAGTGGAATCAAGGTATATGTAGTTAATATTTGTATCGCAAAGAAATGTGGATATATAATACGTGTGGCTGTACTCAAAGATCACAAGTCAGGGGCTCTTAAAGGGTTTGTAATCTTGTCCCTCATGCCTTGGGATACTGATTTTTGATAGGTACCCACAATGGTCTAGGTTCACCTACAAACGTTGTCATTTTTCTTAAGTTCGTATAAAATGATTGAAATAACTAATATTAGATATTTGACCTGATCCTAATAGTAGAGGCGAGTATTTTTTTTTAGTTCCAAAAAAAAAGATGTATAAAAATAAACCATGTAGATTTGCTGAGGTGTGTGAATGGAACCCTTACTATTTCATTAAAACGTTGTAAGGCTACTTATCACTAAATGATGCTTATACAATTATGTATGAGCGTATAACTAGCCAATTGATTTTAAGGCAAGTAACTCAGCTATTTGAATATGGTGTCAGGTTAGTTTCGTAACAGATTGTTTGCCTAACTTCTGAATTTGGTTCATATTCATGTTATCAACCATCCATCCATTTTTATAAACTACGCTGCCCTTCTTTTGTGTAAATATGGCTCCATACTCAGAGGTATGTTGCTGCAGCTATTAGAAAAATGTTAAACTTATTAAAGATTTAAGATGTCAAGTAGGATGTCTTTGATGTCAACTTTCAGGTGCAGGGACAAATGGTGACATTGGGGTCTGTGAGTATAGAGATATTGCAATTAATTTTGCTAAAGAATATTTATTAGCTGCTGCAAAAGCGGATCCAAAAGGTGCTCATGTGTGCTCTGCATCCCAATGAAGAATCCCCTGCATAACAAAGTTCAATTTTTAAAACTGAATTGATTATGTTGCTAAACGTAGTTCCTTTTTTTCTAATGTAAAGCTATGTCAGCTTGACTTTAACTTGCCTATGGTTTAGTCTTCTTATCAGGGTAATACTTGGCACGTATCTCAGAAACAGATTTTGGGCACGTAAAGCTACTTATTACTGTACATGTTGTTTAAATGAAGAATTCCTTACTTAATTTGTGATTTTGTGTCTAATAGTTGGAGCAAAATCAGAAAACTCAAGGGCCTACGGTTGAGAATGGAACCGCTGTGATAAATCTCCCACTTTTCAAGGTTACGATTCCATTTACATTACATCAACTTCGGTTTGTTAGAATTGAGTGGTGGAGTTAATTATATAATTATTAAGTTGTGGTAGTTATTGTTAGTCAATGTTGTTAGGCTCAAGCATGCTGTCCAACAGTGTCAATTAGTATAATTAATATTACCGGGTAATAATTGGGCCACAGGTAGCTGCAAAAACTTATTATAATTGCTACAGTATATAAACCAAAATGGCCGATACTTTTTGCTAATATGTAGCGATCTTAGCAGGTTTGAGATGATGGACATTAGTTTTTAGTACAAATAGCAATTACCCAACTTTCTAATTGGTTGCTAACCATTTACATGTTTTCGTTTAATAGGTTTACTGTTAGGAGCAACATTGACACGACAAGTTTTGGCTTCTTAACCTATGGAGTAAATTCTGAAATTTCACGGGTTTGGTTCTATCACCCTTTATGTGACAAATGAAGGCATTTTAATCGAAACCTTGAATTTTGTCTGCAACTTGGCCTGCAATTCTGCAATTAATTACAAGTCTGAATTTAAATTCAACACATTTTATCGAGCAACATGTGTTTGCTTTAAAAAGGTTGGGTTTGGTTTAAATTGGGTCACTGGCTCACTTTTGTAGTACGGGCAAGTTTAGGTTTGGTTCGGTTCAACCTCTGAACCACCAATTGTGCCTCCTCTAACTTAGGTGTGGGTATATAAACATTAATGTATTTTCTACATATGTGTGGGCTGGCAGATGTATGGGGTGATGCTTTTGTGCGAAGTATCAACTCACCTTGAGGGTGCTTTAAATATCAAGTATTGAGGGAGTGTACGACTCACCTATAGGTTCAGATGACGAAACGAAACCTTGGTATATCTACAATTCAATAAATACTATTTGTATACTACTATTAGAGATAAAGGGCATGTGTAGAAGCTAAAGAGGTTGTTGACAATGGTTTACAAGAACAATACTACCAGTTTTCTTAAAATCATAAAACAAATAAAAAACTGAGCTTTATATTGTATGGGCTTAACAATCAAATCCTATATAAGTTCACTTCCCTGACTCATTTGTCATATACACTCAGAAAGAAAGAAAAAAATCGTTGTTATTCTTCATTAAGAAAGGAAACCAACATTGAAAAACTATATAAAATTTCAGGTACATACATTTATAAACTGGTGGCATCTTACTGTTATCTTAGTTGTTTATGTTATGACTCTACGTGTAGGGCTAAACATATGGCCAGTACGTCAAACCTTCCTGCACAACAGTAACAAGCACCGATATACAATCATCCAAGAGTCAAGGTCAGCTTGATGGTTAGTACTTCTCTCATACAACTATACAAGGACTAAATATTATTTATTTGAAAGTCAATTATGAACATGTATACCTTATCGTAGTAAAATCAACATCATATGGTTGGCGAAATGATATGAACAATTTCCATCATGTGGTGATGTAAATTTGTACAAATTCGTTTTCCGATATAGAAAAATTTACAGATTTTCAATCATTGATAGCTTAGCGAAGGTAGTGACTTTAGCGGCCTTCTTGCATATAGCCCATTGTAGGCCAGGTAAACTAAAGGATGAAATTAAGCTTCAGTGGAGTCATCCCATTCTAGGCTCTCTAAATCTAACTTATGTGGGTCTGTTAGAGGGCGGTTAGCTTCATAATATAGCTCAAGGGGTCTTTGGCCCTTTCCATGTTCCATCTCAGTTCATGTGGGTCACATCAGCATCAGAGGTTCCCAGTTCAGACAAGAGATTTGTAGTTCCTTTTGACAGAGAATTAGATAGAGACAAAATACCTTCAGACCAGAATCATCTCATACCTTTGTCCTTTTAGACTCTTCCACCTGTGCAATCTGCATGCCTCCAAGAGAAACCAGTAGCTCATTTGTCACTTTCAAATGCTCTCTCAAGAAAACACATAATACTCGAGCAAGAGATGCAAAATGATGTGGTGAGAAGCTCTTAAATGCAACTGAAATGCTCTGTCCAACAGAAATAGGAAGGCATCAAAGGCAAGGTAAATAACTGCAGAACGGCTTCAATTCTCTTTTTCTCTACAAATATACGGCATGTGTCAGAATTCTGAAGAACTGTTTCGAGCAGACGATCATCATTTTTAACATATTCAAAGATAAAGGACTCCATATTCAAGGAAGATGTGTCAGAAGATGGCTTGGGTTGCTTCTCAGGATTTTCAGTATTGCTGGATTCCCTTGACTCACGAGGAGCCACTGACTTATCATCACCATCGGTTTCCATTGGAACAACAGAAGAGCTTGAAGCTTCACCGGTTGAGGAAACAACTTCAGATCCAGATCCGAGCTTTTCAATGGCTTTTAAAATCTCAATCACTATATCCACCCCATGCCCACGTAGTGAAGAATTGTGTCTCATCAGGTTCATCCACCACTGGACAGTGAACTTGGAGTATCACCCATAAGGGCACGTAGGTAATTTCGTGATGTAAATATTTTCACAAAGCACCTCAAAGCATTACGATCTTTCACAGCCTGAAGACCACTATTGTTAAGACACAAGGCATCCAAGCACTGAAGTATGCAGGTTATGGCTTCAGCAGAGCAAACCACGCCTTCAATTATAGCATCTAAAAATGAAGATGTAAGACCAGCTTCTTCTAAGATTGAATAACAAGTAGGGTCTTTGTAGATGAGATCACTCATAACAATTGCAGCCAATGAAAACATGCCACCACCAAAATCTTTTGCTTTTTTAAATATCGAAAACACTGTGGTAACAGACTTTCTTCAGAGCCATAAACACGAGTTGAAAACATGAAATTGTTGTCTCTAATATTCAATATTGCTGTAAGTTTGTTTGATTTGCACTCTAAAATTTCAATCCAATCTTATTACATTGGTTTAGATAATGGAGTTTGTTTTGTTTGGTACATGCACATCCAGTGGTAATAAAATGTTAAATAAGTTCAATGGAAATGCTTTGATTGTATCTTTGTATCTGTTGTTTTCTTCTTGTCCTGGTGCACAAAACACACCACATGGAGTGGTAAATCTTTAATTTAACAATAAATAGTTTATAAGCATTGGTTTTGTTCCACATACCTAATTGTTGACAATATTTATGCAGTTGGTACCAAGTATCTTCGACAAGTTATTGACACCAACGAAGACTATGTTACGGGCAAGTTTGTTTCCCGACACCCCCGATTTGACAAGGTACATATTACTTCATAGTCTCATAATGATTCATGTGATAATACAAGCCATACTGATAGCAAGCTAGGTTCGAACAACTGAGACTTTGGGATCAACTTAACACTAGGCCACTTTGGAGATGGTTAAAATTAGCGAGTTTATGAAAACTAAGCTAAAACAAACAGTGTTTAAAGTGTTTAAAACTAAGCTAAACCCCTAGGTTAGTAGGGTACTGGCGCAATTCAGCATTGAGCAAATAGTGTTTAAAATGTTTTATATATATTAACTTCGCAAAATATCTAATTTACAGTAGTTTTATACTTTTATCTTTATGGCTCTACAGCTATTGTAGTATTTACTAAATTAGGACACTTTGATTACTAGACTAAATTATTTTCGTAATGTTGATTACCAAGTTAGCACATACGAAAACATAGTTACCAAGCTGGACAGTTTTGCAAAGTAAGTTTATAGCTTGATATATCATAGAATTTGCTGAAATTATAAAGGAGTAAGGTAAATGGTATGAATGGGTCATCATTTGACTTTTGTGGTCAACTTTCGAAATTTAAACTTCACGAGTCATGGAAGCTCATTATTTAATTATTGAAACAAAGGGAACTTCATTTAACAATATTAGTAAGTTTAGAACAGAAGACAATGTTACTGTAAAATATGTCGCCAAACGGGTATCTATTTCAATTAGGAAAGTGAAATCTTTGACCTTAAAAAGCCAAAGTAAACAAATGTTTAGGATTGATGTTTTTTTAGCCAGTTAATATGAAAACGGGTCAAATCGGACCTCTTTTTATTGTAAATAGTTTAACCATAGAAATTACTGGATATGAAATGGGCTAAATGTCGCCTTATCCGAAAAGAAAACTACTTACTTAAATCATACTATATCTTTTATAAATCATACGTGCATACCTTAAATTATATCAGAAGGTACCCATGCCCAAAATTACATATGTTGACCTAAACCTATATGACCTGCCTACATGCTATAAAAAATTGTTTTTCATATGTAGGTGATAGTTCTAAGCCGAGTACGACATCCACATTTGGTGTCTATGACGGGGTTCTGCAAAGAGTTGAAATGCATATTCTTCGAGTATATGCATCAAAACTCCCTAAGAAACGTTCTTTCTTCTAATATTAGGAAAAAACAAGGTCTAAATTGGCATGCTAGAGTCCATATTGCAACCGAAGTTTGTTCAGGCCTAACTTATCTCCATCTAACCAAGCCCAAAACCATGATACACGGCATCCTGAACCTAGCCAACATCGTAATAATTTTGCAAAACTACACGGGTTTAGGCTAGATTTCTCATATGATGAATCTGATATAAGGTTCGATATTCAGGATTTTGGGAGTGTAGGTTGGAGCTTTTGACTGGGAGAAAATGTTGTGGGTCTGTTGGAGAGGTTTTAGATCAGAGTGTCAGGGTATGGTCTTTGGAAGTGGCGATGGAGCTTGCAAGAATAGGTATAAGGTATTCATGTACACATACTGAATAAGATGCGTATATTGGGATTATAATGTTAATGAAGGAGATAGAAGTGGTGCGGAAGAAGGCAACTATTATAGCAGTGGATGTTATATTGTTCGCGAAATGTAAGCAATGAAAATTCTGGAAACTTTATCCTTACTTATGGTGCAAGGTTATTGAGTAATCCTTTTAACTTGGCCCTTGCAACTGATAACTGATATAAGGGCTTTAACAGAGCTTGTGACAAATTTATTAATTCTTTAGTGTCTAAAATCTTCCAAAAGTAGGTTTACATAGTCATTTTGAGATTTATGGAATCATTTATGAACATTAGTCTTTTTTAACATTTATGTCCCCAAACTAATATGAATTTTATCTTAACAGAACTTATGACACAAGGTACACAATTTTTGTACAATCACAACTGTATACAACCCCACCAACTAACCTGTTTTGACACTAAACCTATGTCTACTTCCCTATGTTATATTAGTAGGTAATGTGTTATATGGCATTCTGATTATTAGAGTAGTGGTATTGTGGAATAACCATTCTCAACAATATGACCCAGAGTAGTATTTCACTTTGGATTTTTGATACCTACATTGTTTACTTTATTCAGTTCACAAGAAGTCACACCACAAATATCAGCCCCAAACCAGAATCTATTACCACTGAAGACAAAACCGCAACAAACACCGGAATACTTACAACAACGTTAAGGAAAGAATTTTTCAAAGATACCGGTGAACAGTGAGAAGAATCAAGCTAAAAAAACAGAAGCTTGAACAGTAGGAAACTAATGTAATCTATTTGTAACTATCTCTACATTGACAACGATTTTGGCATTTCGCGTACACAATGGTTCACGAAAGAAAAATATGATGCTTCTGTTATTTTTTTGTAGTAGGTGGTTCAAGTTGTTAGTAATGTCGGGGCGAGCACAAAGTGTTAAGTAGAGAATGAAAAGAAAAATCGTTGGATTGTCATTAGATTAGATGGTTGTTCTTTTAGCAGGTAACAAATATTACTGTAAAGGGATTTTTATGAATCAATGAAAATTTTATATTCGATTACTCAAGTGCTACTTGTTGCTGCTGTTACCACGTATGGAACCGCAAATTTGACCTTTTGATGTGATGGAATGGGTCAAAATGGGTAGTTATATTGCGCGGGTAAAAATTGGTCATGTTGACCCAGACACATTGTTTCTGAGATTTTATTTTTTTTCTGTAAGTTTGATTAGTGTCTCAAATAATTGTTAATCTAGATACTATATCCATATGTTTTACGGGGTAGTTTTTTTACAAGTGATTAGTAATTCGTAATCACTATCTCAAACATAAGTTTCAGTTTTGAAACAAAAAGTGAAAAGGTTTTCTGCCAACAATGTACACTTTAAGAAACCTTTGACCCATTCAGACTTGTCCCGTATGAGATGAAGCATAGCCTAAGTTCACCCATTCACAAGTAAATAGGGAGAAACTGGGACCTGCAGTTGCGTTCTTGCTGTCAATAAATGCTAAAACTTAAGCTTGAGCGTTGGTTACTTCACTTTGTATCTATATGACTTCTTATTTTGTTTTCTGCTAGATTTACAGAGGTTCATGAATTCGAGAAGCCTACTGATGAGCGGGCTCTAACACTTATGAACTCATGTGCAATGGTATAATTTAATAGCTTTGAGGTCTTGAAGAGAAAATGACTCCACATTGTTTACTTGGATCATAAACCTTTTGAAATGGAAATTTCACCCAGTGTACGCAGAATCTGTGTCTATTAAGGTTACATTTTATCTATAGCGGATCACACAGGTAAATATGAAAGTAGATAAAAATCAAATGGTTCAAAGATGATTGATTTTATTCAACAGGCAGAAGCTTCATGACGTGTAGTTGTTAGAAAGATAAGTATCTTGAAAGTTAATAGTTTTGTTTTTTGTTGATGTAGGTTGTTATTTCGAAATACCATGATTTGAGGTAGCCGGAGACAGAGGTATCAGTCACGGGCACCGGACATGTAATATCTTTCTTTAATTTATACTAAATTGAATCAAGATTTTCCCTTACAAAAAGCATTGTCACTTATATTAATTGGTTCTGTCAATTGAGTTATGTTCTATCTCTAACCGGCCGGAAAAATGGGCAATCCTAAACACCCCTAAAATGATTTATATAAGAGGAAATCCTTTATGGGTACTCATCAGAAAAAATATGCAATCCCAAACACCCCCATATTAGAGTAAACCCATTATGACTTGGCCTACTGTTGAGGCGCGAATGGTGTCCTTTTAGTAATAGTGAGTACCTGAAAGCGAGGTTAGCTGAAATAGGATATTGGTGTTAAAGGTGACACTTTATTTAACATTTACTATTTTTTTCATCTTCATTTGCTAAATAAAGGGTTGTAGTATGCACGTTCAGCTTCGGATGAACCGAAGCGTATTAGACCAGAGTAGTGCAAAACATGTGGATAGCAAAATTACATTTTAATGTGAATTGTGCAATGGTAAAGGTTTTCCTCTTATCTCGATGAGCTCCCCCAACGACTTAGTAGCAAACCCTCAGTCACATCCTAATATCCTATCATGAAAGGTAATTCAAATCAATAAAACTTTTTATTTTTATGGTTCCATAGCATATGCCGTGAGTTAAAAAATGACTTGACATGATTTATTTTTATGAATTCACAACAGGTACTACGTAATGGGTGTATTATTTGATGCATGTAACACAAGCTACCGATGCACATGGTTTTGTTATGGTTATTAATTGATATGATTTTCAGATTAACTCTACATTATATCTTCTTTCTTAGACCAATGATTCACACTTTGAAGTTCGTGAGCGTGTTCGTTATATCTGAAATCATCAGTTGGTTTCTATATCTAATTCATTTCAAGCTAGAGACTTCTAATAAACATGTTTTGCAAATGATATTCACAAAACAAGCCCGCCCAATAACATGTTTTTTTAACTCACTTCTGTTACCCTTTTAGGCCCGTGAAATCGATACCATGCTTGGATCAAGCCAATAATAAAATATGGGTTACTGTTTCCATTACCTCTTTTGTTATGCTATGTAAGAAGTTGGAAAATAATGGTTATGTAAGCAAAAGGACTCAGAGCTGTTTACTCTTGACCATGTGAGTGACATTAAATATACAAAATCTGTACATGGAACTCATTGTTGTTTGTTTAGTCAAAATAATCTGTTCACTCCATGAAAGGCTTCAAGTTGTGTCGTTTAAAATCGACTCATAGATATATGCACACACTTGCACTGTTATGTTAATGTATTTTATTAATGAGTCCATGGTGTCTAACTTATAATATATTCTATTATGTTGTCTAACTAAAGTAATAAATGTTGTTGTAACGGGTCAAATTCAGACGCTTCAATGAAATGTGCTCACTATCAAGGTTCTGGAATGAAGGTGTCAATCACGCATCTTGTCCCATCTATGATTTAGCAAATGCAATATTCTAAATCATTTGTCCTTATCGTACATTCAAAGAATAATCACACGTCATGCACGCCCAATTAACGCTTGCTATTCGTACCTGCCACATAATATCATGAAAATTCAAAACTTAATAACACTACTATAACTACAAAAAAAAATTGTAAAAAAAAATAATAAAAAAAAAATCCACCCTTCCAACTTTATGATGATGTCTTAAAAATTAATTATGCTAATACATTGTAATAATCAAAATGAACATAAAATAGTTAAACGATCAAACTTCTATAAAACATATATAACCAATACTATCTTAATAAAAAGCTATTCATACATGACTAAAATACACAACAACAACAACAACAACAACAACAACAACAATAATAATAACAATAATAATAATATAAATTGAATTGAATTGTATATATGTATTATCTTCTGTGACCTAATACTAATCTACAACTCGAACATCTGGTATGAGTATACTTCTTCCTAATATGTTTATGTTAGGATCCTAATCGGACACTAGGCTATATTATGATCGTAGATATTTATTCTTTGATCATAAGGCAGAGAGATGCTTCGAAGCTAGAACTGATATCCTATTTCATTTAACTTTTAATTACTTTTTAGTATATATTTCTTCAACTAAATCCTAAAAATAAAAACCAAAAATCAAAATACTTACATGCTTTTAGCCTTTTTATGGATTAAGGTAACATCAATTATAGATGTTAACCGTTTCATTTAACTTTTAATTACTTTTTAGTATATATTTGTTCTACTAAATCCTAAAAATAAAAGCCACAAGTCATACCCGTCCATCGGACGGTTTTGCCACTATATATATATATATATATATATATATATATATATATATATATATATATATATATATATATATATATATATATATATATAGTTAATCTCATAGTCGTAGTACAAGTTTGCCATTTGATCTATACCGTTAACCGTTGCATAAGTTTCGATATCCCATTATAATTTAAGTCTTGACACAAATCAAACCAATTAAAATACGTTAGTTCGATATTTACAATCCCATAATTTTTAAACTTGTTTATTATCAACACTTAGTATGTCAATTAACTTAGACTCAAAATTAATGCCCATAGGGCTTAATCCGTTAAGCAAACCCACGAACCATCTTGCACCCAACATTGGTCTACTAATGACATGATCACACACACACAACCTCACGTACACCATCATCAAATTAATACCATGACAACAATTTAATAATCCGACCCGACGATAATTACCCAAACAAGCGCAACCATAATAACCTCAACCAAAACTCAATTCGTAGAACAAGTCTAGAACGCATGGGTCACGACCTGACCCGACCCGTATACCAAGCGTGTGCACTACACTGACCCACCGGGTTGACCTGACTTGCTGAGTCAACCCGAAAACCAAAACAGCCGACTAACCTCAGATTCACCACACGAACAATTGTTAGCAAACGTTTATAGATCTCGTTTTTAACACTTGAATACTCACACAAATCACACCCAATGTTTTAATTAGTTTTACCCATTTCTCAAAATATCTCTAATTCGTTTTATATTTGTTACCCACAAAAACAACACAATTAAATTTATATACGATATCGATAGAAACAATGATAATAATATGAACACAAACGGGGCTTAGCTTACCATCAAACGACGAGAATAGACAAGGAAGAGATAGACGAGAGAAGTAAGAAGATGGGGAAGGAGTGGTGACCACAGTCGTGGTGGCTGTGGTGGTTCACGAACACCAATAACAATCCGACGCCTAGGTTGTGACCATCACACTACCCCTAACACAAAATAGGTTATATCACTTTCAACCATGACACCTAATAATACGAAACTAGAATTCAAGATTTAGGGCGCGTCTTGGGGTTTGAACGTGCGTGTGATATAGAAATAGAACCACAAGATCCCGATCTACAAGATGGGATAGGTGGTGAATTATTAGAGGTGGCCGGAATGTTGGCTGGAAAAGTGGCGGCGCCGAGACCCTATGGGGTGGCGGATTTTAGAGAGAGAAGGGGAGAGATATATATTTGTGTGTTTTGTAGAGAGAGAAAGAAGTTGGTAAAATGAGGTAAGGGTGAGGAGATGGGGTATATATACTACCAAGAGGGATTAGACTTATACAAGTGAAACTACAAGGGCGAAACTGAAAACTATCACAAGGACCCTTATTGTAACTTTCAAAAACTTTTGATACATTTGATTCGGGGCTCGTTTGAACAAGAAAACGAGGGATTCATGACTCGGGAGTTACGCTATTGATTTTAAAATAATATTTCCAATAAAAACGATATATAATATGACTCGTATCTTAAATTAGATAAACGATCGCTTTAATTGACGTTTCTCCATTCACATCACATTGAGGACATTATGAGTTTTGTCACACAGTGTACTAGATTTAGGAGTCCGGTGACTGTCATAAAGCAAGTTGTATGAAAACTAAATGCAAAATGGTGAGTCTATGAAATGTTTGTTAAGCCAGTTGATGTGTCACTCATACTTGGTGTTAGTAGAAATGGCGGACATGAGTGGCATATCAAGTGGTCTAACCAACGTGTCATATGTATTTAGCTTGCCAACTTCAGCTTTTAAATGACGTTTGGGCAATAGAGAAAAATGGTGTTTGACACTGATTTTACAGCTTCGTAACTCGCTTGCCAATTAATCTTTGGGGTTAGCTTTTATAGGCTTACTAACTTTTCATGTAGGGCGGTTGTGTCTCCTCTTTTTAATGTATACTCATCGGAAGTATCGGAAGTAAGTCATAATTTTGGTCTGTCAAAAATCAGACAACATAAAATGGAATTGTGCTTTGCTGCAAATCTTAGTTTTGGTGAGGCAAAACCCATATAGCATAATATGTAATTGTGTTTTCATCGGATTTAATATATGAGCTAGGGTACTGGATGTTGGATTTTAATGTTTGTTGTATGTTTTGTAGATCTAATTTAGAGAGAATTTAGTATATGTTCTTATGTCTGAATTCATATTTTCAGCTTGCTATTGATGTTGTTATCGAGGGAAATATGTGCACGATGCAACCAAAGGTTTCCACCACACGTGTTAGTTGCAATAAGGCACAGGGTTTAATTTAACATTAATACTTTAAATTATATGAAGTAATACTTGATTAGTCAATATACATGTGTTTGTTTAGGGTTTCTGATTTCTTTTAGAGTCTGATATGTGGTCATATATGCTGATTTTATACACTGTGTATAGTTTGTGGTCGTAGTTGTTTTGTGTTATAAGTGTTGCAAGCTATTTGTTGCATGTGCAAAACAGGTGCTTCCTAGTATCCTTTAAAGTATGGAATGTGGTCATGAATGTTGACTTTATACGTAGTGTATAAGTTGTGGTCATAATTGATGATTCATTAAGTGCTATTAATTAATAAAGGAAACTTATTTTTCTATTTCTAATTAAGTGTCTATCCTTATGTCTGAATTCATGTTTTCACTTGCAGTGATGTTTTCATCGTGGGAAATTTGAGCACGATGCAACCAAACGTTTTCACCACACGTGTTAGTTGCAAGATAGGCACAAGTTTAATTTTTAACATTAATACTTTAATATATGAAGTAATACTTGATTGGGCAATATACATGTGTTTATGTTTCTTTAGGGTTTCTGATTTCTTTTAGAGTCTGATATGTGGTCATAGGTGTTGATTTTATACACTGTGTATAATATGTGATCGTAGTTGTTTTGTGTTATAAGTGTTTCAAGCTATTTGTTGCATATGCAAAACAGGTGCTTCCTAATATCCTTTAAAGTCTGAAATCTGGTCATGAATATCGATATTATACGTTGTGTATAAGTTGTGGTTATAATTGTTGATTCATTAAGTGTTATTAATTAACAAAATAAATTTATTTTTCATTATCAAATGTTAGTCCAAGGTGATTCGATATTCTACATATTTCGAATCTGATGTGGTAATCTAAATGCTAATGCTTTACATTATCAAATGTTAGTCCAAGGTAATTCAGTATTTTGCATACTTCATACACTTTTTTTTTTGTAAATCTGATGTAAATGATTATTTCTTTGCTATGTTGATTTGGTCCCCCAATTAGTCTTAATTTTGTCATGTCAAAAACTTTCTTGGTACAGTTATTAATAGACTATGCTTTATTGTATTCAGCCTATGCAAGAATTGTTGGTTGGACATATTAATGCTTGGGTGGGGATGATGGAAAAAATTGATGTAAAGGTTATGTATATTGCTTGAGGGTGGATTTTGCTTGTCAAGTTGGTCTAGCAGCCAAGTGTCCATCCCAAAAATCTTCCTGATAAGCGATATATGATTTTTTTAGGGTGGTAACGTTGCTCAATTTTGGAGGCGATTTGGACAAAACAGCGGAAGAAGTAGTAATGTATGATTCAAGAGGGATCATGCTCTACATATCACATGCACCTAGATACTCCAAGTAGTTATTCCGGATTTACCCATACAAAGATGGTCCTTTTCTCTTCTATAATGACAAGGTTTTTGGTTCCTAGAATGATGTCATTATAGAAGAAAATAAGGATCTTCTTTGTTCTTGTAAATCTGAAACAATTGTTTCGAGTAGCTAGGTGTACGTGACCTGCAGAGCTTGATCCCCCTTGAGTCATACATTTCCAGTTTTCCTAAACTTTTTTTTCATATGGTCTTCTTTAATTTTTCATATATTGGTGGGGATTGCTCGGTTGATTTGAGTTGCAAAAACCAGGTAGCATAAATTGTAACTGTATTTTGCAACCATTGTGCTATATGAGCCCAAAAATTTTCATCACATGTGTTGGTTGCATCACATGTGCAGGTTTTATTTTGAAGAGTAATAATTTACTGATAACATCAAATAATCCTGATTTTCTTAGCGTCAATTTCCCTTTTATGTTGACAAATTATGATAATATTATTATAATTTATACCTTATTTCTACATATTTCGTTCGGATTATTGATGCGTATGGAACGGCGTTTGAACAAATTAAGGCTTAATCTTTCCTCTGCCATGAAGACTACAGTGTAACTAAGTGATGATGTTACGCCGTAGTATATTAAAAACTACGATGTAATTATGTAATGGTGTTACGCCGTAATATATTGAAAACTTGTTTACCACGAAATGAAGATTACGCCTTAACTATCTACTAAAGTTACCGCATAAAAGTTACTCAGAATAATGTTGTGAAGTTTACGTCACAACTAGCATGGAGATTACGACGTAGCATTCCGCCGTTGAAGACTACGGCGTAACCACCTTCTAGGTTACGCCGTAAGTGTGGATAAACTTTAAATGTTATCTGATTTTTGAATGATTACGGTGTAACCAGTGCATAGGGTTACGCCGTAGCTTTGTCGGGCTTTCTAGGTCTATAAATACCACACTAATTTTACATTCAAGATCATCTCCCCTTTCCCAACCTGAACTAGGGTTTGGGGAGAGCACCCACAGAAGAAGAATCAAGGCTTAGGAGGTCGGAAGAATGAAGTTCTCGCCTACTTCTATCATTGTATTTGAGTTTGGATTCTTTTATGTTTTTCTAGTAATCATACGATGAATTCATTTTGTTAATTCAAGTTTTAGTTGCATTATTTATTCTCTTTTCTTCCTTTATATAGACATCTTTTTTGCCTATTCATAGATCGCTAGTTTCAGTAGTATTCAAAGCTTGTTAGTATCTAGTGGGATAGAGAAATTGACCATAGGACCCTAGCCGTCTAGATTGCGAAAAATAGAAGGAATTGGCCATAGTACAACATCCTTTGTGTGCTAATTGACCATAGGATCACCTATCAAGTGGGGGTACTTAAGAAGTTAGGGGAAATCTAAGATCCGAGAGGCCGGATTTCTAAAGAATTAGGTCTATTAGATTTGGCGCTTAATGACTCAACCTAGTCTACCACAACCTCCGCTTACTACAAAGAAGTGAATCTTTGGTACATGAGAGGATTCTAGGGAACATAGACTAAGACAAATTGACCATAGGAGTCTTAGTGATATTTATCAGTATATGAAATTGAAGAAATTAGAATTTAATACATCTAAAGTCTTGGTTAAAGCTTTATCTTCCTATTCTCTTGTCATTTATTTTAATTCTGTTAAAACCAAGATTTTAATTATTACTATCTTTTCTCATCAAAACCTTTTAAATATAAAATATCTTAGTTCTTTTAGACAACAACTCTTAGGGACGACACTCGGATTTACCTAGGCTTTACTACACTCGATTGGGTTCTCTGCTCGTTAGTATGTGTTATTCCTTGTATGTCTTAGTATATAAGTTTAAAGCATGATGAACCATGCGCATCATTTACGCAATCCAATGTTAGTCCAAAGTAATAGAGTTTTTTCATGTTTCATTCACTATTTTTGTATATCTATCTTAGACGGTTGTTCCTTGGTTATGTTTTAGTCTTGATTTTTGTGTGGCAAAAACGTGAACCATACAATGCAGCCAACTTTGTACCCAATACGATATCTGAGCCAAGCCATAAATAGTCTTGGTGCAATTATTAATACATTGTTCTCGTTTGTATTCAGACCATGCAAGATATGTTAACTGGACATAATAATGTTCGGGTGAGCAGGATGGAAGAATATAAAGTTCGTGTATGATGTTTGGAGGAGGGTTCTCGTTTTGACGTAACGGATTTGATGAGGGATGTCATGTATTGCTTTTGTTTCGTTTTAATGCTACTGAAAATGCTTTATAGAATCAACCATTAGTCTAAGGTGATATAATTTTGCATAAATTTCATGTGTTGTTTTTCGTATGTCTGATTTGGATAATCTTTGCTTGGCTATGATAATTCGGTTACCCGATATGTCTTAATTTTAGCATGGCAAATACTGGAAGGCATAAAATGCAACCATTTTCGTAACCAATACAATTTATGAGCCAAGCCATAAATGTTTTGTCTCCAATCACTGAGACATTGTTCCATTTTCTTGTTTAAGCTATCCATGATATGCCAAATGGACATATAAATGTTGGAGTAAGGGGAGTGGAATAAATCGATGCAAATGTTCTTTATGATGCTTGTGTGGAGAATTTGTGTCATTAGGAAGCCATTATCCGAGCTTTTTCGTGGCAAGAAACCTCCGTACACGCTCACTAAAAATTTTTGTATTGGTTTCTCCCATCCTCCTTACCTCAATGTTAGTATGCTCATTTTACATATCATGCATATTCTAAATAGAAAATGAATTTAGGCTTCGACCATCAGACATCGAGAAATGGAAAGTCATGAAAATGTTCCTGGTAAACATAGTTTTCTAAATTTCTATTCGGCGTATTTCCATTTGGGTAAATTTGTAAAACCCCCAAAATGTCATAGCGGAAGATAGTGTCATTAGGGTGTTACTTGATAGCACAAAGTACAGGTTATAGAAAACGAACTCTAAATGAGACGTTTTTAAAAGTTACCATTCGATAAATGAAATCAGAGTTATAACAAAAGGTCCAAAAGTATAAGATTTCATAAAATATTTTTAAACTATCATGGGATGGTAGAGTGTAATGCATCCAGTCTTCAAACACATGTCATGCGACTCAAATGCTCCAAGCCAAAGTTATGTCTTACATACCTAAGAAAAGGTATGCTAAAAGTGTCAACACAAAGGTTGGTGAGTTCATAGGTTTTATGTAAATAAGATGAAAACCTTTATAGGTGAATCCTCATGACAAGTATATGTTAAGTGTGGACCACAAGAGTTAAAGTTTGTTTGACCAGCTCATTCGGTTATGTGACCAGTTCATTCGGTCATGTTACCAGTTCATTCGGTTATGTGACCAGTTCATTCGGTCATGTATGTACATAGCAGTCTCGACCGGTTCATTCGCTATGTATCTGGTTCATTCGGTTATGCAGGTATAATTGTTTGAAGTGCTTTTGTTCTTAAATAAAACAAGCAGTGTATTTAAATAAAGCGAGTAATGTGTTTCAGTAAACAAGTAAAGTGTTTCATTAACCGAGTTGTGGAAAAGTAGGGGGTGAATATGTTTCCGTTAAAATTAAAACTTTTGTATGAAATATAGTATAAACCATTGCATTTTCTAATCTCGACGCGAGGATGCATTTAACGCAATACGGCATGTAAGGCCAACCCCTTAATATCACATAAGATTCCGCAAGATTAATGGTTCATTATAAATCAAGTTTCACCATAATTAGTCCGGTTGCTTTTTCTTGATCAAGCGTGTCATAATATGTAAAGTGTTAAATATAGTTTATGACTATATGAAAGACCAAGTATGCATCTCAAACATAAACATCAACCACATAGACAATAAACAATATAAAGCAAGAATAAAAGTAAAGCGATAAGTAAAAGGATACCCAAACCAACACGGGGATTTATAGTGGTTCGGTCACGAAGCTCCTCTTCACCCTACTCCACTCCCCGAGTACCTGACTCGAGAGTTACTTCACTAGATCAAAAAACTTCATTCTCGACGGAGAAAACCTTACACAACGTCACCTACACATTATCCGGTACAAGGCTAGACACCGAGTTCTTCCACGAGGTAGAACCAAACCTATCACAACGTCGCCTATACTTTATCCGGTACAAGGCTAGATACCGGGTTCTTCCACAAGTTAGAACCAAACCTATCACAACGTCGCCTACACTTTATCATGTACAAGGCTAGATATCGGGTTTCATTACAAAGGAGGAACCAATACCCGACCAACATGACACATCTATGACACCCGTTATGTTTTGTGGCCCAACATAACAAACCTTGTGTTTTATGGCACAAACACATAAACCATCTAATCTAGTTATAGATACAAGAATATGATACTAGACAATATCCAAGACAATGTGTCTAATGGATATGAAATCCTAAACCCATCAAGAACACAAAGCATGATGTAGTTAGTCTTCCATGAATAAAGATGACAAGTTTTACAAGCTTGTTGTAGAAGATCTTCATGTGCTTGTATGCTTGTGATGGGTGATCACTTCAGTAGGTAAGGATGCAAGATCTCTAGGCTTGCTTTGGAGGATCACTTCGGGAGTATTCTTAGAACAAATGAAAGTTAGAAGTATTATGATCATATGAGATGAGGGTGGTTTACATGTTTACTAATGATCTAAGTATGGTAGAAATGGTGGAGAGAAAGTATGTGTAAAAGGTGTGAAAATATGGTGAGAAGTGGTTTGCTATTTATTGGCAAAAAGACCAAAAAAAGCTTCTGCCCCAAGGATCCCTTCTGAGAGGGATCCGGCCCTTGTAATCCAAGGGATCCATGGGCAACCAAAGGGATCCGCTGACGCTCCTCATTATTTGGGTTATGGGTCATGGATCATGGGTCATGGGTCATGGACTTTGGTCATGGGTACCCAACTAGATACAATGTCTCTAGACAATGGGTTATGGACTTTGGGTCATGTGTCATGGACTTTAGGTCATGGGTCATGGGTTTTACCCAACATGATTTCATGCATGATGTCATGCAATGGGTCATGGGTTATGGATCATGGGTCATGGGCATGGGTTATGGATCATGGTATTTACCCAACATATTTACTTTTGTTTATGTATTTTATAAAATGTAAGTAACCAAGATTACTTAAGTGTTTTATAAAAATGGTTTTAGTTTTATATAACCTATTTAACTAAACATGTTTAATGGTTTGTTAGGGGTTTGATCATAACACAACATAACAAACATGTATGAACCTCAGGTTGTAGCATACAAGGACTTGAGTCGTCGAGAGGTGTTGAAAGTATGTTGAGACAAAATATAATAACAAAACTTATACATTTTACGTTATGTATTACAAGTTACATGTTTGTCATCAACAAAACAAACGACTTATAGATTAAATATCGAAATATTTGCACTAATAATCTCCCCTTTTTGATGATGACAAAATATATGTAAACGTAATAGATAGGTAAAATGGCAAAGATTACTTGTGTCCGTACTTCCTATACATTACCTTCTCCGTTTACACTCTTCTCCCCCTTTTGTCAAAACAAAAAGGGGGTGTCCTTAGAGTTTAAACTTAATTTCTCCCAAGAATGGCGAGTTTTCATCATCCCTAGTTAAGTTAAATTGAAAACACCTTATTTCTCCCATTGTTGTACACAATTGGCACACCACGCCAATACCTTCAACACGAAACACTAATGGAGGAAGAGAAGAATTACCAACAAGATTCATTGGTCTTGATGATGACGAGAACTTGCACTCATGACCTTGAGCTTGCGCGTCTTCAAGAGGTGGTGATCTCGCCTTTAAGAGGAACCTAGAGAATCACACAAAGAAAAAATACATAGAAAGATCCTTTGAATTATAACCATGGTTGCCAACGGATCAACGGATCAACTAATAAACTACTAAATAACGTAAATAACAACATGTCTACGAGCTAACATATGCTAGACCATAATTGGGGTGACCGACACTTAACATGGAATTTCCAATTCCTAACAATCTCCCCTAAGGGAGGTCACCCTATGAAATACATTTTGCATCCTAGCATTCTTTCTTTGTCTTTAGTTCTCGAGCTTGTAGACTTGAATTCTTCAAATTCCGCAATCTTTGTGCATTAGTAGCGATTCTTTAAAGTCCGCATAGTTTAGTACTTTGAGTGAAGGTCTTTGAACTGATCCACATCTTTGATGATATTTGAGCTTTCATTGAGATCATCACCCCGATAAATCTACGGATCACCCTTTGTTGTGTTGCCATCATGTGATGTTGTGACTTTTGGACCGACATGCTCACACTCTCTGGATCATGACATCTTTTCATCATGAGTAGCGGAGCTTTTCTGGTTCAAGATATTTGCGGCGTAGCGAAGCATAGTATAAAATATCGAGCCAGTTTGTAGATAAGCACTTGTCATGATTTCTTCAAATTAAGTGTGGATGCTGTGAGCATGCGGCTTATGATTGACTTCTCAATTCTAATGGTGCAACCATCCAAATGTACCTGCAAACAATAATTAGCAATAAAACACACGAAAGTGTCTTTGATCACTTTCGTCGAATTGAGGTACACGGCCCACGGTTCCCGTTGATCGGTACAAGTACTTTTTGTGATCGGTATAATTCGAAGAATCTCCTTGACAGGGTTTATTTGTTCTATTTGTTCTCAAACCGGACGCTCTCAAAGAAGACAACACGGGTGAGTGAACCGATAAATTGAAATTTCTGATTGATGAAAAATTGATTTGAAAACAATCGCGTATTGCTTAGAAGAGAGAGTTTTGCAATACGACGAAAGTTCTATGAGAAAGATCAATTTTCAATCAAAAATACCTTTTGTATTTGAAAAGAGTACACATTCGACGTGCTAGAGAGAATTTTACATCGAACGCTTTTCCAAAAGTATTTTTTCAATCAGAGATACTTTTTGAGTTTGAAAATGAATACACATTCGATGCGCTAGAGAAAAGAAGATTTGCACATCGAGCGGTTTTCCCAAAGTGATCGTCAATTCCATTCCTGGACCAAGATTGATTCAAGTGATCGCCCCATTGTTTCTATCCAGTTGTCACAAGCTTGATCTTTTGCAAGATCTCACATGTCACCCACCAAGAGCTTGTTTGATGTTGGCTCTAGAAGGATTTCCATCTTCATTGTGAATATGCTAGCATATCACTCAGATGTTCTGGCAATACCACAAGGATAATGCGTAGGACTCTTTAAGATATAATCTTACTTTCCACATTGTGTGAAACAGCAAGTCTTCATTAATTTAGTGTCCTAATGTGATATTGTGGACGATCTCTTGGCTCTAGACTCAATGGTGCACATTTGGTTCATATCTGGAGACTAGGGAGAGGGTCTCCTTCTTCAATATCAACAATCTCTAAGAGAAAGTCGATATATTATGTAGGTTCCTCGTGAGAATGAAACAAGCCCTTTTAAGAGGAACTTAAGTAGCTTGGGAAGTTAGGTGCTGATCGTCCTTTGGGTCCATGACGTCTTGTCTTCAATACGGTGTTACCTTAGTAAACACGTAGCATATGTATTGAACCGGTTTTACGCCTAAGGTTGAATTATTGGAGGGTTATTTCTTTTCACCCTTTTCATATTCATTTCTTTTTTATTCTTCAACCCCTTGATTGCTTACGAGACTTCATAACTAGAACCTTGTTGGGTTTATTCCAGTACTAGCTCTGTCTCAGTCCGCACTCTTCCCATTTCTCATTTTCTCCTTTTTTCATCATACCTAAGGACTCTACACTATCTAGTGGATTATCCCTGGGTAGATCCCTCCGGTTCTGGCGGATCGTGGGAACTAATACCTAACCTCACCATCCTTATAACTCCATACATAAAGTAAAATGGTCGGTCTTTTGGTACAGTTCATTCCTTTTTGAAACCAATTGAAGAATCATTTGGAAAAATCAATCAAGGTACTTGTGATATAAAATCAAAGCATTTTGTACCTTAATAGTTTTGATCATTTAGAAAACCTCCCCCTCAACATGTGCATATGATTTAGAAATTGTTTAGCACATGGAGACAAGAGGACTTTGAAATATTTTCTTTGATCACAATTTTCATAGAAAAAGCCATTTGATTTTCTTGGTAAATTCTCCCCTCAATATGTGTATAGGATATTTGAAATCATTTTATCACATAGAGGCAAGTGGTTTTTGAAGTACTTCCACGATTGCATTGCCATACAGAAAACCATTAGAAAATCAAGCAAGGTACTTTATGTTGAAACAGATAAATCTTTGTACCTTGAAAGTTTATTTTCTTTTTGAAATGCTCCCCCTCAATATGTGCTTCGAGATACAAAGTTTAGCATATGAGAGAGCGACTGCACAATCAAAGCGATCACCTTTTATCAAATTTCATATTAAATCACAAATTCTCCCCGATCAAAAATATCAAACCCTTTGAGATTTTGGATCCCAAGTGATTTAATAAGGTTTAGAAAACATGGGAGAAAATGCGCCTGGTTTAAATACTCTTCTGGTTTTTGGTTAAATACTCCTCCTCAACATGTGCATTGTATATTTGAAATCGTTTGGCACATGGAGGCAGGAGTGCCTTTAAAGGGCTAAAACCAATTCCATTTAACAAAATTTGAGATTTAAATCACGATCTCTCCCCCGATCAAAAATTTCAAACCATTTTAGATTTGTGATCCCAATTGATTTAAATCATTTAGCAAATTTTGAGGGAAAGACGTGGCAAGATTTAATTTTTTGAAAAATGACGGATAAGGACCAATTATAAACATTAAAAGATTGTTAGTGTCAGGTATGATAGTTTTTAAGAAATCTTTAAGTAAAATAAAACAATTTCACAATCAAAATGAACAGAAAAATTTCATGTAAGATCTTTGAGTTTTAAAGAAAATCATACCATGACATAACATTAAATCTTTAAATCACCGCTTATTTTGTACAAACGGACTTTTATGAAGAAATATCGTTTGAAAATATTTTATTTTAAATCACTCTTCCCCTCAATCGATGACCGTAGTCAATGATTGAGTGACTTAAGTTTTGATAAAATGAAGTCCGGTGATTTTCAAAAATTAGTCCAATTTATTTTCAAAACCAATATTTTTCCAATTTTCAAAACAATATTATTTAAAAATTGTTTTTAAAAATGGTATCATCACAATTATCCTGCACAAATCGTTAGGTGGTTAAGCTGCTTTTGTTGTTGTTCTTGAGGGTTGGAAGAAAAACCGTCTGCAGATGCAGTGAGACTTCTTACTTTGCATTTTAATGCCAACTGAGGTCAAATTAAGCTTCGTTTCTTCATTTGCTTTGAAGAAAACCATCTGCTGATGCAGTGAGACCTCTTACGTTGCATTTATGCCAACTCTACATAGAAGTCCAATTAAGCTCGTTTCTTCATTTGTCAACCCAAGATATAGTTACCCTTTCCTTTCGGCATCCAATCATCTTCATTTGTGGTATCCGGATCGGGAACATTCTTATATACCAATATACACGCATCGTTAGTGAACACACATACAGATATATGGTGGTCGACATCACCCAAACAACAATCGACTAATAAAAGTCAATTAAACATATCAATCAGATCATGTAAAGGCATGGGAATAATGTGTTCATCAAACTCTAATCATCTAATCCTAACAATCATATCTTGGGCACCTAGTCCTTCAACATAGGTTAACATCATTTTTAATTAAGCATATAGGATAATTAAGAAAGCCCGTTAGATGATGTAAATTTGAAAACATTCTCCCCTCAATCAATGACTTATTTTACTGAAAAGTTTAAAAGCGCTGAAGTCATTGATTGAGTTTTCAATAATATAAAACTCTGATTCGATTAATTTTAAGCACTCATTTTCCACCATTTTGAAACACCAAATATTTTTAGAAGAATCTTATAAGGAAAAACATTTGTGTAGGAACAGCAGTCCTTCGACATACTTTCCTCATTTTGTTTTAGGATAAGTGCACGAAATATTTGAAAATTTGTTTAGCGCAACACTTTCTTTTCTTGAAGAACGGGTTGCTATCTGAAATAATAGCAAGCCATTTTTTGAAGCGCGGGTTACTGATCGAAATAACGTAAGCCATTTGATTTGTGACATGTTTTGAAAAGAAATATTTACACCTTACCGCGAACTTCATCTATGGTCTCGTGCCATTGTTGAATGACATTTCTAAGACCGCAGATGTTATCGATACCAGAAGACATGTCTTAGAAAACATATTTTTGGTATTTTTCAAATTTTTTCGATTTTTATGGGTTTTGAAGTTTTATATTTTTCTATTTTCTTTTTGTTGGTTTTATATTTTTCTATTTTGTTTTTGATAAATATATACAAAGATAGAGTAGATGATATAGTTTAAGAAGATGATGATACAGTACCGAGAGATAAGGATATCGAGCGTGCGTCGTAGAAGATAGAATTCGTCATCTCTTAAACTTCCACCACCAAAGCTTCGAGGCTCGAATAGAATATAGAACATGAGCCTTTGAGAAAGAGAGACTTTGGCAGCTTCCCCCAAACTGAAAATCCTTATGTTGAGCGATTGAAGCTCTATTTCAAGCTTGCTTTAGCCAGGTGCACAAAGAAGCACACCATTATCATTGATCCCGCTGCTCCTTTTAAGAATAATCATCGTGATTCTTCATTCGAGGTTATATCATCCAATAGAACCACAACAGCGTATCATCCCACATTTAAAATAATCTTCTCAAATTCCATACCCACTAAAGCGAAGCAATCCATACGGTTGTCAAGAAACCACTTCCCCAGTAGACAATTGATGCAGTCATCTCTTAGACTAGAGCTCACGAACGAGAATACACATATACCCAAACAAAGACTTATACCATCAGTAGCAGTTAAGTCCAATAGCCAAAGAATAACCCGATGTATACTTTCTCTCCCCCGAAAGAAAGTGTATGAAGCTCACGAACCGAAGTACCCAAATGCCCAGAGAATAACCGATAACATTAAGAAAGCAGGCGAATCACGATTATCTGCGGATGACAATCTCTGCGGATGTCCACTCGAATAAGTGATTATATCTCTGAATCAGCGATTAAGCCCTCAAGTAAACAGTGAGCATCCCAATGTACACAATCTCTCTCCCTTGATGATTGTGTTAACATCAAAATCACCACACACTTATGTACCTCTTTCATCTTTAGAAACTAACTCATCTCTTCCCATAGTTGGAATAAGAACACTAAACGCCATGAGTCAAACCTTGAGTTTTTCTGCGGTAATGACAATAGTCTTCCCGGGATATCTTTAATCACTTAGAAGTATTAAGTTCATCAAGTTTACAGTTTAGATCGTGTCTCCTTCCCCCTTGCTAGTTTTGATGCATCAGAATCAGCAACACACTATAAGCCCAAATACTTGAAATCTGTTGAGAAGATTGCTTAAAGTCTGTGTGAGAATCAATTTCTTTGAAGAATGTGAGCAAGTCTAATTGGGGATTATCGACTTTTCACTCTCCCCAATTAGTGCTCTCCCCTAAACCGACAATCTTTATGATGAATGCTTGAAATAAGAAGAAGTCCTTAGATCGTTAAGTGCAATTCGTCTTTAGTCTTCTATCATGCAACGAGAAAATGTTGAAAGACGTAGACTCGACCTTCTTCAAGATTGTCCGGTTGGGGAATAGAAAGTCAACATCTTCAGCTCACCAAATGCATTCCGATCAACATACAAATAGCAAATCCCTTAACTCAAATCCCCCATCAAACAAGAACATAAAGATGTTCATTAAGGAAATCAACCCCAAGGCGGAAGCACTTTGTCATTAATCAAATCAGCCCGTGTGAAGATGTTAACCAACGGATCTTAGAAGAAACTCCATGTGAAGATGATCCGATAAGAAGAAGCTCGGTTCTTACATGAGTTAGGAGCGGTTTGACCATATATTTTCAAATATCAATCAACCATGCAGAAAATTCACACTTCTTCTCCCCTCAAGAATTGCATACGGAGATGCCATTCTTGATTAAGTAAGTGAAATCATCCAAATGTAGTCTATTCACACTTCTCCCCCATAAAATTAGCACATGATGTCGCCATTGTCATTATAGTTAAGCAAGTGGAATAAGAAAACAGTCAACGGTAGCCCGGTTCACTTGATAATCGAAAGCACATGGAAAAAGCATGAAGCATGTTGATGAGAATGGTCATAATAGAGAAGATTTCTCTTCTTTCGAAGATAAAGCGCCTGAAGCGTACTTTTCTTTTCTTTAGAGGCGAGGCTTGCGATGTGTTCAAACTTCATAAGAAGATTTCTCTCTTCTTTAAAGATAAAGCGCACCGAAGCGTACACTTTTCTTTTCTTTAGACTACGAGGCATGAACTGATGTGTTCATACGTCATTATGATGAAGTACGAGGCCTAAACGATGTGAGCAGACATCATAATCTCTCTCTTTTCATCATCTCTTGGCCAAACTTGTAATCACTCCATTATCATTCAGTAGGCTCTTTGTCGTGACGGTGATGGAGAAACCAATATGATGAATTTGACCCCGAAGTAAACTAACCCGAACTCGTGACTTATACTTGCACATATGTAACAAGCGGTGTTGTCGAGACTTCATCCTCCAATGAATCTCTAAGTACTCTATACTCTTCATCCAACCAACTATCAAGTATAAGACATACATCACCTCTTGAAAATCCACAATTGAATGTGACACCGAGCACTACAACGTAACTCCTTAAAGTGATAGTTATTTTGTGGTGGTAAGAGCCCATTTCCCCCAAGTGGTAAAAGAAAAGGTAAAAGACACCCAACAGATTTCCAAGTCTTCGTTTTTAATAATAAGCTTGAACAAGGATCATGAAGAATCTTCATCCAACCATCCCTGATACCCGGATACTAAGTACTCACCCGTGATATTTCACTTCAACCTCAAATAAATAATCTTGAATGCCGTTGTCACATCTTCTAGTTAAAAGCTCAAATCTAGCCTCCTTAAATGTTTTAAGTGAACTCTCGATGGTTTCATCCGACCATGGTTAAAAGCACATAACCCGTAAAACCATGTAATAACCAAACTGCCATGACGAATATCCAAACACACATCCAATTCACGAAGTACACCCTTTTATCCCTTCTTCGAAGTAGAAACCGTAGCACAAGCATCGGATGAGATCACGAAATACACTTTCCTTTCTCCAAGATGGTTCCATCAATACGGGATTTTACAATTCTATGGTTTAAACCAAGAAATAATTTCTTTGCGTTTTACAAAACCAAGAACAAACCGCAAGATAGATCCGGAAATGCACATTACTTTAACCGGGATGTTTTTATTGTCACGGGATTTTACAAGTCTATGATTTAAATCGAGAAATAGATTCTTTCGCGGGATTTTACAAAATCAAGACTAAACCGTAAACAATGTTAGTTTGAACGTGTAATGACAACTTTGGTTTCAGAGAATGTGTGTTTTAGGGGAACATGCAGCGGTTCATCAATGGTTCATTATCCAACATCAACACCATCATCAAGCATTCAATTCACACATTGGTAAACACATCATTCACGAGTTTAGTCGGCAATTGCTGTGACCACCTGGTGAAGTAAACCCGATATACCAAACTTGATCATGAAGTAAAATTCCCAGATTTGTTACTTAAACTTGTACTAATCCTTGTGAAGAAGAAACGGTGTACCCAATGTACAAAATCTCTTGACATTCTCAAGCTGGTGAGACAAAGTGATAGCTACGTTGTGGGTTAAGCGAAAGAATCCAAAACGTAACTAAATAGCCAAGTCTTTATCACACTCTATAAATGCTCAAACAAGTCATCTTCGCGGAAGGGTAGTAAGAAGATGAAAGTAAGTAAATGCGCCCGGAAAACCTCACTTCAAATCCAAATAAGAAATATCATACAAACAACCACGTAGTCGTATTTTCCAATATCAATTAAAGCCGTGACATATTGTTCGCCGTGAAAATGTATATACCAAAGTACCAATCATCACACCAAAACACACATCAAATCTCATGATTATCAACCAACCCAAATAATCATTTTTAACTTGACCCGATTCAACCAGTAAACCCAATTCAAATGATATAATACCCGGTTCATCTTTGATCGAAGGCTCAAATCACAAGACAACACTAAATCCATCAATCTCATGAGAATTCATAGGATATATTCTCAAAACAACATTAAACTCATAGCAAACTGCAACATTCAAGTTCAATCACATGTTCACAACACGGCTAGTCCAAGAGCCTAGCCTGGATATATCCCACTTTCGTCAAGCCCCAACACAATTTATCCAATCCACCAATTGACAACAAATATCCGGCCCACCAGAAATAATTCGGATCCATTTAAACGACCCATTCTTCATTAGAAAATGTGAAGGATTAAATAGTCATCACTTTAAGATAAAGACTTTAACACTCGGATAAACACATTTCAAAGAGTGGCATAAAGGCCCACGTTCCAATTACATGAGGTTTGATACAAGCCCATGACCATCAACCGGTTATCACTAATCATAAGATGTGGCCCAATTTAAGTGAATCCATTGCACTCCAATCCGTCCAAGCCCACGAATAAACAAGCTGGTACCCTAGATATACGAGGGTTATAAAAGAGCACAAAAACCTCATAACCCTAATAATCGCCTCATATATGTGTGCAGACAACTAATACATCACCAAACCCTAACACATCTCATAATCAAACGCCCCAAAAAATACAGTACGCCATCATCAGCAATTAATCATTCCAATCTTCTCACAATAATCTCATCTCAGATTTAAAATTAATCCAATTAACCATACACATAACCGTCCTCAACATATGTGTTCATGTATTGCTTTGTCCGAATCAAGAAGTCCATCAATCCGAATCATTTGTGTATAGACACAACTCAATCAGAAATAAGCCGGGATGGCTTCAAGATCATTAGGATATGATCGTATGGTAAGTTACAACAGATTGTAGACGTTTATATTTAGGTTGAACGAACCATAAGAAAAGAAATAACAATCTTGTTATCTTCTTTATCTTTATATTCGGATAAAAATTGAAGTATTATCTTCAAAAAATCAGTGATGAATTTTTTTCGTGTACAAAACCTTTAATGGTTGGATAGAACTTTGAAACAACACGAAATAAATCTGAGATTAATTGATGTTATACTTTTATGTTTTTTTTTTCGATTTGATTTTAAGAGGAGTAAGAGTTAGGATAGTTTGTTGTTGGAGGTGATATTTGTTTCGGATCTGTTAAACATTTCTCATGGATTGATGATGGTGGGCGAGGTTCATGAGCTGTTATGATGGTTTGTGGTCGTTGGTCAAGTCTTCTCATTCTTCATTTCTGTCTTGTTCAAAGTGGTCAACAAGTCGCTATTTCGTTTTGTTAAGTCGCTACCTTTTTTAGCTTACCAAAAACAACTCGCTACTTCTGATTTTGACACAAGTCGCTAACTTATAAATATAAGTCGCTACATCTGAATAGACACAAGTTGCTACATCAAAACAGTTGAGGCAAGTCGCTAGCAAATATTTTAACCAAATCGCTATAACATCTTCATTACAAGTTGCTATAGCTGTTGACTCAATAGTCAACAACTCGCCATATAGAAACAGCATATGACAACTCGCTAACACAACTCGCAAAGATGAACACAAACCATTTTTCCCTTCAATCTTCAGACTTACCCATAAAAAGTGACTTAAGAAGATATACATTTTTTACCCATTTAGACCATGAAGATGACCACATTATTTTCACTGCTTTTGGTACAAAGCCATAAAAAAGATGAGATACACGAGTTTGGACAAACCATTGACACAAAACTGATGTGTACAAATTGTTGGGACCGAGACTATGTAGACCAAAATAAAAGGATACACATAATCATGAAAAAAACTGTTATCACTTAGCAGCAAAAACATTTTAACCGACCAATCAAAATGAAATAAAAAACAGCTTAAACACGAGATTCGAACCACAATAAATCAATAAATACAAACAACCATGGTACGAACCACACAAATCAAAGATAACATAATAACCATGGCTCTAATACCAATTGTTAGGATCGAATATTTATTATGTTTGATGTTTCGGGTGGTCTTGGATGATGGAAATACATGTTAGCCATTTAGAGAGTAAAGAGATGGGTGTTCTTGCTAGAGACTTGCTTTGTAAAATATGGAATGTTAGATTAAGAGCACACCCCTTCCAAGGTTGGAAGGGGTATTCTACAAAGTAAACGACCTCTTGACGGCCTGTGGATCAGGTATACATAGGGTAAAGACCCGTCCTTCCTCCACGGTGTTACACTAAACTAATCTATGCTACAAACTAACTAATAAACTACTAAATAACGTAAATAACAACATGTCTACGAGCTAACATATGCTAGACCATAATTGGGGTGACCGACACTTTAACATGGAATTTCTAATTCCTAACAAACCTACATCAAGGTTAGTATTAAGGAATGAAAAAAATATATATATGATGAGAAAGAAATCTCCCTTTTGTTGAAACATAAGGGAATTTTTAAGAATGAATGTGTGCATGCTCCCCTTCGGTTGTTTCCCTTGTTAAGGTCAAGTATTTTAGGAAGCTAAGACGAAAGTATTGCAAAATTTATAATGTTTTTGCTTTGACGAAAGCTCCCCTTTATTGAAGGCGTCAAGTGCTCCTAGTGTTTTTTGAAAATCTACAAAACAAAAAATTAGTGAAAAAATATATTCGTCGTTGGACGAGTAAGTCATATGATGCACTTTGTAGATGCTCGACGGAAGCTCCCCCTAGCTCGAGGGCGTCAAGAAGAACATACAAAAAATAAGTAAACCTCGTCCGAAGACAAGTGTGCCATAGACAAACCCATGTATATGAGTGAACCTACAAAGAAAAAATTAGTGTAAAATTTTGTCCATATATAAACGAGAATCCCATACACATCAAAGTGTATATATATGAACCTACAAAGAAAGGATTAGTGTCAAAAAGAGAATAATCCTACTACTTACATTATCGTGGTTGGTTTAGAGGTTGTAAGGTTGTTCAAGGTAAGAAAATAAATGTATTTGGGGATGAGACGCAATTCATTATGAAATTCACTTGGCTTTTGACAACATAGATGTTTGTGGAGGATGGTTGAGTGACCATGAATTGTAGTGGTAGTGAGACACTTGTAGGATGTGGTTGACACAAGTAGCTTGTGGTTGACACAAGTAGCTTGTGGTTTGAGGTTGTGGTTTACACAAGTAGGATGTGGTAGAACATTAAACATACTTCATCATGTAGTTCATGAACTAGACCTTGGACACGGTGATAATGATAGAAATCATCATTATGACTTAGAGGTATGAAAGTTGTGATAGAGGTGATGAGAGATCAAGTTTTACTAGGTAATAAAGTGACTCAAGAGTAGCAAAGGATGGTGATGAAAGGTATCAAGGTGACTATTTTTGTTAACTCGGTTGATGACTCAATAGAGGTGGTAGACATGATGACTTTGTGAGTAGTGACAAAGGTGGAGGAAGATGGTTAGGATGATGCAAGATTAGGAATATAAAAAATGTGCAAATGAGTACAACTTGACTTGATGATGAAATCGACAATTTTCAACCTACAAGAATCCAAATTAGTTAGTACAAAAGGAAAATATTTATAGAAATGGAGAAATTGTTCACATAATATCATGAAAAGAAAAAAGAGAACACGTAAATAATCACATAAACGCAACTCATTTATAAGCATATAAGAAACTGATAATCCTATGTCTTAAGTAAGTGTTTGAGTGAAAAAAGGAAATTTAAAATGATTATCTCAAGAGTTAATGTACCTTTTGTTCGTCCACGGTTCACTAAAGGGATCCGGGTAGCTTTAGTCTAGGGATCCGGCTAACAGATGAGGTGAAAAGGAGATGATTGGGTTCTAGTAAGGTCTAGTACTTACATATCCTAAGTTAGTCAGTCCATTTAGGTGTCTTACATGGCATGATACCTAAGTGGTCAAGACTAATGAGTGAGGTTTGTCAATGATGACTTTTGTGGAGAAAATGGAGTTTTAGAAACACAATGAGTGATCATGGATGACACTAAGTGTTTTGAGGATGGCTAATGATCATAGAAACCAGATGGTGATCAAAGGAAAATTTAGAAAATTCCTTAAAAATCACAAGAAATGAAAATACTAGTTTTAGAGCATTTTAAGGTAGAGATGACTAAAATCAATTTGTCAAAATTGAGAGAAATATCAAACTAGGTGTTTTGAGATGAGAAGAACAATGTGTAAACATTGGAGTGGAAAGATGGTGAGTTTTAAAGTAATGATAAATTAAAAATACTTTGAATGTGATCCTAAGTCATCCATGAGTGAATCTGAGATCAACTGAGCCTAAGGAAAGTTTAAGTGATCCTAATGTAGCATGTTTAACTAGTCCAATAAGGTCTGGAAGGTTGGATTGATGCAAGGAGGCTAAAAAGGAACTTTTGTCCACCCGGATCCCACAGATCCTTCACTTAAGGGATCCGTCTAGTTATATCCAAGAGATCCGGTCGAGGAGCGATTTTTAGCAACAGTGGTTGCAAAAGTTTGCTCTATGTTTCGAATTTTGAAACAAATGATTTCTACAGCAAGCATACATGTGTACAAGTTAAGCATAGCAAGGAGAGCATGCAGAAATAACATATAGGCAATCAAATGAGATTGAGCTCACAAATAACACAGAGGTTTAGCAAACTTAATAAACACTATTCAAGAAGCTCAAAACATATTTACGGTCTAGATTAGTAAATCATTTACACTAACAATGGCATGCAAGGTATGTGTCTAGAAAGAAAAGAGCACATGATGGTGTTCAAGAAAGACAGAGTTGTGAGGTACTAGTTTAGGACAATCTACACTATATTTAGATCCAGAAGGTGGAGTTGTTGTTTGTGGAGATGAAGGAATTGTGTTTAGAAGAGTAAGTGTTAGATTTAGAAAGGCTTGAAGCAAGTACCGTTTTGTGAGTTGGTTTTAGCTAAAAGATGTTTACCTATGTGTTGGTATTGAAGAGTAAGAATCACATGTATATGCGTCCTTAATAAAGTGAATTTTTTAGAAGGTTGTTTTGATCAACGGAAGCAATGAACTATGTATAGTCATTACGGATGGTGATTAGCATACAATGAACTTCGTCCATGAAGTCATGTAGCTCTTCTCGATCAAAGCAAGATAATCGCTTGATGAGGCAAGTGGTTGTGATTAACTAAAAGAAAAATCAATTTTACAACTTGTTTGATTAGTAATCCTAAGACAACGCAAAGTATTTCCATTGTAAACTTACTTTAGGAAAACATAGAAGTATAAATTTCTCAAGTGAGAGAATGAATATGAGACTATTACTAGCAGTACTCAATTACGGCTAAACACGACCATTTTTATGGGTGATTCCACATACCTAACTTCTATCAAGGAAGTAATTCAACCGTTAGGTCAAATTGAGTTTCTAGTGCAATAAGTTCTCCGGTATTCATTCTCATGTTAGGAAAAATATTATACAATGGCCTATAGAAGAGTAACAATGATGATACTTTTGCTTTGTTTATATTATGCCCTGAACAACTAAGGTGACGAAGGTGTCATGTTTAAATATAAAAATTTAAATCTTTCCATACGGTGAACAAAAATGGTTGGATGAGCTAGTTCAACATATGTTGTTGGAAAGCTCGATTTTGAATTTTCGAATATGACCAATTATATTTGCGTTGCAAAATAATTTACTTGAGTATATCGGATAAAATAATCAAGTTGTTCATCCTACTATGAAGCTTGGAAAACGATCATGGAAAATACGGGAAAGTACATCATCAACACAAGTGTAGCTTATGATCCGATGTACATTTTGTTGTTCGAAAACCAACACAAGAAAGGATGAAATCACATAATACACTTATGTTACACACATGACAAATTAAACAACAAGTTATTTAGTATATTACATGTTTTAAACATTATTCAACTTATATGACTTATCTAAGCATTTAAAATAACTTTTTTGACATAACTAGATGTTATCCCAAACACTTCTTCAAATAGCACATTTGATTAGTAAAAGATGTAACATATTGGATTTCACAAACACACAATCAATCACAAATGAGGCGTATGACTAGATGTTTTTAGAGAGAGAAAGTGGGATATTTGATAAGGTTTTAAAATGTACCTTTTTGAGGGGTCATTTAAGCCCTTATTTGATCATTTTGTATCCGTTATTACTTAATATCGTTCCTTTTCACTTTTTAGGTCTCTTGAAGGCAAATTCTCAGTATGGCACTTATTTGGATGAAAAGTAGATATAGAAGAAAATAGCCAAAGTCAAGAAATCGAGACACTCAAGTGCTGAAACACAAGGTAGACGTCAACTTCCTTAAGCTACGACACCATCGGAGCATTTTGTGGAGACGAAGTCAAATTTCTTATTTTCAAGTGGCGGTGTCAAGCTTTAAAAGTAGGCCGTCGCAACTCGAGATGGCCTAGATTTGATCAGAGACGTCATAAGTGAAGAGGACGGCGTCCAAGCACAAGGTGCGCCGTCGCAAGACTAATGCCAAGACAAAACCCTAATGACGGCGACGGCGGCTTCACAAATCATAAGGTGACGCCGTCGCACATGTAATCTTATATATAGAATCCGAATTTTCGATATTAGAGGGTAGTCTTTTTGGAGTAAAAACTAAAGGAACCAAGGTCTGTCTTGTACAGTATTTTAGGGTTTCAAACCCTATCTTACATCAAGATAAGTGTTTTACTTCATTAATACAATTATGTCTTTGATTATTTATGTGTATGCTTGCATGTTCTCCATGTCCAGCTAATTTACTTGTGTGTTTGCTTAGGGATTATGAAACTTAATTATTGAATATTGATTGGTTGTCTCTTATCTTAATTATTAATGATCTAGTAATGCGATAGGTCATTCGTTGTGTAGTTAATGCTTGATTAATCTTTGTGAACCTTAGACTATGACACCTAAAGTAGTTGTAGGCTAAACCATACAAAGAGTGCCTTAGAGTTAGAGTGTATAAATCCTAGAGATTTTGTAGACGAGACCCTTTGGTAAGTTCAATGAGTTAGGGATAGCATGCCCTACGACTTTTAGACACAGCGATTAAGAATAAGGATGTGACAATTCAACCATCAATAGGAGATAATTAAGGAGTAGTAAAACCTAAGTAAACACATTTTAAACTATCATACGAGCACACAATAATTAGACATAGACTACCATCACCTTAGATTAGATAATTAGATAAGTAGAGTAATCGGTAGAAATACCAACCCCCAAATCCAAACCCGAGATTCGTACCTTTCCATTTCCTAAAAAACATAAAAAGATAAAAATAATCTTCCTCAACCCCAACCTTAGCGTAGTAACTTCTCACTAGCATTCCTATTCCCTAGAGAACGATATCAATACCCGTGGCTTACCTAATACTACACGGATTAGGTTCACGCCTAGGGTGTTATAAAACTTGCTCGAAGAAAACGAAGTTCCTTTGACCTCGAACGACGCGTGTAGCGTTATCAATATTCTAGAAAGAGAAACTCATGGAAGGTTAGATTCCAAATGAACATCCACCCCTCTACCTTGGGAGGTAGAGGGTATTTATAGGTTACAAACTAAACAACCTCGACGGCCGTGGATCAGGGGATACGGTGGGTAAAGACCCGTCCCTTCCTCCCGCGGTGATACACTAAACTATTCTACGCTACAAACTAACTACTAAATAACGTAAAAACGATATGTCTACGAGCTAACTTATGCTAGATAATATTTGGGGTGACCAACTCTTCACATATCGAATTTCTAATTCCTAACAATCTCCCCCTAAGGGAGGTCACCCCATGATTTATAATTTTCATCCTAGCATTCTATTCTTGACTTTGTTCTTGAGCTCGTAGACATCAAATCTTCAAAATATTCAAACTTTTTGCTTCCGTGGTGATTTCATCGTTGTTCAACTACAATGTATATTTTGTGGAGGTTATAGAGCTGATCCACATTGATGACCTTTGAGCTTTAATAGAGATCATCGGCCACAGTTAATCTCAGCATCACCCATTGTTGTGTTGTTGCCATATGATATTGTGACACGGACGACATGCTCACATGGATCATGATTTCTTCTTATCAGAGTAGTGGAAGCTTTCGTTGATTCATGATATTGGCGGCGGTAGCAAAAGCATGGAATGAGAATATCAGAGTCATTGATGCACCAATCATGATTTCTTTTGAAATGAATGTGATGTGTGAGCATGCGGCTATGGATTGACCTTCATTCGATTAGCGTCGAGGCGTGCATACAACAGTTAGCAATAAAATGCACAAAAGCGTCTTTGATCACTTTCATTGAATTGAGGTACACGCGGTTCCCCGTTGATCATTACGTCGCACTTTGTGATCGGTATAATTTCGAATTTCCTGGCAGGGTTTCGCTGCTCTAGCTACGTTCTCAAACCGGAGCGTCTCAAAGACAACCAGAGTGAGTGAACCAGGTGAGATTCACTGATTGATGAAAAGAGATTTGAAAAACAATCGGTATCCTTCAATAGAAATTGTTTTTGCAATACAACGAAGGTTTTAATGAAAATCAATTATCAATCATAAACACCTTTTATTTTGAAATATGAGTACACAGTCGATGTGCTAAAGAAAAAGGTTTTTAAGCACAAATGGTTTTCAAAGGCATCCGTCAATCCATAACCAGAACCAGGATTGAATCATAATTATGACTCGCCCCATTGTTTTACTTCAAGAGTCACATGGTTGATCTATTGGATAGATCTTACATGCCACCCAGGAGAGCTTGTTTGATGTTGGCTCCGACTTTCCATCTTCATTGTGAATATGTTTTCATATCCTTTCAGATGTTTTGCAATACCACAAGGATAATGCGTAGGACTCATAAGATATAATCTCTCTTTCCACATTGTGTGAAACAAAGAGTCTTCATATTTAGTGTCCTAATGAGATTTATTTGATGATCTCGTGGCTCTAGACTCAATCGAGCATATTTGGTTCCTATCTCGGGAGACTGGAGAGGTCTCCTTCTTCAATATCAACAATCTCTAAGAGAAAGTCGATAGATTATGTGGGTTCCCCTTGAGAATGAAACAAGCCCTTTTAAGAGGAACTTGAGAAGCTTAGGAAGATTTAGTCACGTCGTCCTGGGTCCATGACGTCTTGTCTTCAATACCGTGTTACCTTGGTAACCATCAGTAGCATATGAATTGAACCCGGTTTACGCTAAGGTTGAGTTAATGGAGGGCTATTTCTTTTCACCCTTTTCTCATTTCATTTCTTTTTTTCATTCTTCAACCCCAGTGCTACTTGAAACTTCATAACTAGAACTTTGTTGGGTTTATTCCAGTTCTAGTTCTATCTCAGTTCGCACTCTTCCCATATCTCACTTTTCTCCTTTTTTTCATCATACCTAAGGACTTCTATACTAACTAGTGGATTGTCCACAGTAGATCCCTCCGGTTACGGAGGATGGTAACAATACCTAACCTTACCATCCTTATAACTCCAATGCATAAAGTAAACGGGTCGGTCCTTTGGTACAGTTCTTTCCGATCTGAAACCAATTAAAATCATTTGGAGAAGACAATCAAGGTACTTGTGATATGAGATCAAAGAATTTTGTACCTTAATAGTTTTGATCATTTAGAAATTCTCCCCCTCAACATGTGCATATGATCTTGAAATTGTTTAGCACATGGAGGAAAGAGTATTTTGAAATATTTCTTTGACCACAATTTCTTATGAAAAATCCTTTTGATTTTCTTTGGTAAATTCTCCCCCTCAAAATGTGCGTTGGTTGTTTGAAATCATTTAATCACATAGAGGCAGAAGATCTTTAAAGTACTTCCACGATCACATTATGCCATAGAAAACATTTAAAAACTCAATCAAGGTACATATGATAAAACATTGAAACCTTTGTACCTTGATAGTTTATTTTCTTTTGAAATGCTCCCCCTCAATATGTGCTTTGAGATTGAAAGTGTTTAGCACATATGGGAGAGCAGTATGCACTGAGACAAATTGGTCACCTTTTATCAGATTGCATATTTATATCACATTTTCTCCCCGATCAAAAATTTCAAATCCTTTGAGATTTTGGATCTCAAGTGATTTAAATATGTATGAAACAAAACTTTATTGGAGAAAAATGTGTCGGTTTATATTGATCTGAAGTAGACACATTGAAGTTCCCTTTTTAGATAAAAAGAGAAACCACAATACATAACCTAACACTATTACACACATTATAGTTGTTCATAGTACATACATTTTACACATCAAAAATTCAAGGCAGAATCTACTTGGAAGATGTCTTCATTGGTTCGTTGAAGTAGTTTGTAATGACCTACGAAATCTACCACCACTTAAAACTTTCAAGGTCTGAGGAAGATCATTGAGTCTTAAGTCTTCGCCCGATCGCAGCAATTAAATCTTCACACCTCTTCAAATCCTCATCGGACGAAATTTGTTTTTGTTCCACGGCTTGAATCAACTTTGATTTCTTTCACTCTAGAGTTCAATTCTTCTTGACCATCTTGAGAGTTCGATCAACAATTTGTAGAGCTCCTGCAGTCTCATTAACATCGTGTCCGTATCTGTCGGTGAAGAGGATGGCTCTGGGGTGTCAAGAACTCTATAGTCATGACGAAATTCATGTCCTGAGGCTTACCATTGTGGCCTTGTAAGGTTGACCGAGTCCTGTAGCTTTCCATTCCTAGCGAAAATCCTCAACCCTTTTGAATGACTATGCCCACGATCCAAGGTTGACAGTCGAGAGAGCCTTCTTCTCACGGACAATTAGATGGTCAAGATGTCCTTGGAGGTTCAAAAGATAGAGGTCTTCAAAGTCATTTTGCGGCCGAGATGTTTGAAGTCATTTTCTTATCACATGATCTTTCGGTCGCTCTTGAAGCGATCTTCTTAAGGTATTCAAAGCCATAGATGGGAAGATCTCTACTGACAACACTTAGAATTGCAGCTTGGATCTAACAGACTTTGCATCTTTATACCTCCATGTCTCTCAATGTAGAATTTCTTCTTTTTGAACCACCAATGAGAAATACCATATGAAGCCTCGATGTAATACACATGTTCTTTGTCGGACGAATTGATCGGTACCATCTGCTCCAGACACGGATGCGTGTAGGTAGCAGCTTTCATCTTTGAAATTGACAAAGCTGGTCTTCTTAGGATGTCTGAGCACATAGATAGTCTAGGTCATGGTTGAAGAAGAACTCAGACTGAATGGTCATTTATCCAGGTTCACCACCGAGAGGAAGAGGCATGTTCACATTGAAACGGCTAATCGCTCCTGACTTGATCACTTTCGGCATCTTATGACATTCTTCCATCACGGTATTGGCTGATTGGCATCCGAGCGAAAGACTTTGATAATTTTGAATGCTTGTCCTTCAAGATCCTTTGGAGTGATGGATGAGATTCCCTTCTGTTCACAAAACCACTTCATAAAGCTGCCCATATCTCCTGTGATGTGAAGAAGTGAGTCTTCAGTTGGGGCTTCATAGTTGGTAGTGATTGTTGAGGCCATTTGTTGTCGAGGAATCATTGTGGACTGGGATGAACCATGAAGGTTACGGAGTTTGAGGTCTCTCTTGATGAGCGACTTTGAGTCATGTCTTTTGAGGGTGCAACTCTCGTGGTCTTAGAGCATTCACCCAAAACATATGCATCAAACCAATCATCATCAGATGGCTTGGGGATATGTTTTATGGATGCATCATCGTCATCAGATACGACTGCGTGCGTGACATGAGACTCTTCATGTAGCTTTTGATCTTAAGGATAGTGGAAGGTGGGGGTAAACCTAGAATCAACCGTGGTCCATGCTGCGCAGACTTCTTTTGAGTACCTCGATCACCGAATGAGTGGATTGTCGGTTTTGGATGAGATGTTGGTGGTTGTGGTGAAGGTGTAGTGTTAGGGCAGATCCACCGGCCGAAGTTCCGGCTCCTCGGTTGGAGGTGAAGGAGGTGGAGGGGTGGGGCCTCCAGGACTTATCCTTGATTTCATGGAACATTATTTCTTTTACTTATCTTCCCTTTCTCTTACATCTTCTACAAACTGGCGATAATTATCAAGTCTCATTGATTCCTCGAGTGCATCGTATAATTTCTTATGCATATTGTCAAGATGCTCTCCTGCTTCATACATTCTTTCTAAGAGATCGATCTCATGTGGGAGATCGGCAAGTCTTTAGATAGTAATGGAGCCTTCATTGCCCATTCAACGCATCTTTAATATCGCTTCTATTGCCTTTGTAAAAATCTCATTGAGATTAAGATTCTCCACTTTTTGACACACTGTCTAGATTATGTGGCGATAGGGAAAATGCTTCTCAATAGTTGCAATCGTTGACATAGCCTCTTGAGCACTTGCTCAGTCATTTTGACCGGAGGAGGTGAAGCAGGAGTGGTGAGGTGGGGTGGAGTAGCGGCATCATGCGGTGACAACTTTCTTGGATCAATATTGGGTTTGGGTGGTGGAAGTGCGGTTCCTTGAATAGGTGCTGACATTGGAGGAGTGGTTGATGTGTCTTGCTGAATATCAACATTATACATGGACTCAACTTCCTCTTTCTCATCAGTTTTCTTAAACGGCTCGTTCACGAGGGTTTGTCATTTAAGAAGTCACCAAATGAGAGATCAATATCTAGATTCTTCATGAAGATAGAGAACCAGACGAGGTTTGGTTCTTCCAAGTTCATGTGTTCATCAGATCTTGACTCAAGGTTTTCTTGTGAGTCTTTTCGGCAATTCTTCATCATCATTCCTATGCGATTGAGTATCACTTGATGAGGTGTATCTTCCCTGCTTTGGATACCTCCTTTTCCAATCCAGATTGTTCTTGGTGAAGATGATTCAACACTTCTTTCTTGAGTTCAAATTGAGTGGTAGTACTTGATGGTGAAGAGGAGAATGTCAGAAGCATGTGAGCAACTTGTTCGGCATCAACACCAACAATCCCTTTCCCTTTGTCTTGTGTGATTGGAGTTGTATGGCATGGCTCGTTGAGTTCTCTTAACACGACACCTCCACTTGGTGGTCTCATGTTTAGGCTTTCAGGGCTTTGTTGAATTCCTTGCTGCAAATTAGCCTCATCTTCATCAACCAATTGACTGTCACCCTTTGGTGTCTCAGTTCCTCCAATATTTTCCTTTTCTACCTCCTTCTGCTTCGTTTCTGCTTGAGGGGTTTTGGTGTCGGTAGATTGTGATCTTTCAGTCTCTTCTTTGGAAGGCGATATGAAGACTTTGACCCAGAAGTAGACTTAGCAGTTTTGGGTTGTGGTGGATTGGGAGTGTCATCAACATTGGATCCGGATGCCCTTTCTTGTATAATTTGAAGTAGTCAATTCTTAATTTCGATGCGAGAATAACATCGAGGAATTGGCAAACCAAAGATCTCTTTATTGACACCTCGGCAATGTATTTGAGATTACCCGAGAACAAATTCATCCTTAGCATTATGGAGGGTTGATTCAACTCCTAGGATTGAAGTTATTCATCTTTGCAAGTCTTGGATGACAAGCCGAAATCGATGCTAGAATCACAAGTTTGTGAACTTTCTTTCTTCCTTGAGCTTGATTACAACGTTTGTTCTCGTGATAAATGTGTTCATTGACAGCGAGAATTCTTCCCAAATGCGTTATGAGACATTAATGTTCACCCCATTGACGAGTCCCATAGGATTTGCGAGAATAGGTATCCTTACTTTATCGAACCGAGGTTTTGCGGATAAGCATAAGTTGAGAATGGTAATGGCTCTCCGGGGTTGATACATGTGTCGATGATGATGATATCGAAGCCCTTGATATGCCAACTTGATAACCCAAAACCAATGACTGCTATCGCTCTTCACTAGGTGGAGGCGAGGAGCCTATGGTGGGGTCACATGGTGTGATTCCTAGGGCCTTGTTGAGAGCCGGATGTGATTTCAAATTCCTTATCATCAATCTTGCAGGAATAAGTGGCAGTGATCTTGTCCCATGTGATGGTGTTCCAAAATTGTTGTAGGTAAATGGAAAGGATAGTGCATTGCTTGGTCATGGCACTGAAGAAATTAGTGTTTTTAAGAATATCAATGGCCACCTTGAAGATTGGATTTTGTTGAATCTTTTCCAAGTCCACATAATAGTTACTTTTCCCAATCTCTACCCATTTGTCTACTGGAAGAATTTCATTGTCTGTAAGAGCAATGGATGGAGTAGAGGTAGCAAGGTTCTCGGATGAAGTTGGGTTTGTTTGAGATTTCTGAGACACACACATACAACACCAGATTCGAGAGCATGTTAGATTGGTTGGTTGAACAAGTACAACAAGTGGCATACATGATAGATTACCAATAAGCACATTGACATACTTAGGAAATAGATTAAGTAGCATTAGTAATTTTCAAGGTAACAAATCATTTTGACAAAGTTTTCGAGTGACAAGTTGTTTTCGACTCAAATTAGTTAAAACAAAGTTGCTATAAGCGAATTTCATGTGACAAGATGCTATTATGGAAGTGTTATAACAAGTTTGCTAAAACAAGTTGACATATCAAGTTGCTACAAGAGAAACCGGATACGAATTGTTTAAACAATAATGTTATAACAAGTCGTTAAGAGCAATTTGTCAAAACAAATTGCTACAAGTATTCCTGAACCAAGTCGCTAGCATGAAATTATCATAGCAAGTTGCTTTAAATAATTTGATAAAACAAGTCGCCACAGAAATAGTATTGACAAGTTGCCATTGTGAAACACAATATAGCAAGTCGCCAACTTGTCAAAACAAGTCGCTATTAAAAGATACAAGCCCAAGTCGCTACAAATCAAATCACTAAGTTGCTAACTTGTAAAGACAAGTCACTATCAACAGAGACAAGGCCAAGTCGCTACAAATCAAATCACTAAGTCGCTAACTTGTAAAGACAAGTCGCTATCAAAAGTAATAAGGCTAAGTCGCTACACATCAATTAACTAACCAACTCGCTACTGAAGAGCTCGGTAGTCGCTACCAAGAACAAGTTGTATCTAACAAACCAACTCGCTACGAAGAACACTGGTAAGTCCACCAAGAACAAGTTGTATCTAACAAACCAACTCGCTACGAAGAACACTGGTAAGTCGCTATCAAGAAACTTAACAAACCATGCGTAAAACACCACTATCCAATCAAACATTTATCATCATTACACTAACTCAATCAAATCGCTACATAGAACAGTTGCAATCAACCACAAACACAAACAAATACACAATACCCTATCGCAATACATTCAACCACAAATACAATATTATGGGCAAAGACAACCATTTAACTCAACACATTTACCAACAAATCTATCCTATAACACCAACACATCCATCAAATATAAGTCAAATGATCCCATTAAAGCGAATCCATTTACAAACCTAAGTGAGGGGATCAAGTGATGAGGATCAAATGCACGAGGAATCAGAAGGGAACGAGTTAGGATAGCATCTAAATCATATGTTTGAAAAACGGAGAATGATTGATACTAAACATACCACAGTTAAGTCGCTAGAGTGAATTGTATACGAGAGAGAGAGAGAGAGAGAAAGAAAAAATCTTTTAAAGTTTATGAAAATATTGAGAAAGTGTCAAGTCGCTAGGGGTGATGAAGGGTTTATCACAAGTATGCAAAGTTTACATATTCAGTCCCTGTACTTGTCAAGTCGCTACCTAAGATGAATAGCAAGTCGCTACGTCTTAAGTTGCTAACCCAGATAAAAGCAAGTCGCTATCTATCATATTATGTATTAATGACACTTTCAGTCTATGAACTTTATCAGATTGCATGCAAATACTGATATCTAATCACATGTTAAGTAATATGAGAAGTACAAAATTGACATAACATAGATAAGCAAATAACACAGAGGACACCATGAAAGTATAGCAATCAAGACAGAACACCACCGAAACAAGACAAGACAAAAGACATGCATCGAACACATATATATCCAACAATGGTGCAGAGTGAAACAGAGATAAACGATATAACTTGTAAAATTCTCCCCCTCAATCAATGTCACCAATGAACATTGATTGAATTCAACCCACCCGTTATAAAACAAGAGCATATCTTTTGTTCGAACTTCATCTATGATCCCGTGTCATTATTGAATGACATTTCTAGGACCGTAGATGTTATCGATAACAAGAGATATATCTTTTATCAAATTGTGGGAAACAATGAATTAAAAAAAATGATTTTGATTTTTGATTTTTTAATAATTTTTTTTTAAATATAAAAACAAGTTTGTACACAGATTTATAAGAGCGAGTCCTGATTCAAGATTAATAGGAGTCAAAGTACAGGGTACATCAATTCTAACAAGCAACAATTCCCCGAGTGAGCAATATTCATTTCTGATGGAAACCAAGTCATGATGTTCCCGATTGAATTGAGCATTGTACCTGAAAAAAATTGAGAACACTTTGCACTAGAGGCACATGTAGTATTGCCGATAGATGGGTTAGTGACATGAGTAACCACACTACTGGATGTTGCAGTTTGATCTAGGAGTGTCATTAATAGAAATCCCTTTAGGTTCAATATTCTTGAAGATTTTTCCTGTGGGAATACACTTTAGGCAAGAACTAGGCATGTAAGTCCGTTTGGATCCTGAAAACTTAAATAACCTACCAGTGGGAATCCATTTGAGACAGTTGCTAGTAGATTTGGATGTAGGCACTTCCCTGTTTTGAATATTGGTCCTTTTGTAATTAGTTTGCTTCTAGGGGATTGATCACCATTTGATGCTTTTATGAGAACTAGATGAACTCCTAGTATTCATAATCTTAGAACTTTGAACATTAAACTGTGGTTTGTTATTCATCATATCGGAATGAAATAGTGAAGTAACTGGTTTTGACAAAACAGTATTCGCATCAACTTGGGAGGCAAGCTTAGATTTCAATGGCTTAGATCTTTCAGTTCTAAAAGCATTAGGCTGCCTAACTACAGTACATTTTTGGCTTTCCCAAGATTGATGGTTTTGCAAACTTAGTGTTCACCATATTTCCAATAGATTTCCTAAGCTCATTTTTTAAGGCAACAATAGTGAAGCTCTTATCCTGAATTTGGGCTTTGAGGGCATCAATGTCAGCTAAGAAGGAATTAGTTTGATCTATCAACTTGGAATTGTTCTCTAATAAGTTCTTTCTTAAGGACTCATTTTCCCTTAATAGGTTGGACACACATAAAGCCAGTTCTTCATTCCTAGATTTAAGCGTGCGACTCATCTCATGATAATCACTCTTATGCACATCTGAGAGTTGTAATTTCAGATTGCATATGGTTGAGTCTTTGTCCGAATCGGTTTTTAAGTGGTTAATTTCAAAAAATTCTCGAAATTCTGGAAATTCCTGATTAATGCAAGATTTTTTAGCAAGAAAGCTTTCTTCCTTTTGTTGTATTGCAATTTCCAAGGAAATACAATGTTTTTTAAGAATTGAGTATTTGTTTGAAAGTTCATCATAAACCCCTTTTCAATCATGTCATTAGTTTTAAAAGTTTTAGATTCAGCTCAACCAGCATATATAATTAAGTATTATGTTCGAGTTAGGATCAAATTGATCAGATACATTAGCACATGCATTATGTTGATCAGTTAAGGGTACCTCATCGCATGAAACCTGTTCATTTTGCATATGTCATCAGATTCACCACATGCATAACAGGAGTGGTCATTTAAGCTGTTTCATGCTTTTCTGACTCAGAGCCTTTGTGTCTCCATACGGTTTCATCATCCTTTGTTGCAACCTAAATTCTCATTCGGCATCATCCATTCTTTCAATTGGTCCATTGCCCAACATATCACAACCTTCACTTAACTTAAATTCACACCCATTCAACTCATTCAAACTATCATTCTCTTGAGCAACTTCCTTAATGTATATTTCCATATTACCCATAAGTTGAATAAATGTGTTTATAAACTCATGAATTTCCATTCCGGATGTTTCTTGAATGAAATTCCAGTCAAGTCATGATCAAAATCTGAGGAATATTCCCCTTGATAAATGGTTGAAATTGATTGAAGATTACTTGAAGAGCTGCATTAGAATCATCGGTTGATACCTTCTTTTTTGTAATTTGAAACCTCAGCTTTGTCAAATTCAAGAGTACGGTTCTTGTCAAAGTGGGTAGATCCCGACGAAGGAGAGCACGACTTGTTCGATCCATAGCTGTGGATAACAAGAGTTTGAGGTGCCTGATGAAGTAGTTGGAAGGGCTCAATGTTGCATTCCATTTGCCTTACATCATTTGTCAATACCAAGTGTGACTCATTAGATTTTGACTCAGATTGTGAAGTGTTTTGATCATAAATTGTTGAATCAATCAAGGTAGAACATCAGAATAACAACCGGTTTCATTGTTCTGTGAGGTATCATAAAGTTCAAGCACTTTGGAGATTAAAGGGTCAATGATGTAAGACATTGTGTTGATGGATATTAGATATGAGTAACTTGCATCAATTCACCAAATTGCTATAAAGACAAGTCGCTAACAAAACAACTTGCCAAGAACCATAATACCAAGTCGCTAGGAATTATGAAGACAAGTCGCTAAGCACCAAGTCGCTACGAATTATGAAATCAAGTCGCTAAGCACCAAGTCGCTAGTACAATTCGCATAATGCCAAGTCGCTAAGACACAGTCAAGTTGCTAAAGAACAACTCGCTAAGATTCAAGTCGCTAACATCAAGTCGCTGAGAATACAAAAGTACAAGTCAAGCAACAAAATTGAAAGCAAGTCGCTAACCTAACCAAGTCGCTAGCCGTAGTGGAGAATCCACTAACGTTAACTGTTTCGGCTTGTCTCAATAGACAAGTCGCTAGGCTCAAGTCGCTAACAATTAACACTACAACTCAAGCACACTTATTGAAACAAGTCGCTACGAAGAAAAACACAACGAGAGTCAAGTCGCTAGCAAGAAAAACTTCAAAAACACACTTTTCAATCCAAAACAAGCCCAACCACAATGATTCAAGATTTCCAAATCAAAACCCAAGCACTTACAATGATTCTAAACACAAAAGTACACCCAAAATTCAAACTTTAACACAAGAAATGATCCAAATGATGCAAAACCACTAAACTTTTTCAAACTCAAAAACCATCTAAAACCACTAGAAATCCAAGGATATGTAAGAGATGATCAAACCATGGCTCTTGATACCATTTGTAACATATTGGATTTCACAAACATTCAATCAATCACAAATGAGTGCATAGGACTAGATGGTTTTAGAGAGAGAAAGTGGGATATTTAGCAGAAACTCATGGAAGGTTAGATTCCAAATGAACATCCAACCCTCACCTCGGGGAGGTAGAGGGTATTTATAGGTTACAAACTAAAACGCCCTCCTACGGGCGTGGATCAGCATACAATGGGTAAAGACCCGTCCTTCCTCCACGGTGTTGCACTAAACTAAACTATGCTAATAATTGACTAACAACTAACATAATAAACGATATGTCTCGAGTAACCATTTATATTATACTTGGGGTGACCGATGCTTCACAATAGAATTTCCAATTCCTAACAGTCCGATACATGTTTCTAAATTAGTTATACTATTATCCTTGTAGTGGGCTCTTCTGTGCTGCTGCTATGGGAAAATCTGTAGGAGGTTCTTGTGATCAGCACTTGAACGACCTTTTCTTTTGGTTCACATCTTGAGATAACTTGTATCCCTGACGTCTTGCCAACCTAAATTGAGTAATCCTATCATTTACTGTGCCACTATAAACATATATGGCCAGAATATATCTACATCAGTTGAGAAACATGTTAGAGATAGTGATACTAGTCCCGTGAAGTTGTTCTCTTGGTTACTAATTTATCATGTCTTTCATTGGTGTGCCAGCAATTTGTTCCTAGGATTAAGACAATGACAATGTTAACCCACTAGGGTCTCATTATTGTTTCTTAGAATTTGACAGTTAAATGTGTATTCCAATTTGTTGTTGTATTGGGTTTCAAGGGTCAGAAAAATTATCGATTGCAGAATTACACATTTTAAATTCATTATGATACTAAAGCTATATAGTTTTCTACTATTTATAAATTGCTACTATATATTATTAGTCTTTTGATATAAGATGAAAGATATCATTAATTTTCATTTGATAGCTTGGTTTGGGGAGATGATGATGTTGGGGAGATGATGACCATGATGAATGTTGGGGAGATGATGATTTGGGGAGATGATGACAAGGATGAAAGATTAAGGGCTAAAATATAAATGTGTTATCAAAGTATAAATGTGTATGGACTAAAATACCCTTGACTACAAAACAAAAATCAGACTTTGACTTTGTCAAAGGACTAATTTGGCATTTAAAGGCCATGTTTTGGACCTGTGGCGATGAAAAGACCCAGTTTTGTCCCACTGTGATGCTTTGATACAAGTTTAGGGACCAACGGTGTATTTTAGTCAAAAAGTAACTTAAACTTTAGGGGATAATTGGTAAATTGTGTTACTTGTTCTACAAGTTTGTTTGAAATTTGATACTAAGTATGATGGTTAGTTTTGCCTATAAATAGAGATTTGATAACATTAGTTTTCTTGTACTTTTTGAATAATAGTTTGATACCGTTGGAATTTGTATTTGATACCATTGGAATTAGAATTTGGTTTTGTATTTGGTTTAGTAATTGGAATAAAGCTTCCGCTTTGTTTGTCGAATTTGTTATTTTTCATTTTTAATCACTAACATAAAAAGATGTAGAGGTCTAAAAATGCGCAAACCATAGTGAATGTATATTTCAAGCCTTTGTGACGTGAATATGTTTAGAATTTTGAAGAGGTCCAAAGTATTAATCTTTTGAAAGTGTTAGATTGTGTTTTATGGTTTGAAAAACTTGATGAATAAGTTTAAGTTTATCTACAGTGAACATAGGTTTATAATATGAAAATGTTTATAAATTAATGGTAACCCAATCTATTTGTCTTAAGCTGGGCCGGGGCAAGCATGAAGGGTCTACCTCTTCGATTTTCAATCTTTGAGGGAAGCCCCCGCCTGGGGGTTTGGGGGTTGCCGCCTATGACCTACAACTCAAAATGAGCCTGCGACGAGTGGACATTCCCCACATGTTGCGTTCCCTCCATCCATTAGGGGGTTAGGGGAGCTTCTACTATCGGCTAACTCTCGGGAATTAGGAGTTTTAGGGGATTATTAGTGGTGGTGGTGCTTAAAGGATCTAATGAAAAGTAGTGAGGGAAAAACTCTCTACTCGATTAAGAGAACTGAAAGTTTTAGGGTAATAAAGTCCGTTAGCGGGGAAATGAACCCGGAGATTCGCCAATCAATATTTTCTTCTGAAACGACTAAAAAGAGCCGGGATGGGATGTGTTAATTGTATAAACCTTTGATGCCCTAATAAAACAAACACCACTTAAGTTTTGAAGGTTTTTAGCGAGAGATTAGTATTGTTTTTAGGCCCATCAGGCCCCATCCGTTATAATTGTAGAAGAGAGATCAAGTTTTGTTATTATATAACGAAAAAACACACAAGAAGAATTTAACCATAAATCTAAATTCATTATTTAATTGAACAATACTCGTATAAGACGACCAAACTTTTAGTCGACAATGAGAAAAACACGGTGTTCATAAATAAGGCACTCTCCAGGCATATACGGATTTCAAGAGAACGGAGATGATCTCGAAATCGTCACTTGAAGATTTTCCGGAGGAATTGATCCACCATATACAATCATTGTTGCCCGTAAAAGAAGCAGCTCGCACCTGCACGTTGTCTAAGTCATGGCTACATGCTTGGTTAACAATCCCGAACCTGAACTTTCCTTTTGAATCTATCTCGCACGTAAAGTACAAAAACTTTATAGACCATACTCTACTAAGGTATCGAAGCAACAACATACCCATCCAAAGTTTTCATCTTGGAATGAAAATTACCAATCATGAAACCGCTTCTCTTGCAGAAAACTGGATTCGTCATGTATCTAATCCCAAAACTTATCTCAAGGAACTTGCACTTGACATCTTGGATCCGTCATGGATTTGTCCAGTTACATTGCCACTTGAGATATTCTCCAGTGAGAATCTCAAGTCAATAACTGTAACAACTAATTATAGTTTTTGTCATGGCGCGTTGCTTTTTAATTCTCTTTGTAACAATCCTCTGATGATTAAGTGTGTCTCTCTACGTGTACTTGACTTGGAATTAGTCTCCATTACCGATAAGGTACTTGCTAATTTATTGTCTACTTGTAAACTGCTTGAGAAAATTAGGCTCCTTCATTGCAAAGACTTGAAGACCGTTAAAGTAAAAACCCTTGCTTTTCTTCGTCAGCTGAAAATACATTCGCGAGACAAAAATCCTATTTTTGAGATCAGTAATGTCCCAATTCTTGGCATGTTTGATTACTTCCCACAATTCCCCCCAGTAAATAAGCCTCTACCATTTAACATGGATTCATTACGAAGTGTGACTCAACTAACTTTCGGCAATGTGCTCATGGATGATGGGTTTTTCGACACTATCAAATCAAAACTTCCTTACCTCGAGAGTTTGACCCTTCATGGCGGTAAGTGGACCGAGGAAAACTGGGTTGTCTCAAGTGTTCCGCTCAAGAGGCTGAACCTGTACTTTTTCCTTTAAAATTCTCGTTTCCGGTTTTTAAAAGTAATGGAAGGGAAGGGAAATCAAAAAAAGGGGCGTTCTTGAGTTTTTTTAAGATGGAAAGGTAGGGGACGGGAAGGTGGGAGGGAGGGAAGGGATGGGCTTTTGAGTGATATTTGGTTTCGTCCAATTTTGGGCGGATTGGGAAGGGAACGGGTTTTCAACATTACAGGCTTTAGTTAAATTACAATATTAACCTCCATATTCATGCACGCTCTTTATATTTTTGACCTAGTTTTCCAATTAAAATTAAATAACGACAGATTGATTTGCATTTTGATGTATTAGATGTTAGCATCAGAAGCGTAACAGTAGCCACTAGCTAGAAAGTTATTCTAGCAGGCGCTGAGGTTATGGAATGGTAGCAAATAAGATATATTTTCCTACTCACAAATATATTTCGACACTATATCATAGTTAGAAACAACTTGAAAGCTGAAAAGTTTGTCCTACTCACAAGCAATTATATATACCAGTTTGAATGTTTATCCTGAACCATGTGTAACGAGCCTGCAACAAGAAACTTGAACTAAAACACTTCAAATATAAACCTTGGGCTACTGAATATAGTGAAAGCGACTTGAAAACATGGCATTATTCACAAACAATTGAATCCGCTAATTTAAAACTTGATCTTGAACCACTAAAATGAGCTTAAAGTAGCATATTGGTTATCTGGTATATTGGTAATTTGTGTAGAACTTCCTTCTTTTCTTTCTTCTTTAAAAAACTCAAGAACAAAAAATAAATAACCACCCTTCCCATCCATCCCCCCTACTTTCCCATTCCCATCCTCTTCCATTCTTTAAATTTTAGACTTGAGAACAGAGCACTATAAGCAATTTCACATACAAGTTGACGCTTCAAACTTGATTTCTTGCAATTGTACATGTCGTGGGACAGCCCCAATCATCTCTTATTTAACCACTCCTCCCAAGCATTACAAGTGCAAACCTCAAGCGTCGTTCGGGTACACTTCGTTTATGTAACATTTGTATAAGCTAAGAAGTGTTCATATAAAAAAATTGAGAAACTAAATAATAATATAACAATTCAAACATTTACGGTTTGAGGTATTACAAAATTTTCATTGGTTAGCCGAATCTATCGCGAAAATATTCTATAGATTTAAAACACCCTTTTGGTGAAAATTTGTAGAATTAATTGCTAGTAGCTTAGTATACATAATGTTTCCAACACATTATTTGAACACCAAAAAACCCATCGTCCATAATCTTTTTCAAAATACAGATACGAATATGTCGACAATTACTTTAAACCAACACTCAAAATCGACAATAAATCAATGTCTCGTCACAAATTACAACAGATACATGATACATAATAAAAGACAGACGATGATAATCTTTATGATTAGCAGTTGAATTATAAACAATAAATTTGTGATACATGAACATTACCTTGAATAAGATTATTTTTTAATTGTATTGAAAATAAAGTGTAGTGACTCCTCTAAACATGGTTGTACATAAGACACTCTTCCTTGAGGAGTGCTCGAAATTCTCGACTAAGCGATGTCTGAAACAAAGATTCATAAAGAAAACATGTAAACGTGAGAATTAAAAGAAAGTGACGAGCATATTTTCATTTAGAAGCATTAAATGCAACATGAACAAATGACTCTACAAAAGCTAAATATAAGTTGTTCTTTTAACGATCCCTCTTTCTTATTTTTCTAAATTTGCCCGAGCCTAAAATAACATAACTAAACTAAACAATCAATTTAATATATAGTGCAACTAATCTAAATATGTAATAAGAAATAGTAACAGTAATTGCCTAGTAATAAGATTGTATATATACTTGATGCTTACTTTTTAAGAAACAATTGCATGATACATAATCACAAAAGTATCACCTTTAAGTGTTATTACTTCATATTCTAAATAACTCACACGAATAAACATCTTTGGTTCTTGATGTATAAGAGGCAAAGCCGTATTATGTTGAACATAATATACGGGTTAAATAGTGTTTTAAATAAAATTAGAGTTGCCACTTTAATTCAAAGTTCAAAATTTTGTTCTTATCTTGTTATTCAGATTAATATAGACTTTTTAATTAAACATGTGATGCAATACTACAACCGTAGTTCTAAAATATAGGAGAAGTGGTGATGATAAGATTTGAGTTGAATTTGTACGGTGTAGATTATTTTACCAAATGATTCAACGATTTTAAGGCTATGCGATGTCAACATTAATTCTCTTTGCTTCGGCAACAATATATAGTTATAATAAGGTTACTATGCTCAACTTTTGAGAAAATCCATCTGCTGAAGGAGAACCAGGGGCGAGCATCCAACAGCATTTTTTTTAACCCTTTTGTTTAAGATAATTTAATTTGTTAAACGCACTTTTCTTTTGCTGTAATAATATCTGATTACATTGTTTACATGCGGTACAACATCTCATAATCGCCATGAGAAACATTTACGAATTTTATTGGTAGGCGCTTTACGCATTCCCTTGCTTTAGTGGGTCTTGGTTTCTGAAACTCACCATTTAATTAGCAGTTCTACAACAATTGGAGGGATATATGATAATGGACGATGTTCTACACAATACATAAATTTATCATAAAAAGTTAGTTCAATAATGATTTAACAAATATGTTCGTGATTAACATCGATTTTACGATATTACACCGAGTCTATGCTACTTGGATCCTTCAAGGTTTTCAATTCTTATGCAGGATCTTAAGATTGTATGATCACGATTACGATCCTGATAACATGGTTTTTTGTATAACATATTCAATTTTAGATATTCATGTACTTTTTGATTATCTAATTAATAAGCTAATACAAATGCTAAATATGTGTTTATTATCTATATCTATACTACTTATAATAGAATGCAATTCTACCATTAATTATTACACTTAAGATTTTCATATATAAAATTTTAAGCAAATACAATATTGAAATCATTATTTACAAGCATCTAAAGCACATATAAAACTAAAAACACACTACTCATATATTACAATTAATACACTATTTAAAACACCCATTCATTCAAAAATACATGTGAAATAACATAATTTACAAGTAGTTGAAGCACAAATAAAATAAAAAGCGTTATTCAACACATACAATTAATACACAATTTAATTCCCCTTCACCAAAATATACAACTATTTAACCACAATGTACAATCTAATTAAACTTCCAAAACATAAATCTGAATCAACAACCTAAAAATAACATTTGTTCGCCTAAAAATTTAGTCACAAGGTCTGCGCCTACGTCGCCTTGCGACACCCTGGCCTGCTAGTCTATTATAAGTTATAAACTGCTAAGTTAAAACTAAAGAATATAAGCTTAAGAGCATGTATTATGGTGGTTTGTGAAATATTTTATAAAATGTTGGAAAAGTGAATTAAACTTTAGGGGTTATTTGGTAAATTGTATGACTTGTCCTATAAGTTTGTTTGAAATTTGGTACTCCGTACTAAGTTATTTGATAACATTAGTTTTGCCTATAAATAGAGATTTGATAACATTAGTTTTCTTGTACCTTTTGAATAATAGTTTGGTAACTTTGGAATTTGTATTTGATACCATTGGAATTACAATTTGGTTTTGTATTTGGTTTAGTAATTGGAATAAAGCTTCAGCTTTGTTTGTCGAATTTGTTATTTGTTTCGTTTTTAATCACTAACATAAAAAGATGAAGAGGTCTAAATATGTGCAAACCATAGTAAATGTATATTTCAAGCCTATCTGACGTGAATATGTTTAGAATTTTGAAGAGGTCCAAAGTATTAATCTTTTGAAAGTGTTAGATTGTGTTTTATGGTTTGAAAAACTTTACAAATAAGTTTAAGTTTATCTATAGAGAACATAGGATTATAATATGAAAATGTTTATAAATTAATGGTAACCCAATCTATTTGTCCTAAGCCGGGCCGGGGCAAGCAGGGAGGGTCTACCTCTTCGATTTTCAATCTTTGAGAGAAGCCCCTCGCTGGGGGGTTTGGGGGACTGCCCGCCCTATGACCTACAACTCAAAATGAGCCTTGCGACGAGACGTGGACATTCCCCATGTTGCGGTTCCCTCCGGTCTTTTCTGGGGCTGGGTTAGGGGAGCTTCTACTACTATCGGTTATCTAACTCTCAAGAAATCGGGAGTTTTGTCTTGAAATCAGTGGCGTTGTGGTGTTTAAAGGATCTAATTACGAAAAAAGAAAGTAGTGAGGGAAAAACCCTCTACTCGAGTAAGAGAACCGAAAGTTTCAGGGCAGTAAAGCCCGTTAGTAAAGGAGTGAACCTGGAGATTCGTCAATCAACTCTTTCATTTGGAAACGAAGAAAAAGATCCGGGATTGTCCGGGGCAAGGGATGTTTTAATTGTATAAACCTTTGATGCCCTAATTAAACAAACACCACTTAAGTTTAGAAGGTTTTCAGCGAGAGATTAAGTATCGTTTTTAGGCCCATCATCCGTTACTTTAGAAGAGAGATCAAGTTTTGTAATTATAAGAAGGGGCATTTACATAAATCCCCAACCAAACTTCAATAATTACATATTTTTCCAAAGCATGCTTTAATAACATTGTACATCATGCATTACAAACTTGTGTTTTTGAGAAATATGTACTTTTTGAAGTTTCCTTGGGTATATATGAAATTCCTCCTTATAAGAAAAAAACATGCAAGAACCATAAATATTAATTTATCATTAATTGAACAATACTCGTAGAAGTCGAACAAACTTTTAGTCGACAAAGAGAAAAAAACGGTGTTCATAAATAAGGCACTCTCCACGCATATACAGATTTCAAGAGAACGGAGATGATCTTGAAATCGTCACTTGGAGATGTTCCGGAGGAATTGATCCACCATATACAATCATTGTTGCCCTTAAAAGATGCAGCTCGCACCTGCACGTTGTCCAAGTCATGGCTACACGCTTGGTTAACAATCCCTAACCTCAAATTTCCTTTTAAATATATCTCGCACGTAGAGTACAATAACTTTCTGGACCATACTCTACAAAGGTATCGAAGCAACAACATACCCATCCAAAGTTTTCATCTTGGAGTAGCAATTACCAATGAAGAAACCACTTCTCTTGCAGAAAACTGGATTCGTCATGTATCTAATCCCAAAACTTGTCTCAAGAAACTTTCACTTGACATGTCGGTTTATATGGGTTTAGACTGTTCAGTTACATTGCCACTTGAGATATTCTCCGGTGAGAACTTCAATCCAATAACTGTAACAACTAAATTTAGTGGTGACATCAAGTTTTACAATTCCCTTCGTAGCAATCATGTGATGATTAAGTGTGTCTCTTTACGTGTACTCGACTTAAATCGTGTCTCCATTACCAATAAGGAACTTGCTAACTTATTGTCTACTTGTAAACTGCTTGAGAAAATTAGCCTCTTTTGTTGCAAACACTTGAAGACCATTAAGGTTAAAAACCTTGCTTTTCTTCATGAACTGAAAATACATTTACTAGACCCAAACCATATGTTGGAGATCACTGGTGTCCCAGTTCTCCGCATGTTTGATTACTGCCTCTCAAGGTTTGCCGCCCGAATAAGTAAGCCTATGCCATTTCAAATAATGGATTCATTAGGAAGCGTGACACAACTAATTATCGGCCATTTGCTCATGGACGATGGTTTTTTCAACACTATAAAATCAAAACTTCCTTTACTCGAGAGTTTGACCCTTAGAACTGAGAAGCTGGAGGTGGAAAACTGCGTTATCTCAAGTGTTTCGCTTAAGAGGTTGAACCTGGAATTCTACACAAGTAAGCAATTTGTCATTACAGTTTGCGCTCCAAAGTTGATTTCTTGCATTTGTAAATGTCGCGGGCCAGCCCCCTCATCTCGTTTGCAACCACTACTCCCGTGCATTTTACGGTTACAAGTTTCTAATAACGTTCAATCATAAGATCAGCCTGCTAATGGGGCCTCCAACAGGTTTTTCACCATTTTATTTAAGTTAATCTGATTTACGTACATTTTCTTTATTTGCAATAACATTTATAATGACAATATTTACATGTTCTACAAACATCTCATGATCCTTACTAAAGCCACGAGACAATCTAGAATTTTCATTGGTAATGAGGTTTACTTTTTTTTTTTTTTGGGTGCAAAGGTGAAATATTTTATTAACTCCAAAATTTGTACAATGCTATATATACTCTGTTTTGGACAGAACCCAGAAACAGAGAACATTCCATCTACTATCACAACTATATCAGACAACAAGTATATCTGATAGTACATCATACTAACTGAAAAAAATCTATACATCCTGCATCATACTGAAACAAGTTCATCATTCTCAAACAAGCATTCTATTAGTCTTTTATAAGATTCACCTTAATATTGCACCATAACCATCTAGCTACATTTCCAAACTCTCTCCACCTTGATCATTCAACCTGCCACCACAATAACCAAGGCAGAAAGAGAGCTTGGTAATGAGGTTTACTTGTTCCCTGCTTTAGTTAGTTTTTACTTGGTCTTGGTTTCTGAATATACCATTCTGTTCAACTACCAACTGATAAATCGTTACTAAATATATGAAGGATAATGGATTTCAGCAGCGAATCATTCTAATTCTTCATAGTTAAAACTGTATAGTGTCTTTCATAATTAACCATTTGCGTGTTTTCCTTTATGGATATTAAGTTGGCAATTCCTCTGTGCCATTCAACGTTAGTTTGGTGGATTAAGTTTTTCCCCTAAACTATCAATAAAATCTTTTCAAAATTGGAGGGGCTGTTTGATATACTGCTGATGTCAGTTTAGAGGTGACTGAATGCAGTTGATCAACTCACTGTAGGTTAGTTGTCATTCTGTAGTCCCACCGTGAATTGGATTCTTGTCAAACCACACTAATTTTTGTCTCCTTTGTTGTAAATTTATAGCTAGCATCTTGCCATTTGTGTCTGATACTCAACTGGTTTTATGCTACAGATTTCTCTTTATAATATTCAAGGCTAGTTAGTTAGTTTTGGTGGCGAAAGTTTTGCTGCTAAACTATCCATAAACTCTATTTACAATTGGAGGGGTGATCTGTTAACAAATGATGCTCTATTTACAAGTGACCGGATGCAGTTGATCAACTCACTGTACTTGGTCTCTCTTCTACAATAACGGATGACGGGCCTAAAAACAATACTTTATCTCTCGCTTTTAACCTTCTAAACTTAAGTGGTGTTTGTTTAAGCTTATATTTTTGGTTTAAACTTGGGAGTTTATAACTTATATAGATAATAAGCTCATATTTAGCGTTTGTATTAGCTTATTATAAACTCAAGTGATGTTCTATAGCCTATATTAGGAGTGAAGTGCTGCTCACGTTACAGCTACTGTGTAACTACACTACGAGAGTTTTCATTGATTCCTACAACGGTTCAGTGAGCACAGACGATTTGATGAGAGACCATTTAACCAAACATAGCAAATCATGTCATCAATATAAATAGATGGTTGGTGAAAAAAAAATTTGGGGTAAAAGATTGTTATATGGTTGGTGAAAATTGCTAACTATTGCATGTGCATTTGATTGTCAAAAATAGGACGTTCTGTTCAGCTTGCATAGCAACACCAACAAACGAAACTAAACCAAACACAATTAACATATGCATAGTACGATAACGTGTGCTTTTATTCCATATAGAAACACATAACAAATCATCTGGTCAAGTTCATATATTTTCAGGATTTATTTCTATAGAATCCACAGTTACATATGTTCATAATCATAGGACTGTAATCAAGAAGAAATGAGCATTACCAATAGGCCGTTTTCATGCAGCAGCAGTTGGTTCAGCTGTAGATCGAGTTTCGAGTGTCTTCTCATATTCCTCAATAGATTTGAAGAGCTCCGAGAAGTTCCCTTTGCCAAATCCTCCACAGCCTGCTTTTTGTTGCAACTTGCCTTCATCATCTTTCAGCATACAACCTACTCTCTGTATTATCTCTATGAATATGGTTGGCCTGTTTAAACAATTTCCATACCAAATTACAACAAACACCACAAATGGAGTCTGATTTGGGCCATGAACTGTTTCTGTTTGTAAAATTACTCATGGAAATGAAGACTCTTAAATATAACAAACTTCATATCTGGTAACTTTTTCCTTATAAATCATGTATCCACTACAGTATAAATCATTCAACAGAATCCTATGAACAACCGTCAGCAAACAGTTGAATCATTACAAATTTCATATTTGATTTTTTACCCCGTGCCATTGCACTGTGATGTGTGAGATTGTTTATCGCAAGAATCTTGTTTTGGAAATTTTAAGTTTCAATGCCCTCGCGTTACCATAGGTTCTAACTTCTACAAGGGTCAACTTTCAAACAACCCATATTTTGAAAAAAAAAATTGAAAAAGAAACAGAAAAGCATTCAACTATTCAAGTCAACTGATTCGAAATACCAAGGATTAGATGTTTACAAAGACTTGGCTTTTGTGACCCTCAAAATACAAAACAGATGGGAAGCTTGATATTGATTGCAGCAGATTTGTATATAAGGAGTTATGATTTGACTTTTCTCATGTTTATAGTCAAACTTTTAGCCTCTCAAGAGGATGATTACATTTGACGTAATTGGCATCGTGTCTTGAAAGTGATTTTGTAATTATTATGTTTTCAAGTAAATCACTTCTAGTGTTTTGAATTTGATTCTGATTATATGATCATTTAAGGGTAAAATAATAAATTTAGGAGAAGCTGAAACAAAACTATAGCTATACTTATCTGAGAATTTAGTGTCATGCATATCCTTAACCAAAAGCTCCAAACTCAAACAATTGATTATCATATATTATCACAATTTGTTTGTGATTATCTAATTCTAATCATCCCATCACATAACCATTTTAAAAAAAAAGCAATGCTAAAGAGCAAACACACCCTTATGGCCTTATCCATTTTTATGTTTGGCATTCTTGTTATATTAGGAACTAGTCTTCTTTCTATGTACCACCTAACACGTGGTGTGTTCATTGTAACCAAATTAACCTAATTTCTTAATGCCATATCAATACAAGCAAGATACGAACCTAATTCAACAAAATCAAAGAATCAATACTAATAACTAATAAAAAAATTTAAAAAGTAAATAACGTGAATATACCTATCACCAACAGGCTTAGTAAAAATCTGAAGCAAAGTCCCCTGATCATCTCGATCAACCAAAATCCCCAACTCCTCACACTCGTTAATCTGGTCATCACTCAACACATCACCAACTCGTTTCTTCAAATTCCGATAATACGTAGGCGGTGGAGCCGGCATAAACTCAAATCCACCAACACT
>OU343219.1:78712437-78853812 GCA_910596185.1 Chrysanthemum makinoi | reverse complement strand
AAGAAACACAAATATATAGAAAATCTGATGGTTACCAAATCGTGGTCCCGCTTCATGTTCATTCCCAATGACTTTTTGTTAATATGAGCTGCATGAGGTTATTATAAAAACATTAGTGGTTCATTTAACGTTATGGATCCTTAACTCATAACAAGATTTGTTATCGGGCACCAAAAACTTACATTTTGCAATTGTCTAAAATATAATAGCAACTGGTTAATGAACAATAGAATAGTACAATAACATTTTCAGAGTACAATGACACCCGAGTCCTATATGTAACAACCTTGTGTACTTTTATAAGTGCAAACAACATGAAACATTTTCATACCATATAAAACTTATAGAATAAAGTGTGGACAAATGATGTTTTCGTTATAGTACCCCAGTTGCTTAGAAGAAAAGAAAAGTTGATTGTAATAGGTAAGGTAGGGGCCTTGATATTGAGAGTCTCGATGTCATTAATTTAACTCTATTAATCAAGTTGAATCGGATATCAATTACGGCTAAAGATTTGGATAAGAAACGTTCTGGTGAAGCGAGAATAGACAGCTAGATATGATACTGCAACATGGGTAGGGCGTGTAGTGTGTTGGCATTGAGAATATTGACTCTTCAACTGGGCCTCATATTGGGCAATTGTATAGTCCTAAAATTGAACATACTGAAGAAAAGAAAGTACTATCTACTAGGCTTGCTATGGACTTCTAAATCTATCAGTTAATAGGAATAAGGGAGAAAGTCAAGCAATTGGGCCTCGTCGAAAAATCAGTTTGGACAATGAGACATTTCAAGTTAGTTTCTGGTCAGTGAATATATGAAATAACAGAAATTTATAAGCCTTCTCCAAAAATTAGATCAATCAGATCTTTGGTCGCACTCCTGTGAATATGCATTTTGCTTATATATATCTGTGTACAGTTGTAATTTTTTTGAAATAATAGAAATTAAAGTAATTAGATCTTTGGTCGCACTCATGCGAATACGTGTTTCTGAAATAACAGAAATATTTTTTGTTGGTTATACAAGACACTATTTTCCTTCTCGATTTATTAACTAAGGGCAAATCACCTAAATGTGAAGTTTAACTCACTTTTTCTTATGTATGTAGCATTCTTTTTTTCTCATTCTCACAATAAACTTCTATCGTTAGTCCTTTTGTGTACGTTCCAGCACAAAACGCATCGTTAGTCCTTTATGCTAACGAATCTTAATAAATAACTTAAAAATTGGTTATCTTACGCTAAACTTGCGTCGTTGGTCCTTTATACTAACGATCGTAAAAAATAACTTAAAATTTGGTTTTCTTACGCTTCGTCCGTTTTTTCATGTTTCGTCCTGCTTTTATTAATTTCGCTCTTTAACACGCTTGCCCCTTTTTCACGCTTTTCACGCTTTACACGCTTTCATCCGCTTTTTCAAGTTTTGTTCGCTTTTCACGCTTTCATATGTTTTACATCGCCATCCGCTTTTACACATTTTCGATCGCTTTTGCACATTTTCATTCGCTTACACGTATTCGTCCGTTTTTACACGCTTTCTTCCGCTTTTTCACATTTTCATGCGTTTTTACACGCCATCCGCTTTAACACATTTTCGCCCGCTTATGCATTATTTCATCCCTTCTTACATGTTTTCGCCCGTTCTAGCACATTTTCGTTTCGCTTTTCAACCGTTTTACATGTTTTCATCCGTTTTACACGCTTTCATCCGTTCACGCTTTCGTCCGCTTTTCATGTTTTCGCCCGCCTTTACACGCTTCGTCCGTTTTACACGCCCGTTTTCCGCCGTACCACGCTTTGGTCCGCTTTAACACGCTTTCAAAGTTTTTTCACGCTTATCTGTTTAACGCTACATCCGCTTTTGCACGCTGATCGCTTTTGCCGCATTTCATATGTTTTACACAATTTTTCATGCGTTTTTTAACACGCCGATAGTTTTCTCGTTTTCCTCGTTTTAACGCTTTCATCTTCTCTACACGCTGTCGCTTTTTTTACGATTTCATCCGCACACAAAATGTGCAAACACGAACGAAAACATGAAACAACGGATGAAAACGTAAAAACGATAAAACGTGAAACAACGGATGAAAACGGTAGAGACGACGAAAACGCGGAAACAACGAACGGAAATGGATGAAAACATGAAACGGATGAAAACGCGAAAAATGGATGAAAACGTGAATAACGGACAAAACGTGTAAAATGGACGAAAACGCGGTTAAAACATACAAAAATGTAAAACATACGAAAACCTCGCAAACATACTAAAACACGCGAAAAACGGATGAAAACGATAAAATAGATGAAACGTGAAAAACAGATGAAACCATGTTAAAACGTATGAAAGCGTAAAACATGAAAACGCGGAAAAACAGACGAACCGTGTTAAAACGATCAAACCGGTAAAACGGATGAAAACATGTAAAACGAACTAACTCATGCAAAATGGACGAAAATGTGTAAAATGGATGAAACGTGTAAAACGGATGAAAACGCGAACAATGAAACGGGAAAAGAAGAAAAGTGAAAAAAGACGAAAACATCTAAAACGAATGAAAACGTGTAAAACGGATAAAAACGCGGAAAAAAACGGACGAAAAGCGCTGTTAAAACGAACGAAAGCGTGTAAAACGCACAAAACGCGAAAAAAATGCACGAAACGTAAGAAACCCAAATTTTAAGTTATTTTTTAACTATTGTTACTATAAAGGACCAACGACGCAAGTTTAGCTTAAGATAACCAAATTTTAAGTTATTTATTAACGGTCGTTAGCATAAAGGACTAACGATGCGTGTTTTTGGTAACGGTACACACAAAGGACTAAACAGTTTATTGACGTAATGAGAAAAAAAAAAGAATGCTACATACAATGAGAAAAAGTAGCAAGTTAACTACATTTCTAGGTGATTTGCCCATTAACTAAATATCATCTTATGGGAGGTGCAAGCTTTCAGTTTGTCATAAAGAAAGCCAACGATATAAAGCATTAATATATATTACACATATAATGCATTATGTGACGCATTTCTCTTTCCAAAACATTTATTAAGTGAAGCATATATGTGTCTTAGCATTGTTAGGCTCATCATAAATATCATTCTCTCGTGTTTTTTGAAAATAAACTCTCAACCTCAAGCTTTTGTCATGATCACACCTTTTTTTTTTCTTTTTTTTTTTTTTGCTGCTTTTCAATTATCCTAGCGTATATATTCCATAAGATTGATCAATACAACAAACAGAGTAGAACAACTTTTACACTGTTTAGGTTCGTTATAACCTAGCCTTATATTCATATAGAACTAGTGGGAATAGGGTAATTTTTAATTCATGAAACGTTTTGGAAGCCTGATAAATATTTGATTTTGTTGGAGAACAAGATCATAAACCTTCCTATATTATTATTCTTTGTAATTAAAACTTTAGTATATGTTTTATTTTAATATGGAGTCCTATGTACATGTAAATATTGGGTCTGCAGGATTCTAAGTATGGGTCATATGTATTAAATCCGACCCATATGACATTTAATATGGTTAGCAGTTATATGTCAGTTAGTATAAGTTTTATAGTTAATTACAGTTATGTAAGAAAAGGCATGACTGTTGGTGAACCATCACAATGGTTCATCACACCTTTTCATTCAGTATAAATAGGTTGTAATATGTATTGTGTATCTTCATTCAAAGTAATAAAAGTTTATCTTGTTTTTATCACTTTTACCCGTTTTATACTTTCTGCATCATACTGTCCCAAACACACCTTTGTCTACAACAAATGGCTAATTTGAATTCCTACTCAAACAAATGGCCAAGGGTTAATAGAAGACCCTATGGCCAATCCAAAATGTGGCATCAGAGCGAAAACTGGGGACATTTGAGAAGGAATCAATAACTCGACTTCATCCAGAGAAAGATAAAGAGAGAAAGTCAATATCTCTTAGGGTCCTGCATAAAGCAGATTTCAGAAGGTTGCAGAGACATTCTAAAGAAGGAATTAAAGGAAGTTATGCAGTACAACAATACCCTAGACCAACCACAATTCAAAAACCTTGAACATAACAAGTACATGAATTACAAATGTTCCAATGCAAGCAGTTGGGGCACATCATCAAATTTTGTCCTATGGACAACAATGATAAAGACATGGCTATAAAGACAGACACAAAGAACCTTGCAAAAGGAAGAATGGAAGGGTTTAAGACCACCAAGCCAACTGTGTTGATCAAATACCCAGAAAGCATCCACTTCTCCACACCATGCATGATTAAAGGTACTGATCATGCAAATTGGGATGATATCTGGTATGTATGCAATCAAATAGATAGGCATGTATGCTATAAGTTGGATTTTTTCTATAATATTAAGGAAGATTTTCTAGTCAAGGAATTAGAGAACCAAAGAAAACTTCTATTCACCTATGGAATTGGTGAAGTTTTGATAGAAGATGGTGGCCAAGGTTGTTTAGTACCTGGTGTGCACTATGCACCAGAGGTTACCCTGAACATATTTTTAATTGACTTACTTGAAAAACAAGGTTTTGAGGTTAAGTATAATGGCAACAGATGCACCTTGTCCTATATGTTCAATAACAAGGAAACTCAGTTTTTTGATGAAGACAAAATGAGATCAATGCAAAATAAGTACCTTGAAGATTACTTTGGATCACTGACTAAGAAGGAGAAAGGCTTAGGAGAACACTTGATCAAGATCAAAGGAAACCTTTATTCAACAAAGGTTCAAACTTTTAATGACTATGTAACTTTTCTCAATTTGATCAAGCAGGATGACATTGTAAGCCAAGAATGGGACTTCTTCAGAAACAGGTTCACAAGGTTGTGAAATGGTTCTACAATCACTACCTTGAGAGACCACTTCCTGGACCAATCCCTCCAAATATAAAAGGAGTGCAAGTTCATTTGTTTGATCTATACAAACTAATAGAAGGATTAGGAGGATATTTGAGAGTGAACTTTTGTCAAGAATTTGACACTATATAAAATTATAACATCAAGAGGAAATGGAGAAGAAATTAAAGAATGCTACATGAGATATTTGAATGTCTTTGCATCTTACTTTAAAACTGTAAGAGCACCACAGCAAGGACACAAGAACATCCTTGAAGTATCTGCATGGAAGGCAGAAGACAAAGACAGAGATTGTCATAACCAATGGGACTTTGGTGGGAATGGTGCACTTCAGACAACGCCAGCAGTCCTAAAAGGAAAGAAGACATTGGAGCATTTTGGTGTCAAACTGGAATACACAGGAGATAGTCAAGAACAGCCAATTTTATCACACTCCATAAAAGGTCAGAACCTGCAAGGAATGTATTCAGGACCATCACCATCAAGGCTGCAAGGAAATGAAGATTCAAGCAACAGCAGCACTTGTGATGACTTCACAATCATCACTTACACTACAAGAATCAGGAGAACAGGCAACGAACACAATGCCGACGCACCGTGGGCGGCTTCTAAGCAATATACGCCATCACAAAACCCTTGACCAGAGGGGTGCTGAAAATTTATGTCAATATAATGGATGTGTCATGCAAATATAAAAAGTCAAATTTGACTTTGTATTTTCAGCCATTTTCATGGGATCTTTATGCGCCATATATTCTCAAACGCCACGCCGAATATAAATCCATATAATTATGGGTGATTAGCTGTGATTAATGCGAATTCAATTTTGCTTAATAAATGCTCACGCCAGTATGGCCGGCAGAGTATAAATGATTATTTATTTATATTATGCCGACGTATTAATCGTTTCAAGAAAAGTTGCCTACATAAATTATTTAAAAGTGTTCATAAATTATTTAATAGTAGTATGTTAGGAATTAGAAATTCCCGGTATTAAAGAGTCGGTCACCTCAAGTATATGTAATCGTAGAATGCTCGTAGTCATAGTTATATTTAGTTAAGTAGTATTTTGATAAGTAACACCGTGGAGGACGGACGGTCTTTACCCAATCGTATGCCCGATCCACGTACCGTTGTGTGGCGCTTATGTAAGACTATAAATATTCTCTACCTCCCAAGGTAGAGAGTTGGAGCTCATAATAATATCTTTCACTTTCTCTCTCTAAGTTCCCTAAACCTCTAACTTTCTCTCTCTAGAATTCCACTTATACCCACTTTGTGTTAATGGTTTGATGTGTTTGTGAAATCCAATATCCAACAATTGGTATCAAGAGCCATGGTTAGATCATATCTTACACATCTTTGGATTTCTAGTGGTTTTAGGTGGTTTTTGAGTTTGAAAAAGTTTAGTGGTTTGTGCATCATTTGGTTGATTTCTAGTGTGTTAAAGTTTGATTTTGATAGTACTTTTGTGTTTAGAATCATCACAAGTGTTTAGGTTTTGATTTGGTAAGCTTGAATCATCGTGGTTGGGTTGTTTTTGGATTGAAAAGTGATGTTTTTGTGGTTTTCTTGCTAACTTGACATTCGACTTCATTCTTTCTCAGAGCTTAATTTACTTTTGCAATTTCGTACGAAGTTACGCTTTGGAGCTAGCGACTTAGATCTAGCGACAATGTACAAGTAGTGGACTCTCCACTACTGTAGCTTATGGTAGCTTGGTCTAGAAGTAGTTGCTCTTAGCTTAATTTGTATCTTTTTAGCTTAATTGTGCTAAAATTTTGCTAGCTTACTTAATGCTTAGTAGTTACCAATAATTTAAAATTGTTTAGCGACTTGGTGGTATAGCTAATTAGGTGTTAGCTAATTTGAGGATTAGCGAATTTACTTAGCTAATTTGGATGTTGATTTAACGACTTGGGATTATTACTATTTAGTTGCTAGCTAGTTGGTTCATTATCTTCTAGCGACTTGGGTGATTGTTTACGGTTTTCTCTTGATTTAGTAAAATCCGGTGAAAGAATCTATTTCCCGGTTTAATCATAGAGTTATAAAATCCCGTATAATCTGTTAACATGTCTACCAACGCTCCTACTATCATCTCCATCGCGTCGAGGATGTTCAAGCAAATGGTTCGTGATACCGCCCACCCATGCTTGACGTGAATCGACTACGATTCTTGGGCTCAACGAATCAGATTGTATTGCCTTGGAAAGGAAAATGGTGTCAACATTCTCAAATCCATTGATGAAGGACCGTGTCGAGTTGAGACGACTAGAGATGTACTTGATAATGAAGATGGAACTCGATTTACGGAATGGACGAACCAAAGATGTATGATGAGCTTGATGATAAGGAGAAAAAGAGATTCGATGCTGATATCATGGCTTCTAACATTGTTCTTCAAGGTCTTCCTAAAGACATCTACAAGCTGATCAATCACAACACCGAGGCAAAGGCGAGATGGGATAATGTCAAGATGCTTCTCTCGTGCTCGAATTAACTATGGAAGATAGAGAATCACAACTCTATGACAAATTTGAACACTTCAAGATGAAACCAGATGAGAGTGTCTATGAGTACTATGTGAGATTTCATAAGTTGGTGAATGACATGAGGAACATCGGAATGACTATGCCTAACATTCAATTGAACTCAAAATTTGTGAACAACATGAATCCCGAATGGCACAAGTTTGTCACTTCAGTGAAGCTCACTAAAGGATTGAAGAATACAAACTATGAGCAACTCTATGCCTTCCTTCGTCAGAATGAGAGACATGCTATGTTTGAAAAATTGGTTCTTAATCAATTCAAAACCAACCGTGGAGAGACAAGCTCGTCTAATGACTCAACCGCCTTCTATTCAAACATCGGAATCACAACCAAAGCCTCACAAGTCATACCCATGGGAAATGGTAATCACAAACTAATTCTGATCCTATGTTCAAACAAGCGATGCCGATGCACACGCGGTAATTTCATTAATAAACTAGCTCTTCTGATCAGTCAAAACATGAATTCTCTCCCACAAACCAATAACAACCTCGCAAAAAGATCTAACCCACACAATCAAGCTACTGTTAAAGATGGGAGGATCGTGGTGCAACCGTCAGGAAAGACAAGATGATCGGGAAGAGGTGGAGTCGGTAGAGGTTATGTTGTTAATCGTAATCGAGGAAGGAATGGTAATCAAGGTCAAGCTAAGCCGATCAAATGTTATAATTGTGGTGGTGAGGGACACATTGCAAGGAACTGCACATCTCCAAAGCGCCCACACGTCGATTACTTCGAGATAAGATGTCGCTTGTGCAAGCTCGTGATAATGGTGCTACTTTGGATGAAGAGGAATTGTTGTTTCTAGCTGTGGGCAATGCCAAGATCTATGATGCAGATGTGGATGAGAGCGTTTATTCGAGATAGGTCACAATCATCAATGCCTTTCAAGTCACTGATTGTGCATGCATTCTGATGTGGATGATGGACTCATCGCACACACACAATCTTTATGGCTAGCATTTCTCCAATGGTTTCTCCCAAGGTCTCTCTTCAACACAAGCTGGCCCATCCAAAGACACAATCATCTCTCGAGGTACTAAAACTATAATGATGATGCCATAAGATGCATGACAAAGTACTCATCAACTAAACTTGTATCAAATAGTGATAATATGGGTAATATCAATGTTGTCCCATATGATCAATATGTGAAACAAAGTGAAAGTGAAGTTGTACCAAGTGATGCATCTCCTGCAGTCAACAATGACTATATTTTTGATGAATACACCGCCTGTGCCCCGATGATTCTAATATCAATTAAATGCCTATAAAGTACGTGTTGCTATTTATGAACAACGTGCTAAATTTGAGTTGACCACCCGTGAGCAGGAAATGGATGAAATGCGCGTACAATTATTAGAAAAGTAATTTTTTGAGAAGAAGTATTAAAACAAGAGTTAAATTCCTTGCAAGAAAAACTTTCTAAAACCGCTAAGCAAAAACAAGAACTTCAAGAAAATGTGAAAATGCTTAAGCAAGAATTTAATGCAAAGGAATCAAAACTCTTGAAAGATTTTTCTAATCAGAAAACTTTGAAAAACAAACTTGAAAACAAGTTGTACATACAAGGAACACCATTCGCATCGCCACATGATCACTAAGCATAGAGTCCTAAGCGATAAGCATAGCATTCCCCTTGTTGAGGAACCAAATCCAGAGGTCATTAAAAGGCTAGAAATGCTCATAAGGTTCTTTATGATGGCAAGGAAATCCTTAAACCTAGACAAAACCTAGTTGCTTGAGTGCACCGAGGAAGATAAGAAATCAGATGAAGTCACTAGGGAAAAGATGAACAAGAAATTAGATGATCCTAAATGTAGAGAGAAGAAATTAAAGATCACACCCCATGATTACAAGAAGGAAAACTGGATTTCCTTGAACATGTTTAAACCTCAGACATTGTTGACTCCCGAACAAGTTTTCTGGAAAATGGATTTAGATAAGCGGAAAGTTGAAAATATTGTTGAAACAAACCCTCCTCTTTGGAAAATGCCTAGAGCGACTGTGTATCCTCCTAATACACCAATGCATCTTGTTCCTAGAACAATTGCCACTAAAAGCAAGACCTTAATTAGCCAATATGTTATACTTCAACTATTTGTTGATTTTGAGAAAACTTGCAAGAAAAGGATCACACCCACTGGTATTACGGAAGGAGAAAAGGGTTTTGAGCAAATGAAAGAATGTTATTTAACTGAGGTCATGCCTTTCTTTAAACTTCTAAAAGGTCACTTTGAGAGTCTTAAAAAGGGGATAGACACTGATATTAAGGGAATGGAAAAGGAATTTGATGCAATGATAGTTGAAGTTAGTGACTATGAGCGAGCACTAAAATATAATGAGATTGAGAGGAAGAACTTGCATACACTTAAATGAGAACCTGATTCTGAATGTATTGCTCAAGATGTGTTTTTCACTGCTACAAATTGTTCCATTAATGCTTCCAAATTTCATGAATTATCTGTTGCACTGAAAGTCTCCCATGATCGTGTCATTGAGCTTGAAAAAACAAATTCTGAACTAAACGAGAAAATTGAACTGGATGATCACGACAATTTGGTTAAACATTTTTCTAAACTAGAAGTTGAGCATTTTAATTTACAACTAAAATATCAACATCTTAAAGAAAATGTCAAAACTTCAAATATCAAGACATCCTCGGATGCTCCAGAGTTTGATGCAGTTTTTCAAATTAACAAACGTGATGAACAGATTCAAGCTCATTGCAACACGATCGGAAAGTTGAAAGCCCAAATCTCTCAATTAAAGGGTCAAACGAACAATATGACAGGCTCCCAAATGCCTCCTCCTTTAGATTCTCAGAATTCTCAAACTTTTCATCTTCAAAACTTAGTTGATGCCTTACAAAAGGAAAACGAGAGTTTTCTAGAAGAAAATGAAAAAGTTAAACGACATTTTAAAGAGTTATATGATTCAATAAAAGTCACCCGTGACCAAAACAACGAAAAATAACGTCTTTACAAAAGGAAATTGAGAATCTGAGAAGTCGTGGAAATGGGAAACCGCCACTTGTTTTCAATAAGAATGTTGTCTCAAAGTCACCCTTAGACTGAAAATACACTGTGACAGTTAAATATATTCCTCCTCATCTTAGGAATAATGAACATGCTTTTCATGAATACTGTGCTCACCTTAAGGATAGTCTAGAATGTCTCCGTGAGATTGTCGAAGAGGATTTCATTAACAAACCTCTTGATAGTGAAATTAGGTTTGCTTGCCTCCAGGCCAAACGATCTCAAGAGTTGCTAGAATGTGTAATTGCAACATGTCCCAAATCCTTAACCTTAGGTGCAAAAGGCAAAGCTGTGATGCCTTGTTCTATGCCCAATTTTAAGAAAGGAAACACTAATGTGCCTTCAAGTAGTTCAGATTCCAGATATGTTAGTGCTAAGAAAGTGAACGCTTTAGTGTGCCTCGCAAAAAGCTCAAATCTCAGTCTTAAGAAAGTATACACTAATGTGCCTTCTAGTACTTCAGATCCTTGCACATCAAGTTCAGAATGCAAAATTAGATCAACCAACTAATGTTCCATTCCTCTACAGAGTAATCAGTGACATTAAAGCAAGCATGTCAAAGTCTCAAGACAATACAAGGAATGATAGGACCTTGCAAGCTAAGAATGTGCATTGAAAGAGAGTAGAAGACCAATCTAGGAACTTTAAGCTTGAGTTGAATAAAACGAATCGTGTTGATTCTAGTATTAGCCTTAGCGCATCAGAATTAATTCAATTCGATACTATTTGCAAACCTTGTAATGATGTCTCGCTTGAATTCTCGCTTGCTAATCATGAATGTGGTGTGAATGCTTTGTCTAATGCTGTCAAATGCCCGGTTAAAATTGTTAATGCTAATAATCGTGCAAATAAGGCAAAAAGGCAAAAACGAAAGATTGTTAGAAAACAATGGAAACCCACAGGAAGAACTTTTATAAAGATAGGTTATTATTGGATACCTTTTGGCCATAAGAATAATCAGTTTTACTCTCAAACTGCTAAGATTATGCCCACTAGAAAATGGATGCCTACTGGTAGAACTATTCCCTTAAGAAGTGAACATACTTTGAATAGGTCAAATACAGCACACCAAAGATTGCATCTATTCCCAATGATTCCATTGCTTCTACTGATATGGATGTTTCTATTTCTGATGTGGGTGTTCCAATTATTGTTACTAACCAAGTGGAACCCATTCTTGCATGGGGATCCCAATTATCCGGTTATCCATTCTTGTCTGCGGTTCAACTGCAGATCGTTCAAATCGCTTCTATGGTACCGGACTCAGTCGCCCCAAGCATATGACCTGAGACCGTCACGCTCATGAACTTCGTGAGCAAATTCATCGACAGCTTAGATTCGTAATGATCATTTCGGTGTAATTATGGGTTATGGTGATTATGTTGTTGGTGATAGTGTTATCTCTAGAGTATACTATGTGGAAGGTCTTGGTCATAATCTGCTCTCGGTCAATTCTGCGGACTCTCGATCTAGAAGTAGCTGTCAGAAAACATACTTGTTTTGTTAGAGAACTTGATGGTAAGGAACTTTTAAGAGGAACTCGTGGTTCAAATCTTTACACCATCTCTATAGAAGATATGATGAAGTCTTCTCCAATTTGCTTGTTGTCAAAGGCTTCAAAACCAAAGTCATGGTTATGGCATCGACGTCTCAATCACTTGAACTTCGGCACCATCAATGATCTCTCGAGAAAGGACTTAGTTGTAGGTTTACCTCGACTAAAGTATGAAAAGGATCATCTTTGTTCAAGATGTCAATTGGGAAAAAGCAAGAAGTATGCCCATAAACCCAAACCTACTAACTCGCACGTAAGTTCTTCATACAAATCATATGGATTTATGTGGACCAATGAGAGTGCAGAATATCTTTGGGAAGAAATATGTGTTAGTTATAGTTGATGATTACTCTAGATTCACCTGGGTCAAGTTCTTAAGGACAAAGGATGAAACTCCGAATATCATCATCAAACTCATCAAACAACCGCAGGTTCGACTTAACAAAACCGCCGTAATTATCCGACAGACAATGGAACCGAAGTTTGTTAACAAACAACTTAGTGAATTTTATGAAATCATTGGAATCACCATCAAAGAAGTGTTCCACGAACTCCTCAACAGAACGGTGTAGTTGAAAGGCTAAATCGAACTCTTGTAGAAGCCGCTAGAACAATGCCGATTTACTCAAAGTTCCAATGTTTCTCCGGGTCAATGGCTATTGCCACGCATGCTACACACAAAATCGTTCCCCGATTCACACCGCTCATGGAAAGACACCATATGAACTTGTCCACAACAGAAAACCTAATCTCTTTCCTTCGTGTGTTTGGAGCATTGTGCTATCCAACTAATGAGGGTCAAGACTTAGGCAAACTTAGAGCTAAAGGCACATTGGAGTATTTGTTGGATATGCACCAAACAAAAAGGGATACCGAATCTACAACAAAAGAACCCAAAACATCATGGAAACAATTCACGCACGCTTGATGAGTCGGTCAAACGGCTCCTGACAATTCCAGCCTGACCCGACTTCAAATCAGTCCACTTGGTTCATCCCTTGTTCCAAACTCTTCTCAAGAAACTCCATATGTACCTCCATCTCAAGATGATTTAAAGAAATTGTTTGATCCTATGTTTGATGAACTTTATGATCCAAGTACTAATGAGGTGTTGATCCCTACAACAGAGGTCGCTCATATTCCAGGAATGAAGTCAATCCTCAATCTCAATATCTTTAAGTCAAGAGAAGCCTTCTCACTGATCCTTCCGCCTCATCAACAAATCATCATTCTTCAAATGTACATCATGGAACTGTTTCTAGCATCAATGATGAAGTTAATCCCTTTGCTAATCATGAAGATGCTCCATTTGAAAACATATTTGCTCCCTAATCTTCTTCGAACCATCTTCTTCGTGAGAGACATCGACTCGCTACTTCATCCCTCAACAACTACCGCATGAACACCTCATAAAATGGACTCACGATCATCCATTAGACAACATCATTGGAAATCCCTCTCGCCCAAGATCCACACGGAAACAACTGGCAACCGATGCCTTATGGTGCTTCTTCAACTCCGTACTCTCTAAGATCGAACCAAAAGATGTTAAACCGCCATGAATGAAGATAGTTGGTTCAATGCTATGCAAGATGAAATTCATGAGTTCGATCGACTAGATGTATGGGAATTAGTACCGCTCCAGATTGTGCTATGATTATTGCTCTAAAATGGATCTTCAAAGTGAAACTTGATGAGCATGGTGATGTGTTGAAGAACAAGGCTCGATTAGTTGCTAAAGGATACCGTCAATAGGAGGGTATAGACTTTGAAGAATCTTTTGCTCCAGTGGTTGCTCGAATCGGCAATTAGAATCTTTTGGCTAATGCGTGCAAGTAAGAACATGGTAGTCTATCAAATGGATGAAAGACGGCATTCCGAACGGAGATCTTAAAGAAGTCGCTACGCCACCAACCGAAGGATTTGTAAATCAAGAGCATCCTACTCACGCATCGTCTGAAGAAGGCTCTTTATGGTTTAAAGCAAGCTCCAAGGGCATGGTATGATACGCTGTCAAAGTTTCTTCTATCAACCGGATTTAGCAAAGGAGCAGTTGATCCAACATTGTTCACCGTGAAGTCGGCAAACATTTAATCATGTTCAAATTTATGTTGATGATATTATTTTTGCCTCGACCCAACCCAATGGAATGTGATCATTTTTCTAATGAAATGAGTTCAAAATTTCAAATGTCAATGATGGGACAAATGTCATTTTTCTTGGGATTACAAATTTCACAAAGTCCCGGAGGCATTTTCATAAATCAATCTAAATATGCAACTGAGATCTTAAAGAAATTTGGATTTGATTCAAGTGACCTGTTGACACTCCCATGATTGATCGAACCAAACTAGATGAGGACCACTCGGGGATCATGATTGACCAAACAAAATATCGTAGTATGATTGGATCCCCGATGTACCTCACGCTAGTAGACCGCATATCTTGTTCGCTGTTTGCATGTGTGCTAGATACCAGGCTAAGCCTACTAAAAGCACCTTGAAGCGGTTAAACGGGTCTTTCGGTATCTCCAAGGAACCATCAATATGGGACTTTGGTACCAGAAGGACACCGGTATGTCACTAACGCTATGCATGCATGCCGATCATGCAGGATGTCAAGATACTCGCCGGCACGCCCGAGGTGCTCGCTTTTGGGTGATACGCTTGTGAGCTGGTCTTCAAAGAAGCAAATGAGTACTTCTATTTCCTCTACGAGGTGAATACATAGCCATGTCATCTTGTTGTGCTCAAGTCTTATGGATGAGATCTCAATTATCCGACTATGGCTTTGAATTCAACAAAATCCCTCTCAGATCGTGATAATAAAGTGCTATTGCTCTCTCATGCAACAACGTTCAACACTCAAGAGCAAAGCATATCGACATTCGACATCATTTCATCGGGGAACAAGTGGAAAAAGGTGTGGTGGAACTCTATTTTGTGAGATCTCAATATCAGCAGCGACATTATCTTCACCAAAGCTCTTCCAAGAGAACGCTTTGAGTTTATTCTTCCACGTCTTGGCTTGAAAAGCCTTCAACCAGATACACTCAAACGTCTTCAGGAGGAAGACGAGGAGTAAAGGTCTATCTTCATCTATCTCTTGTATATATCTATTCAAAAATCAAAATACAAAATTATAAAACCTTCAAAACCATAAAAATCAAAATTCAAAAAATCTTAAAAAAAAAAAAATATTGTCATTTTGTCATGCTTTTTCTGGTTCGATAATATCTACGGTTTTGTGTTGTCATTCAAAGAATGACACGGACTTTAGATGTTGTTCTAATATTAAAAAAAAAAAAAAAAAAAAAAAAAATTTGGGAGAAAGAGAAAAAAAATGGTTTATTGTCATTTCAGCAAGAACTTTTTCAAAGAAAGAACAGAGCCATACTTTATCATGTTTTCAAAATTCCATGCTCGATTCTAATCATTTATCCTACGAAAACTAATGCTTTGAAAAATAACTCACTCTATTTTTGATAATCATCCGACTTATTTGTCAAAATATCAATTTCTCAATCAACAACCTATGTCATTGATTGAGGGGAGAATGATTTCAATTAAATTAAAAGTTATTTGGCATTAAATTGTTTTCAAAAGATATTCAAGCATGTTTTATCAATGGAGTTTAAAGTCTTAAAATCCGATCATTATCAGCTAAAACGCTTTCATAATCAAGTCACAATTCTCCTTAAAAGCTTTCAAAATCAATTTAAATTTATAAGAGATCACAAATCTCAAATGATTTGATAATTGTGATCGGGGGAGAATGTGTGATTTAAATTGATTTAAACCGATAATTCGTAAATGGTTTTATAAGGATGTACAAGCTCACCTTCCCACATGTGACAAACGATTTCAAATTTTCCATGCACATGTTGAGGGGAGCATCTATCTTAAACCTATGATTTGAAACGTGATAACTTATCTCAATGTTGTGCGTGTTCCCTCTAGTATGTGCAAAACTCTTTTCAAATCTCGAGGCACATATTGAGGGGAGCAAAATCATGAAAACCTCATCCTTCCCCAAAATGCTTTATCTACTTGATTCGATTAGGAAAGTGATGTTGATATTTTTTAAAATGGTAATCAAAGAAGTTAATTCTTTCTCTTGCCTCCGTGGGGAAAACTATTTCAAATACTTGATTCACATGTTGAGGGGGAGTTCTTCTTCTAAAAATATCAAAACAATTCAGGTACAAAATGCTTTGATAAAATATCATAAGTATCCGGATTGATTTTCAAATGGTTTTCAATTGGTTCCTATGGCAGATGAACAATACCAAAAAGACCAACCAACTTTACATTATGTATGGTGATATAAGGACGATAAGGTTAGGTATGTGTTCCCATGATCCGCCAGAATCGAGGGATCTACCTGTGGACTATCCACTAGTTTGTGTAGAGTTCTTAGGTATGATGATAAAAGGAGAAAAATGAGATATGGGAAGAGTGCGGACTAAGACCGAGCTAGCTAATCGAATAAACCCAACAAGGTTCTAGCTATGAAGTCTCGTAAGCAATCGGGGTTGAAGAATTAATAAGAATTGAATGAGAAAAGGGTGAAAACAAATAGCCCTCCATTTATTCAACCTTAGGCAGGTAAACCGGTTCAATTCATATATGCTAATGGTATGGTAACATCGGTATTGAAGACAAGACGTCATGGACCCAAAGGACGCGACCGCACTTCAACTTTCCAAAACCACTCAAGTTCCTCTTAAAAGGACTTGTTTCATTCTCACGGGAACCAACATTATCTATCGACTTTCTCTTAGAGATTGTTGATATTGAAGAAGGAGACCCTCTCCCTAGTCTCCTATATAGGATCCAAAATGTGCACAAATTGAGTCTAGAGCCACGAGATCATCAATAAATCTCATTAGGACACTTTCAATGAAGACTCTCTGCTTCACACAATGTGGAAAGAGAGATTATATCTTGAGTCCTACGCATTATCCTTGTGGTATTGCCGTAACATCCGAAAGTGATATGCAAACACATTCACAATGAAGATGGAAAGCCTTCTAGAGCCAACATCTAACAAGCTCCTCTAGGTGGCATGTGAGATCTATTATACGATCAACCATGTGACAACTCAACGTAAACAATGGGGCTTATTCAATCTTTTGAATCAACTGGTTCAGTTATGGATTGACGGATACCTTTGAAAACCGGTCTTTGTGCTTTAAAACTCTTTTCATTAGCACGTCGACCGTGGTACTAACTTTTTCAAATCAAAAAGGTGTTTATGATTGATAATTGATTTTCATTAAAACCTTCGTTATATTGCAAAAACAATTTCTATTGAGCAATACACGATTGTTTTTCAAATCTCTTTTCATCAATCGCTGGACGTAAATTCGCCGGTTCACTCATTCGTTGTCTTCTTTGAGACGCCGGTTTGAGAAACGAGCAAATTGCGAAACCCTCGCCAAGGAAATTCTTCGAATTATACCTCGATCACAGCAAGACTTTGTAATCGATCAACGGGAACCGTGGGCGCGGTACCTCAATTCATCGAAAGTGATCAAAGACACTTTCGGCGCTTTATTGCTAATCGCTTATGCGTGTGTACACCCGACGCTTGCGTACCGATCGTAATGAAGCGTCAATCCATAGCCACATGCTCACCTAACACATTCATCTCAAAAGAAATCATGATTAGTGCATCAATGACTCGGATATTTTCACTCCATGCTTCGCTACGCCGCCGCCAATATCATGAATCAACGAATGCTTCCGCTACTCTGATGAGAAGATATCATGATCAGAATGTGAGCATGTCGGTCCGAAAGTCACATCATCACATAATACCAACACCACAATGGATGTATCGAGATTTTCTATTAATGCCGATGATCTCAAAAGTCGGCTCAACATTATTATCACGTGGATCAGGAAAAGACCTCCACTTGGATTAACCAAACATGCAATGAGTGGAATCAATGACTACGAGCCTCGGAGCAAAGTACTACATCAAGAATGCAAGATCAATTGTTAATGTAATATCCGATTGTATTCAATGTCATTTTAGTATATGGTTGAGGTGACCTCCCTTAGGGGAGATTGTTAGGAATTAGAAATTCCCGGTATTAAAGAGTCGGTCACCTCAAGTATATGTAATCGTTAGAATGCTCGTAGTCATAGTTATATTTAGTTAAGTAGTATTTTGTTAAGTAACACCGTGGAGGACGGACGGTCTTTACCCATCAGATGCCCGATCCACGCCTTGGTGGCGTTTATGTAAGACTATAAATACTCTCTACCTCCCAAGGTAGAGAGTTGGAGCTCATAATAATATCTTTCACTTTCTCTCACTAAGTTCCCTAAACCTCTAACTTCTCTCTCTAGAATTCCACTTATACGCCCACTTGTGTTAATGGTTTGATGTGTTTGTGAAATCCAATATCCAACATAGTATAAAAGTCAAATCCATATAATTGCTGGGTGGATTGCGTACATAATCTTACTAATATTGATTTTATTTGAACATGTTACGTATAATTATTTAAGTGTTCAATTTAAATAAACTTATATAATTTTATGTTTTACAGCTTTAACCTAACCGATCATCCTCAATTCTAAGCAAAACACAAATAGATCACAAAAACCCAATCACAATTCACAAAACACACACATAACAATTGGTGATTACATGCCGGAACGGAGTGACAATGGTTTTATCGCCGATGTATCTCTTTAATGAAGTTCTTAATGTATGTGATGCCGATTTATTTATAATGAATATGGTTCTATCGTAAAAGCCATATTACATAATGATATTCCAACAACAACAACAACATCAACATCAAGGACAACAATAACAACAACTACAAGAACAACAATGACAACAACTGCTACATAATGAAAGATTTTCCATGTCACCTAACAGCCACGTAAGTATTGCATCCGGACCGACATGCGGTCATCGAATCCTTGCCATTTCAAGTCTTGCCTCGAGCATCCTTACTCTTGTCTCTAGCAAAATGCTTTTGTGATTCCAAAGATGTTTATCCTAAGATCTTTGGCATTACAACTTGAGCATTCTCGTCATGGTGCTATGCATCCGTAACCTTCCATGTTGAAGTAAGAGATTATTCATAAGTACTCCAAATTCACTCTTCCATTACAAAAATATCCGCACCTATTATCTTCTTTTCTGGGCTGTTACATAATAAAAAAATTATAAGAGATTACAACCCAACTATTTGTATATTTACATAAATAAGAAATGTATGACCTGCTCACCTTCGGATGGTGAGGACATGCATAATATTGTCGCCCGTGATGAATATTCTCTATGTGATGTTCTTAATTTTATATTTCCCGCTCCACAAGAACACATAAAAGGATTAAATGGCTCCATCTCGTGTTTTGAAATTTGTGTGAAGATGAAAGGTTGTGAGGTTGAGTGGTTTTGAGGATAAGAGGTTGTGAAATTCGCGGTGAAGATAAAAGGACTATATAATGTGATTGTCATGGGAAGTTTGAACACTTTTTTATGGGAAATTTTGGCCTATATTTAGTCAAAAATTTTGGTGACATTTTTTGACATGACCCGCTTTATGTATGTGAACCGAGCATCGGATCGTGGAAAGAAGGGTTCTCGGCAAGTGTGTGATCTCGAAAAAGTAAAAGATCTAGACTGCTCGCTTAACATGTTACGTATAACCATAGCACCTAGACTCGTTCGTTTAACACGTTACGTATAAACATAGCACCTAGACTCGGCTTGTTTAACACGCTACGATAACCATAACACCTAGACTCGGCTTTTAACATATTACGATAACCATAGCACCTAGACTCGTCATTTAACACGCATGTATAACCATAGCACCTAGACTCAGTCGCTTAACACGTTACGCTTAACCATAGCACCTAGACTCGGTCGCTTAACACGCTACGTGATAACCATAGCACCTAGACTCGCTTTCGCTTAACATGTTACTTATAACCATAACACCTAGACTCGTTCGCTTAAGACGCTTATTGTATAACCATAACACCTAGACTCGGTCATTTAACACGCTACGTGATAACCATAGCACCTAGACTCACAAGTTTAACATGTTACGTGATAACCATAACACCCTGATACGTTCGTTTAACACGCTCCGTATAACCACAACACCTAGACTCGGTCCGCTTAACACGCTATGTATAACCATAGGGGTTTAACACGCTAATGATAACCATAGCTCTTAGACTCGGTCATTTAACATGTTAGGTATAACCATAGCACCTAGATTCGGTCGTCTAACACGTTACGTATAACCATATCACCCTAGACTCGCTTGTTTAACAGTTACGATAACCAGAAGCACCTAGACTCGGTCATTTAACATGTTACGTATAACCATAAATACGTACAGTACTCGTTCGTTTAACATGTTACGTATAACCATAGCACCTAGACTCGGTCGCTTAACATTTTATGATAACCATAACACCTAGACTCGGTCGCTTAACACGCTATGTATAACCATAACACCTAGACTCGCTCGCTTAACACGCTAATGTATAACCATAGCACCTAGACTCTTCGCTTAACACGCTATTTATAACCATAACACCTAGACTCGGTCGCTTAACACGTACGTATAACCATAGCACCTAGACTCGTCGCTTAACATGTTACGTATAACCATAGCACCTAGAGTTGGTAGTCTAACACGTTACGTATAGCCATATCACCTAGACTCTTTCGTTTAACACGTTACGTATAACCATAGAACCTAGACTCGTTCGTTTAACACATTACGTATGACCATAGAACCTAGATTCGGTCGCTTAACACGTTATTTATAAACCATAGCACCTAGACTCGGGTCGCTTAACACGTTATTATAACCATAGCACCGACTCGGCTGCTTAACATGTTACGTAAAACCATAACACCTAGACTCGGCCGCTTAACACGTACGATAACCATAGCACCTAGACTCTGGCCGCCGCTTAACACGCTACATATATAACCATATCATCTAGACTCGTTCATTTAACACGTTACGTAAAACCATAACACCTAGACTCGCTCTTTAACACGCCACGTATAACCATAGCACCTAGACTCGGTCGTTTAACACGCTACGTATAACCATAGCACCTAGACTCGGTCGCTTAACACGCTATTTATAACCATAGCACCTAGACTCGGTCGTTTAACACGTTACGTATAACCATATCACCTAGACTCTTTCGTTTAACTCGTTACGTATAACCATAGCACCTAGACTCATTCGTTTAACTCGTTACGTATAATCATAGCACCTAGATTCGGTCGTTTTACACGTTACGTATAACCATAACACCTATACTCGGTCGTTTAACACGTTACGTATATAATTTTAATATTAATTTTGTTTTAACATGTTACATATGATTATTTGAAAATGTTCAATTTTAAATAAACTTATATAATTTTATTTTTTACAGTTTAATTAAAACATTAATATAATTTTAATATTAATTTTATTTTAAATAAGAGTATTTGTATTTTAAAAAAATTAATTTTACTTATATATTACCGACGACGGGGCGTCGGTAATAATTTCACATTTTACCCCCCTAAATATTTAGACAAACCTCACAAACAAACAAAACTAAAAAAACCTTTTATTTTACCAACGACCCGTCGTCGGCAACAAAAAATCATAAATAAATATATCAGATCCAGATCTGATATCTCACACTTAGAAAAAAATCATATCAGCAATGTTGCCTCATCTCTCATCCCACCAATATTCACCACCACCAACATATCCACCACCTCCACCACTTGCTAACACCACCACCACCACAGCTAACACCCCACACGAGCACCACTGTGCACGATCCCTCCTCCTCTCATTTTAATTATTTTCAACCCTCTATTGTTTAATTCCTCCTCTTCTTCTTCCCCACTCTTTCTTCCATCACAAACTGAAGTTAATGTAAGTGTTAATTTTAATTTTTGTTATATTTTTTATTTTTATTAATTTTGAAAAGTGTAGTAGCATTTGTTAATTTTTAGATGTTGTTTTGTTTTTTGTTTTTTGTTTTTTGTTTTTTTGATTTTTTGATACAGCCTGTGTTAGCCGAGAGCGAGAGCCGAGGGTGAGAGCCGAGACAACCAAGACATAGGTAATGTACTTCAGTTTTATTTTTTTATTAACTTTTGTGTTGATTATGGTGGGGGTGGTGGTGGGAGAATTAAGGTTACGGTTACTTAATCTTATTGAGATGAATGGTAGGTTGTTGGCGGAAGGAGGCCTGGACAAGTGGTACTAAAGGTGGAGGTGGTTCCGTGGGAGTATCTTCCTCAAGGCTTATAAAATGTAATCTCAGACTTTTTTTTAATTCAAAGAGTTGTGTTATTTAGTTTGTGTATATGTTAGGAATACAGATGTTCCAGTTTCTAGACCTTAAATAGCATTTATGTTTTTGCTTGTTTAGTTAGTTAACTTATTGACGCTAATGTATCGATGTGTATATTTCCATATATATACTTTTTGATGGATTGATCGGAAACCTTACAATAAGGTTTCTAACACGCTATATCACTACAATTTTGTACTTAGTACAACATCTATATTATCTACTATGTTTGATCGATGACACCCTTTAGTAAGTTCCCCAAAAAGTATATCGCAATATATAGAAACATTCATTTGTATTTTATTTATATTAGAATGTAAATCTAAACTTCAAGTATATTGTCACTATTGAGTTCTACTTTTGAAGAACTTTTTTCTTCTTCACAAGAACTTATAGGAAAGCTATGTAGTGCTTAATGCTAAGTGGTAGAATCACTACTAAATCACACTTCTATGATAAGCATGCGCCTAATGGGGATAGTCTATTCATATCACATGATTGTTTAGTAATATGCGTCATGCTCTTTTGCTTGGTGTAATTTGAGTTAAAAAATGTATGTAGTACAACTGATCAAATTGATCTAATTTGGAACTGCAGGACTGGAAGTGGTAATATAAGTGCTTGTGGAGGCGATGGTTTTGGCGGTGGGGGTGGAGGAAGAATTTCTACGATGTGTTTAGCAGCACGAAGAACCCAAAATCTTGGTACATGGTAGAATTGTTTGATTTTTGGGTTTTAATTTTAGTAAATAGTAGTAGCGCAAGTTTTCATGTAGTCTATAATCATTTGAAGAATTATATTATTTATTTTATATATTTTTGTGTGGTAATAGTGTAGGTTGTCCAACAAATACTGGGTGTCAGCAGCACTTTTTATGACGCAGTAACCCGAAAGCCTTACAATTGATAATTTCAACATGACAACTCATTACGTACACAATTCTCATGGAGGGTGAGAGCCGAGACAACCAAGACATAGGGTTATTTTGTGTAGATGGATAAACCCGTTTAGACTATGCTTTTGATCATCTCATCCTTATGTTGGCCATTGTACACTTTGAACATTTTGGTGACTTGAACATTGGGATATCGGCATATTGGTTTAGAGGTTTTGCTGAAAACAAAGAGGTAGGTTATGTAGAATATTTCCTAAAAAATCCGAAAAATTGGGAAATTGCCGCAATGCTGCAATATTGTGGCATATGTGACATATATTGCCAACGCCTAGTCGCCTAAGCAATATATAAACATTTTCATAAATTACATACTATCCCTACGCCATGGCTGCTGGAAAAAATAAACGAAAGCTATTTTTCATACAATCCTTAATGCCATGGCGAGGGATAATAAGTGGCTTAATGTAACTTTACTATCCCGACGCCATGGCGTAGGGAAAGTATTGCAAAATGTTAATTTTTTCACTTTTACCAAATCCACAGTCGCCTGAATAAACGAGATAAGTTAATTACGTTTTAATTTTGCTAACTACATACATACTTAGTAATATTTTGGTCGCCGGCACCATATGTTTTCTACCAAAAACTTTGACCGAAAACAATGTGGGTCCCACGCTACGCTGAAGGTTAATTTTTACGCGGGAAGGACTTTCCTTACGAGGCTCACCACTAACCTGCTATGCCTTGTCAAGAACGAACGACACTTACGCTCCGTCGGGAAGGTGTTGAAAAAGTCGTAGGCGGAAGTGTCGATTGTACTAGTGTTAAAGGACAATCAAGAATTGAAGGCTTATAATCTTTATAATCTTGGGAGGGAGACTGTTGGAGAACAAGATCATATACCTTCCTATATTATTAGTCTTTGTAATTAAAACTTTAGTATATGTTTTATTTTAATATGTAGTCCTATGTACATGTAAGTATTGGGTCTGCAGGATTCTAAGTATGGGTCATATGTATTAAATCCGACCCATATGACAGTTAATATGGTTAGCAGTCAGTTAGTATAGGTTTTATAGTTAATTACAGTTATGTAAGAAAAGGCATGCCTGTTGGTTCATCACACCTTTTCATTCATTATAAATAGGTTGTAATATGTATTATGTATCTTCATTCAAAGTAATAAAAGTTTATCTTGTTTTTATCACTTTTACCCGTTTTATACTTTCTGCATCATACTGTCCCAAACACAACTTTGTCTACAAATGGCTAATTTGAATTCCCACTCAAACAAATGGCCAAGGGTTAATAGAAGACCCTATGGCCAATCCAAAAGATTTCTTATGCAAGTATTATTATTAACAACTTGGAGGACATATGAAAAAGACAGCCCTGACAAGCCATGCAATAGAGAAAGTTGGCTTGAAATATAATAGTACAATGCACATGCTGGTCTGTAATAAAATTTTGATGCAGGGGAGACAACCAAATTAATTAAGCTAATATATGATTAAATAAGCCGAATCATATGAATTAAGAAATGATATCTGTCAGACACTTGTTTGGAAAAGTTGTCACAAACATGGAATCTTGCGTATAATGCTTTCTTTTTGAGTTATATGGTTTCAAAAAAAGCCTTTTAACGTCGATTAAACTTAATGATCTGGAGTGCCAAAATGAGGCACTAATCCGGAGTTATACATAAAAAATAAAAATTAAAAGATCAGCAATTGACTTTAAATGATCTGTATGTTGAGTTTATAAAATATATAACATACAATAAACAAGTAAACATCAAGAGTACACAGCGGAAGACTTAAGATCATAACAAATAAATTAATTAACCGAAAGTATGCGAACGCACTTCATAATATCAAATCCTCGAGCAAAGCAAAACCCCCCTCGAGCAAAGCAAACCAAAGAAGTACTTATTGGTGTAAGAATAATGTCTTACAACCACGCTCTTGTACACACTTAATTAACCAAACGAATCGTTTATTGCTAGATCTAACACAAGTCCTCGTTTAAGCAAACGAAACCGAACTCCCTTACTTGGGGTGCTCGCAATTAAGGACAAAGAGAGGAGGGGAGATCTAGGGTTAATTCAATGCACAAAGATATGAATGAAACCCTAGACCCTAGCCCTCCTTATATACTAGTAGGTAAACTTAGAGGACAAGTTAGGGGAACTAGGCCTTGGAGAGACCCCATGGCCGGCCACCATGAAAGCCCAAAGCCCAATCCTTAACTTTTCCAAGTTTCCAATTCTAGTCCTTCTCTTTTCCATTTAACGGTCGTTAGTCATTTTTCCATTAAATACTTAACGATCGTTAACCGACTTAATGTGTGTATAATTAATCGTAAACATAAACATTAATTATTAACTTTAATTCTCATTCGCTAATGTGTGCAATCCGTGGTCACAGTTCAATCCGACATTCACATGTTTGTAAATATATACATTTCCAACAGCTCCCACTTGATATGTTTACAAAACGTGAAATGACATTGGTTAGCGTCTAGCAACACGCCAATGCCCCCGCTACAACTCGTGTATGGTTTTCTGGAGAAAAACCAAGTTTGATGATTCATCATCATATTCATCCTTTTGTTTCTAATACCATGTTAATAAGAATATGGATCTTACTCATTTCTTAATTAACTATTCTGCTTTCTTTATGATTTATTAAGATTACCAATTCTTCTAAATGTAAGACCTTGGGTATGGCCATACAAACATCTTAACAATCCTACGAGGGGCCCAGAGTATTATACTTCAAAATGAATTTGAAGGAAACAAATCCCATTTTGACTACAAGCGTGATTCATAAATTGCAACACTTCAAAAACAACCCTTATAACTACCAGCTACGGTAGCGCTAGATTGCTTCACAAAAATGCACTACATCCATGACATATCTCTTGTATCTCAAGTCAGAGGATAAATATCCATGATATACTTAATGACAAAGATCCATAAAGTATTATCATCATGAGTGGGATAAGTCCTATATTCAATTCATTGAATATCATCGAATTAGTCATGCTACGTATAAATATACTTTCAAGTATATTCTAACTAATACTCAGATTTGTCTTAATTCAATATCATTCCCATGTTATTGATTGACAACGGACTATTTAGAATAACTTAAGTTATTCAAGGATTTAAACATGCAAATATAGGACAACATCATAATAAATGAATAATAAACATAACAAAAATACTTTATTTCATTTCAATAATAATGTTTACAATATCCTTTTATCTAAAATACTTAGTCACAGATGGGCATGAAACTACTAGCTAAACGAAGTCCAAACTTATCGGACAAATGATTAAGTTTTTCACCGTGTAAGGCCTTCGTTAATGGATCTGCTAGGTTATCATCCTGTGAACTTTGAGTAACTAAATTTCACCTATCTCGACTTGCTCTCGAACATAGTGATATTGTCTAGGATAGTGTCCGTGCCCTTCATGACTCTGTGTTCATGAGCAAAAGTAATTGCAATTGAATTGTCACAATATACTTTAATAGGATGTTCAATCGACGTACAAATAACACCAAGCCCCAAACAAACTTCCTTATCCAAACAACTTCCATGGCGCCTCGTGACGCCGCTATGTACTCACTTTCCGTAGCGCATATGCAAGTGTTGTCTGTCTTCTTACTCTTCCAATCCACAAGACCTCCATTGATGACAAATATGTAACCCGCCCGAGACTTCGTATCATCTTTGTCACACTTCCAGATGCATCGCAGAACCTGTAAATGCATACTCGCTTCGGATTTCCTCCATACACTATGAACATATCTCTTGTAGCCCTAAGGTACTTGAGAATATGCTTAAGCAGAAAGTTGAATTTCACCCGGATTCCGTTGATACCGACCGGTCAAGTTTTGAGCAAACGCCATCATCGCCTTGGCATCGTATCAGACATGATAGATCCTACAAGCATAAGCATAAGGAACTTTCTTCATACGCTACCACCTGCAGTGTTGAAGCACGCCTTGGTCTGCAAACCATGATTTACTTGCATTGGCAAAAATCCCTTCTTAGAATTTTGCATATTGAATCTCTTCAATATTTTGTCAATGTAAGCACTTTGGCTTAAACCAATTAGCCGCCTTGATCTATCCCAGTAGATCTTGATTCCAAGGATGTATGTCGCTTTCCCCTAAGTCCTTCATTGAAAAACATTTACCAAGATAGGCTTTCACCTCATTTAGACTTGGTATATGATTTCTTATGATTAATATGTCATCGACATACAGAACAAGGAAAGTAACATGACTCCCACTAGCTTTGTGATATACACATGGCTCATCAAGATTCGGAGTAAATCCAAAACTTTTGATTTCTCCATCAAATCTTTTATTCCATTGCCTTGATGCTTGCTTCAGTCCATAAATGGACCTCTTAAGCTTGCATACACGTTAGGAAACAATGGATTCACAAACCCTTCCTGGTTTCCATATAGATGTCTTCATCTAGACGCACCATCCGTAAAAGCGGTTTTGACATTCATTTGCCAAATCTCATAGTCATAGTGTGCAGCTATAGCTATGAGAATCCTAATAGCTCTTATGTCCGCCACAGGAGAGAATGTCTCCTCGTAGTCAATGCCATAGGTTTGAGTAAAACCTTTAGCCACTAGACGAGCCTTGTAGGTGTGTACATTGCCATCCATGTCGGGCTTCTTGAAGATCCACTTACTTCCAACGATTTTCGTATTGGGAGGAAGGTCAACTTCAATCCAAACTTCATTATCTTTCATGGATTGCATTTCCCATTCATAGCAATCTGCCATTTATCCTTTTCGTGATCACCATGGCGCACTTATAGTTGGCAGTGTTCATTAAGATCCCCAACCATATTTTCCTCCACCTCTACGTTAAGACATAGACGTCGTGCACGATAGTCCTTTCACCTCACGAATGGGAACAACTTCGTGAGGAGCACCTAAGCTTTCGTGTTCTTCTTGAAGTTGGCTAGTATTTCGTAAGGTGTTGTATCTTCTTGATCATATTCCAGATCATATACTCTCCCACTAAGTTCTTGAGATATGAGATTCCTTTCAAGGAAATCTCCATACCTAGCCACAAAGACTTTATTCTCACTGGTAGTAAAAGTAGTAACCCATAGTTTCCTTAGGGTATCCTACAAAGATACACTTAACAGATCCGCTTGAGCTTATCAGTGTGTCACGCTTAACAAACGCTTCACATCCCTGCACCTTTAAGTAAGAAAAGTTGGGAGCTTTTCCAATCCATATTTCATATGGAGTTTTAACAACCTTCTTTGTTGGAACCATATTCAAAATGCGAATAGCAGCTTCAAGGGCATAATCCCAAAAAGTAAAAGGTAGAGTCGTAAGTTCAAACATTGATCGTACCATGTCAAGTAAGGTATGCATTCTTTCAGATACACCATTTTGTTGTGGAGTATAAGGAGATGTGAGTCATGGATAATTCCACACTCAGCTAAGTAATCTTTGAACTCTTGACTTACATACTCACCACCTCTATCGGATCAAAGAGCTTTAATCTTCTTACCGAGTTGTAATTCTACTTCACTCTTGAAAACCTTAAATGTTTCAAAGACTTCATGTTTATGTTTAAGTAAATAAACATAACCATAACGACCGAAATCATCCGTAAAGGTTAAGAAGTAGACAAAGACCACGCTTTTGACACATGTCTAAGGGACCACACACATCGCTGTGTATTAATCCAAGTAGATCGAAGCCCTTTCCACTTGTGGTAAAAAGGTTTCCTAGTCATCTTCCCGCCAATGCAAGACTCGCATTTGTCAAATGATTCATCATTGACCGCTTGTAAAAGCCCATCGTTTTTGCGCTTCTTGCCAATATGGGCAAGGCGATAATGCCAAAGATAAGAAGAGTCACAGTTCAACTTGCTCTTCTTATTGCTAATGCTATACAACTAATTATTTCCATTTGATATACAACCATCCATATCAATTTCAAACACACCAAGCATAGGAATTGCATTAAAGTAAAAACATTATTTAAAGAAACTGAAATTCCATAACTGGTAAAAGTGTGCACAAAACCAATATCTTTAACAAAGAAACTGAAATAACACCCCTAACAATGGAGGGTGCATAATGACAATTATTTAGTTCTAAAATTAAGCCCAAAGGCAACACTAAATCAAAAGTCCCTATGGCTTCGACAAATGCACGCTTTCCATTTCCAACGTACAAGTATCTTTCTCCACAGTGTCGCCTTCTTTGCCCCTCTAAGTCCTGGATGTATTACAGATGTGAGTGCCACATCCTGTATCATATATCCAGGAGTTTTGCTTATGAGGAAAAGAAATAATTCAAACATAAAAATACCTGATGAGCTAGGCACCATCTTATTTTTATTCTGAAGGCACTCATTCAGATAAACCTGGACAGTTCCGCCTCCAGGACCTGGTGAGTTGCAAGTGGTGGCAAGACAAATCCTTCTTAGGATTTTCCTTTTTCTTCCGTGGTTCTTCTTAGGAGCTGGTGGGATGACAACTTGCTTTCCCTTTCCTTTTCCTTTCCCTTTCTTATCTGCTTGCGGCTTAGGCTTATTTACCCTACCACCTCAGTATTGCGAAAGTACAGCAGTGTAGGAGCCTTCTTTGGCAATCTCTTCAGAGTCTACAAGCATTGCATGTAACTCATTCATCTGCTTCCCCTGCAATGCATGTTAAAGTTTCGGACAAAATCACCAAACCGATCCTGATTAAGGGAGTGATTGATGAGGCCGACACATACATCATTCGAGTAACCACAGTACCGAAGCTTCTCCAATTGGTACAAGTGATGTTTCATCTCTAGGACGTGGTCGGAGACAGATTTGCCAACCTCTTGCTTGCAACTATGAACCTTTTCAATAAGTTCATATAGTTCAGCTGCCGGTGGCTTCTCAAACATACGCTTGAGTTCATCTAGCATGCTCATAGGCGGATAGTGCTCAAATTGTTTTGCAATTGAGCGACATCCCCAAAGCATTAGACACGCCACATCATTGTGCTTCTCATATTCAACACGATATGCCTCTAATTCAAGAGCAGCTGCCGTGTTGGGAGGAGCTTCGTGCAGAGGTGTAGTCAAAATTTCAACCCTTTTGGCAACGTAAGGATGATCCTAAGTGAACGATGCCAATCATTGAAATTAGGGCCAGTCAACTTGTCCCTTCCAATCATATCTTTGAAAGCGCACTCAAGAAGCTCATAGTGTTATCGATTGAGCCATCTACGTAAAAAGTTCAAAAACCATAATTAGTATTTTGATAATTTTCTTTTCAATAAACAATTAAATACCCAAGGTTCATATTCATATAACCAATTAATATTTATTGAAAACTAGGATCCAAATTGTCATAATTTCATTACGCCGCTTGACCGCTAGTAATGAACCTTACACAAAATGGTAGAGCTTTTGCTCAATTGCCAATATCAATTGCAATTCCTAGATTTATGGGATTTACATATAGCCAATATCAATCGCCATGTAAACATGTTTTATCCCATCTTATGCCTTGAGTTGCCAGCCTCACCGCCTAACTCAATTAAGTTGTCCAACTTAAGAAACTGCAAAATCGTCCATGCCCGTTTCACGACACGCGTGAACATTTTACCCTTCGATTAAGATCTAAGTCACGCTCTCACGAAATAGAAAGTAATCTTAGGTGTTTCCGCTTCGTTGGATGGCATATAACTTAAATTAAAGGGTAATAGTTTTGATGTTAAATCAAATATGTACAAAGATGTCATGCATTCATCTTTGTAGCATAGTTTTTATTAAAACATTTATATCTTGTTTTAATGTATAAGCCTTTCATCATCAAACTTTAATTGAGGTATTGGGTTCACCAATCAAGGAATTTAGTGTTAATTATCATCCATTATACCGCACTTTTGCATAAGTGTAAACACTTAGTGTTTCGATAATTACCACCATGGCGATGGAATTAAACTAATTCGCCCTTAAGATTAGCTTGCACATTTAATGGCTTACTAAGTAGCTCCACTTAACTTACAGTGAGGACTGTACGCGCTAAAGCACAACTTAAGACATCCTTTCAGTGTGACTGTGCGCACTTCTTTAAACCCCTTTTAGTAGTTCATTCTCATGGGTGAGCCGTCGCACCATTTGTACCAAATTCATCAATCAATTAAACGATTATGATTACTATTCTTAAAATACATGTTTCACCATTGTTTAGGTCAGTTTATTTTTCTTGTAAAAATACCCTTGTTACACATAACAAACAAGTATTTAAAAATAAACAAATAAACAATGAATGCATAACAAATAAAAGTCATGCATATCAAATAGCCACATGCAAACGGTTTGATAAATCCTATTAATAATCAATTCTAGATTTGACAATATGCATATATTTAATTAAGACTTTCACCCGCTTTCATCTATGTACAAGGTGAACCACATGCATCGATTCATCGACATGCAAGTCAAAATTAAATTACATACCACATAGCACATAATTGATTAAATTAATAATTATTGAGGTCTTCCCCAATTTTAGATCTATCATAAATTAGTGTATATCACTTAAACAAGAAAGACATACAATAAAGCAAATCCATGATAAAACATGCAGATAATTATCATGGATATAAATTACACTTAACAATTAATGCAATTATTCAAAGTTACGCATATACACATAAAGTTGCATGCATCTTAGGGTTTCTAATCCAATTAAAACAATAGTTTACAAAACCCTAATTAGGGCACAAAAAAAAACGCCCCCCCTCAAAATTAGGGTTTAGGTTTTGCAAACCCTAGATCTAAGCATACAAATAATAACACATTCATGTTTATTTTAATTATGTGTTTAAGTAATTAATTACTTGTTATACAAGGCTTGTGATGCCACTGTTGAGTTTATAAAATATATAACATACAATAAACAAGTAAACATCAAGAGTACACAGAGGAAGACTTAAGATCATAACAAATAAATTAATTAACTGAAGTATAACGTTTTAACGCCTTTCGAATATCAAATCCCTGGAGCAAAGCAAAACCACCCTCGAGCAAAGCAAACCAAAGAAGTACTTATTGGTGTAAGAATAATGTCTTACAACCACGCTCTTGTACACACGAATTAACCAAACGAATCAAGCGATTGCTAGATCTAACACAAGTCCTCGTTTAGAAAACAAACTGGAACTCCCTTACTTGGGGCTCTCGGCCGAATTATTAAGGACAAAGAGAAGAGAGGAGATCTAGGGTTAATTCAATGCACAAAGATATGAATGAAACCCTAGACCCTAGCCCTCCTTATATACTAGTAGGTAAACTTAGAGGACAAGTTAGGGGAACTAGGCCTTGGAGAGACCCCATGGCCGGCCACCATGAAAGCCCAAAGCCCAATCCTTAACTTTTCCAAGTTTCCAATTCTAGTCCTTCTCTTTTCCATTTAACGGTCGTTAGTCATTTTTCCGTTAAATACTTAACGATCGTTAACCGGACTTAATGTGTAATAATTAATCGTAAACATAAACATTAATTATTAACTTTAATTCTCATTCGCTAATGTGTGCAATCCCGTGGTCACGAGTTCGAATCCGGACATTCACATGTTTGTAAATATATACATTTCCAACACTGTAATGCCAAAATGAGGCATTAATCTTGAGTTATGCGAAAAAGAACAAAAAGAAAAGATCAGCACTAAACTTTATATGCTCTGGAATGCCAAAATGAGGCATTTAGAGCTCCCTATTTTCTTATTTTTGAACCGCGGGGCCTTTAAAGTCCTGGCCTACTGTATTTGTTTAGGACATGATCATGCAAGCCATGGGTGCTGATCTCCTAAATAGGCTCTCTCAGTAATAATATTGTAATACATTGCCAGCTTGCATGGGAATCCAAGTGTAACACTATCAAGTTATTTAACACAGTACCTCTTTTGAGTGTTTGCTGGACAGGTGTTCTGCCATATGTAATATACAGTTAGTGTTGCAATATTGTAATATACAAAGCAGTAATTATTTATTTATTTATTTATTTTTTATCTATTCATTTATTTATTTATTTTTTATTTTTTAGCATCAGAGATAAGTTGCTCACCATAGTTTCATATTCGTTTTACTTTGCAAAAATTCTATCAAGTATACACGTAAGGCACTTTCAGCGATATACATATTACATCAGAAAATCGAACCTATTATTATACTCAAAATAATGCTATATCATCCTATTTCATCCTCTTAATTTATCTTCTTACCCAAAAAATCTATGTATGTGTCTTCCATTAACTATCTTTTCTCGTCTACACCATCAATCTTGCTAACTAAGAGATATACGCGGATGAGTAGTAACATTAAATTAGGAGAAAATATCATTTTTCTGTTCATAATATATTTCTGTTTACTTAGACTAAAACATGTTTCCACTATAACATTTACTATATAATAACATATAGTGGTGAGTGTTCTGCGCACAAACTATATATAAAATGGTTACATACAGGGGAGGCACAAGGAAACCTGATGCAAAATAATTGGTGCAGCAGTGTAAAGCAACCTTTGGTACATGGTCTAGAGGCAACCAAACGACGCCATCCTTTCCATTACTCCTTAGCTTGGGCCATAAATACATGTGGTCCCATCTGAATTGTACGACTATTCGGAAGTCATACAAAGCTCAATAAATAAAACACGTTAACATACGTACATCTCACCTGTGTTGCTGTTTCTGGTTTTTCAATCTAACAAATTACTGATACTTATTGGATTATTCAGACTATAAAAGCACATGTCGTCAAAAAGTATAAATCCCATAAGAATGAAGAAAACAAGGTAGCAATGAGCCATGGAAAGCCTAAAATCAACTCAACAAACTAGGAGTGGAAATTTCCTAAATGTTTGATAAAAATAATTTTTTTCATGAAGATTACCAGGCTGCAATATTGCACTATGTTGATTTTTTTTTTTAAATAGGGCAAATCACCTAGAAATGTAGTTAACTTGCCACTTTTTCTCATTGTATGCAGCATTCTTTTTCTCATTCACAATAAACTTCTATCGCAGTCCTTGTAGGTACCTGTTACCAAAAAAAGACGTTAGTTTTTCCTTTATGCGTAATCTCAGATCGTAATAACAATAACTGAAATTTGGTTATCTACGCAAACTTGGCCGTTGGTATTATCCTTTATAATAACAATCGTAAAAAATAACTTAAAATTTGTTTCTTACGTTCCCTCCCGCTTTTTCATCGCCACGTTTTACGCTGCTCGCTTTAACACGCTTTTGTTTTTTCACGTTGCCCAAAGCTTACAAAGTCGCTCATTCGCTTTGTGAGGATGTTTTCGTCTGCTTTTTTCACTTTCTTCTGCTTTCCCCGTTGCCATCGCTCATTTACACATTTCGTCCATTTTTGCATGAGTTCGCTCGCTTACATGTTTTCATCCGTTTTAACATGGTTCGCCGTCCGCTTTTAACACGGGTTCATTTTTCCGCTATTCTTTTACACGCTTTCATCCGTTTTAACATGGTTTCATCTGCTTTTTTCAACGTTTCATCTATTTTATAACGTTTTTGCCGTTTTTGCGTTTCGTATGTTTGCAGCTGTTTTCGTATGCTTACACATTTTGTGAGTAACACGCTATAACGTCGTCCATTTTAACACGTTTCTGTCCGTCCATTCACGTTATTCAATTTCATCCATCAGCCATCCGTTTCATCATGTTTTCATCCGTTCATAGCGCCACGCACGTCGTTGTTTCACGTTGCTCCGTTTACACGTTATCCGTTGTTTCACAAAGTTTTACCGTTTACACGCTTTCATCCGTTGTTTCATGTTTCGCTCGTGTTTGCACATTTTGTAAAACGGATGAAATCGTGAAAAATGTACGAAAACGCTGTAGAGACAGATGAAAACGTAAAACGGAGGAAAACGAAAAACAACATGAAAAACGTGTTAAAACGCATGAAAAAATTGTGTAAAAACATATGAAATCGTGCAAAAACAAATAAAACGCGGTAAAACGAATGTAAACGTAAAACATGATGAAACGAAAAAACTTACTTAAAGCGTTAAACGGACCAAAACGTGTAAAGACGTACGAAAACGTGAAAAACGGACGAAAACGTGTAAAAACGGACAAGAACGTGTAAAGACGGACGAAAACATGAAAAACGGACGAAAACGTGAAAAACGGATGAAAACGTGTAAAAACGGATGAAAACATGTAAAAACGGTTGAAAACGTGAAAAAAACGGACGAAAATGTGCTAGAACGGACGAAAACATGTAAGAAGGGATGAAATCGTGCATAAACGGACGAAAATGTGTTAAAACGGATGAAAACGTGTAAAAACGCATGAAAATGTGAAAAAACGGAAGAAAACGTGTAAAAACGGACGAATACGTGTAAAAGCGAATGAAAATGTGCAAAACGGGTCGAAATTGTAAAACGGATGAAAACGTGTAAAAACATATGAAAACGTGAAAAACGAACAAAAACTTGAAAAAGCGGATGAAAGCGTGTAAAACGTATGAAAACGTGAAAAACGGGCAAAAACGTGTAAAAACGAACGAAAACGGGTAAAAACGGACGAAAACATGAAAAACGGATGTAAACGTAAGAAACCAAATTTTAAGTTATTTTTTAACGATCGTTAGTATAAAGGACCAACGATGCAAGTTTAGCGTAAGATAACCAAATTTTAAGTTATTTATTAACGGTCGTTAGCATAAAGGACTAACGATGCACGTTTTTTTGGTAACGGGTACACACAAAAGACTAACGATAGAAGTTTATTGACAGAATGAGAAAAAAAAAAGAATGCTACATACAATAAGAAAAAGTGGCAAGTTAACTACATTTCTAGGTGATTTGCCCTTTAAAATAATATAAGGCTTGGATTTGTAGACGTGATAACAAAAAAAATGAACTAAAAATTAAAACTAAGAGATGACGACAATATGAAATTCATACGTACTCTTGGATGAAAAATAAAACTTTGAAGCTACAGCATAACCCAGATATATGAAAAATAGTGGAAGATGCCTTCTTTTGGACTATTAATTAATGTTAATTAGGACACAACAATACACGAGAACAAACGATTGCAGCAATTTTTACTTTAAAGTTCAGCAAACTAGCACACAATCTAGCAAAACAATATTCATTTAATCAACATAGTAAGCTAATATGTTTTCAGTTTTAAGTACTAGTAGTATATAAGTTTTTTAAATATATAACGATCTCATAAGAATGATGTGTCTTGATGATGAGAAATGGATAAAAGATTAGTTTGTTCCAACTATTCTCACTTGTCAATAATATGGAAGGGCCAAAGTTGCCATTCAGTAATGCTTAACGAGAACCTCAATCTGCATTAAGGGCTAAAAGCTTTAAACCAAATGTTTGATTTTGTTACTAAAGCATCCAAACATGCATGGAAGACCCAAGCATTAAGTTTCCTTCGCAAACATGGCTGTAATCAGAAAGCCCTAATGTTTTATTTTTTCTTTCTGCTAAAGGGCCCCGGTAAATGAATTACTCTGAAAGACATTTAAGTATATAGGATGTGGGTGAAATCCCACAACTCAGCCCATTACATAGGCGAAAAACAAATGCACATTTTGTGCGTGAAACAAACCTATCATAAGAATGACACCCAAACTTATAAACCTACTATAAAAACAACCACTAACGAAAATATCACATTGACTCACAATGACACCAAAAATAACCCTATCATTTAACTTGACATCGAAGAGTTGAAGAGTAGTATCGAACATGTTACATAATGCCAACTATTGTTCAGTTAATCCAAAAGCATCATTCTCGTAACCATCATAAATGTCATAATCTTCGTCCTCAAGAAGACTTGCATTGTTCGTACCATCACTAGCTTGCTTCGATAAGGAAGCCATGAATCCGAACATCCTTCTTGATCTCCTATAGAGGTACTATGCATAGATACCGATTTCAAAGTCACCCCCTTTTCATTCGGAGGGTGAACACATGACCTATTATCGGTCGTGTGTTTATCTTTTTGCCTATTACAATCTACAAGACTCGCCTCTTGTGCACTAAGGGTTTTATTACACTCAATACCCCCTCCTACGTTCACGTCCAACATATTGCCTAAAGCTTCTAAAGAGTTTGATGTAGTAGTAGTGATGTATACTAAATAACAAGATAACTCAAATCGAGCCTTTTGATTCACACGAATACCAGGATCGATTCTTCTAATAATCGTTGATTCAATCGAATGCCGACTATTAAGATTCTTAGCAAAATAACTGCCAAAAAAAGACTTTTGATATTTCTTTCAACTGATTATTAAATATTACAAATGACTATTAAATAAGTATACAAAACTGAAATGGGCCCCAAAAGACAAACGGGCCGAAAGTTATTGCAGAAACAAAAGTCCAAAAAACCCGGAAAAAAACATAAAATTGCGAATAGCTAATAAAATAGAGCTTTTGGGGCTATAAAGTTCCGTAAACGAGCGTAGTCAGTTCTTATGACGTGCTCCTCGTTCCAAGCTTCGATTTGACTGGTCATAGGCCTAAAACGGAGTCCCATAGCCCAAGTTATGCCCATTTTAGTGAGGCTCCTTTTGTCACACGATCCTGGGCCTCCAAATACATGATGGCCCGTTCCTCAACGCTTGGGCCCGCACAAGTAGTATTAACACCTTTTTTAGCATTCTTTCCTTTTGTTTTCTCTTGTGTCGTCTCTGCCTTCTTATTATTAGGTTGAACTAGTTTATAGACCATGTGAGACTCTGAACTAATATGAATTCCACGAACAGCTTGCCTTTGGGTCGTCACATTCTTCAACATGTTCGAGAAACTTTTCTTTGGACATTGATAAAAAAACATGGCCAAAAACCTTGCAATTTCAACATTTTGGTGGTTTCCACTCGTACTCAATACGAATAGTGTTCATAATATTCCCATCGCACTTTACTTTTGGAACTGCCACCACGAGAGTTTCTTTCAAGTCAACATCATCTCGTAAGTCAATCATAACTCTTGCATAACTCGACCTACCCCATGACTCCATACATATAGCTGAAGTATAATTGTTTAAAATCCATAAGGTAGCATGTTTTGTTGCAATAACACTCAACCTATACTCTGTGAACGCAGTAATAGGAACATCATGAAATTTAACCCACACCGGAATATTTCATACTTCTTCCTTCAATAAGTTCGCAACTGGAGACCACTTTTTTTGAATTAACGGCACATACGAATAAACCATGTACCATTTTCAAGCATTGAATCCATCATGTTCTTAGAACTAAACTTTAAAAAGAACAACCCTATAGAGTTCATCATAGTTCTAACTAGGCCATACTTGCTCTAAGTGTTCTTGACATAATTTTCAACAACCGGATATGCCACTCTTTCACCCAAGAAAAAACACATAAACAAAATCCTAAATCGTTCCTACACTTCAAGAACCGAAGCCAACGAAATAGCAAAATCAGCCCCATTACCGGCCGAAGCTACTAATGTACGAAAATTAACATCTTTCTTACTTGGTTCACCAAGTTTACCGTGCTACAAGCTAAAGCCTTAATGTTTTTGCATCATCCCCTGGTTCACATTAGTTTAAAAACATATTCTATTTGGCGTTCAAATTAATAAAATTTTAATGATGAGTTAGTTACACTTTAGTACATTTCAATAATATGTACAACCTACTGAAATTGCAAGGCAAAACCTATAAAGCTATCAGGTACCGGTGCCTTATCGTTGGCATATTTCCACACGTCATCCACGTTTTCATCCCTAAACCGACATTTGACAAGATAGTTGGAGTTGATAAGTTTGATAAATCGAGAGATTTTAAAGGAAGCGAAAGCTGGAAGATGTGTAGAAATGTGGCGGAGATACTTGTTAGACCAATTCAGTGCCAACTATCCCTTAGTATATTTGAGTGAAAAAAAATCTAAGTGAAATACAAGTCCCTGAAGATTAGAATACACTCGGAGAGTCATCCTCAAGAAATCATTTAGAATCTAGAAGAAAGACTCATTGCAAACTGAGGCGGAACACGTAGAGTGAAGATAAGGATCAAGATCAGGTCGACGGAGTCAATGTGTGATGTCAGTAACACACTGACTCCCTGAAGATCTCCTCAACAGTGTGAAGATCTCCTCAACAGAAGGTAAGTGAATTACAAATATCTGAAGATTAGAATACACTCGGAGAGTCATCCTCAAGAAATCCTTTAGAGACGAGAAACATCTTGGGAAGATAGGTTTAAAAGTACTTATTAAAAGTCAAGATATTCTTTAGTTGGTGAATAGTATAAAGAGTAGTCAATATTGTTCTATCAAAAGTATGTCGGGTAGCATACTATGAATAGAAGCTAAAGTAAAAATTGTACTTTATCTTATCAAATGTTAACACGTACTTTTTACACCACATGTTTTCATTTCAGCTTTGCTATAAATAGAGTGTTGTAAAGAAGAATAAAGTATCTCTTGTATTAAGAGTTTGTAACAGTTTCAAGAATTCATTTTCCTTCTCCAAAATAAACTAACTCTCAGATAATAGAAATTTGTTGGTTGTTATAGTTACTCAAACACATACTTTGGTTTGTGTTTGAGTTTAGTGAGGAGATCACCACACATACTTGTCATTCAATCTCAAGTGTTATTCTGCAAACACGTATGTATAATTCTTTAATTTATATCAATAAAGAGTTAAACGTTGAAAATTATATTTGTGTGTTTAAATTGTTCTTTCATATAAACTATAATAATTATGTAAACTAATCTTAGACATGTTACTTGTATAAGTTAACTAATAAATAGTTAAGTTATCAGGTAAGTGGGAACAACAATACTTTTGTCGTTTCACTGCATGTTTTGGTCTCACATACATGTTAATAAAGTTATGGATGCAGGGCATCTCTGTTATAATTCCAGAGAAGAAATCATAACCTTCTCCTATACTTCTTCCACTTACATTTATGGATACACGAAAAGGATGGTTAACTCATGTGCATGGTTTCGATGCTTGAGCATGATTGTGTTTTGTGGGACTGCATTTTTATGATATCAGATGTCATAAGCTTGTGTTAATCTAAATTATTACCACTATCCAATTTGTAAATAAGTCGGTGAATCTAATAACCACATACTTTGTAAGTGTCCGTCTACCAATGCGATGGAACAAAGTTGGTAGCTGGTGGAATTCTGATTTAAAAAATCTTGTGGATACCGAAGAGCTTCATCAGATAAAGGAAAAGGTGAGAATGAACAAATCTCAGACGCATCCTCTCTTCAATGTTGCTATAATTAAAAGAATGTCATAACTTAAACCCCAAACATCATAAATATAAATCTAAGCGCCTAGAGAAAAGTTTGTGTTGTAAACTATAATCTCGACATTGCTTCAAACTCGAAGGACCAAAGTTGCTCGTTATAAAGATTTCAACCGAATAACGGTTAATAGTAGTTATGAAAGTTAGTTAATTAACCGCCAAAAACGGTTACAAAAAAAGGTTATAAACGGTTACTTACTAACCGTTGCATGAATCATTTCTATGTTAGACGATTTAGTTATTCAAAGTTTATTATTGTTTGCATTTCATATCGACTCAATTTGGGACCAACATTTGGCATCAAGAGCCTTATTTAGACGCTCGTTACATCATATCAACATCACCAAAAGTCTGTTAACAAGGCATATCAAAACCAGAATATCTTGTTAGCGAGACGTATCAAACCAGCAGGGAACCAAAAACGAAGAAGAAAGACACTGAAACTCTTGTTTCAGGAGAAGAAGACGCGACGTTCAATATCAAGGGACGTTTTTTGGATAACTAGGACGCAAGATAAGTAGTATACGACTTAACTTTGTGTCGAAACTGCAAACCAGAGGACATCAAATCTCAATGGTGTCGGATTCCTGTTGTAAGCCTTTTTACGCAGCAACAGAAGAGAAGAAAAAGGAATACCTTGTTGGTGTCTTGCACACGACAACAAGAAGAAAAAAGGATACCTTGTTACAATTCGTAACATGACAAGAAGAAGAGAAGAAGACGTCAAAAGGATACCTTGTATATACACGACATATACAACAAGAGAAAAAGGAAGTTGCTTAGAGAATAAAAGAGATACCGGTTAGAAAAACAATCTAGGATTGTTTTTGGAAGAAAGACGCTAGCAATACAGGAATAATAACGAAAATACGACCTGATCAATTGTGTTTTTGTTGGAAATACCGAAAGGTATTTTATTGTGGCACATTCGGTGTGGAACAAAGAAAGAAAAGAGAGGTATTGTGGAACGCGGACAAGCAATGAAGGAAACAAGGTTTTAAGCATAACGCTCTCCTTGTTTAAGGATACTACCATCATAGTGGTAAAGAAGAAAACAAGTAAATCGACTTGTTTTTTATAAATACCGAGAGGTATTTTTGGTACGTGTGTTCGATTGAAGTCAAAAAAACAACAAACAACAACCGTGTTGTTTTACCGAGAAGAAAGCCGAGACCAAGAGTTCTAAGGCACGTTTTATTACAAGTCGACACAAAAGAAAGAAGAGAAAAGACAACATGGTGGAAGAGAAGTATATTGAAGTCAATTCGATAACTTCAAAGAAGGTGTACGCGAATTGGTTTAGTATACGTGGGAAAGAAAGAAACTGGTTGGTATCAAACTCAAGTACCAACACAAGTGGGAATACGACTGTATTTAAAACACAACAACGAGGTCACAAATTCAAACTTTGGATTTCTCTTTTATACTTTAGATAGTATAGATCGTTATTTTACATTATTAGGAAATCCCGAGAACTATATATATTGATCCCGTACTATTAGATTCCCAGATAACTATTTCTGTTCCCTTAGTATTAAGAATACCATACTTAGTTAGAATTCCCATACGAATTAGAAAGTGAAGATCATAAGCACTATCAAAATGCCCGGTGACAATGCGAGTAGCAGTAACACTACACCAAAACCCATAACCCCAATGGCACAGTATCAATGCCCTAAACTCAAAACCACAAACTACAGAGTTTGGACTATACAAATTAAGGTGATACTAGAAGCACAAGGTTTATGGGAAGGAATAGAACCTAAGGAAAACACACAAGTAGATGATAAGAAGGATAAGGCAACAACGGCCTTCCTATATCCAGCATTGACCGAAGATGTGATCTTACAAGTAGCAAGTTGCAAAACGGCAAAGGAGTTATGGGATTCACTGAGAAAGAGACACGTTGGAGAAGAGAAAGTGCAACAAGCACGGTTACAATCATTGATGATTGGATTTCAGACCCTTCAGATGAAGGAAGATGAAACGGTGGATGCATTTACAGCCAAACTGAACGGCTACGCCACGAAGGCTAAAGAATTAGGAAAAGCATTGGATGGATCACTTTTAGTACGAAAACTATTAGATTCCACACCAGATAGGTTCATTCAAATAGTAGCATCCATAGAATAGACGAATAATCTCGATGACATAACGTTAGATGAGATCGCTGGAAAACTTAAGGCATTCGAGGAGAGAATAGAACTCCAAAAGGGAGGACAAGTAGAAAGCCAAGATAACCTATTATTCGCACAAGGCGAACTGTAACACCCCAACCCGACAAGGGTAGAAGTGTCACTTTCTGGTGTCATATCAGAACATACAATTAAAAGCGAAAGTCTTAAGAATAACGTATCAAGTCATTTAAACAATGACTTACAAGGAAAATTACATAATCCAAAATGTCTAAAATAAAATGAAATCTCCAAACAATAGCCCAACAAAATAAATCCAAATAATAAGGTAACTAGGGTTGGTCCACTCAGATAATCCAACTCTCAGCCCATCAAAGCCCATCTTCAAACCTAACACCTGCCGCGGGAAAAGAAATGCGGTTGAGCTTAAAAAGCCCAGTGAACAGATATAACAAAACGAAAGCTAAATAAAATCTGAAATGCAAAATGAAACAAAGGAAACGGATAACAAAGTCGCAACGAAATGAGAACAATGAGTCAATGAGGATCCTGCAGAACACAATTATACAGATATCCAAAATGAACAGATAACAAGGAGAACGAAGCAAAGCAAAGCATCGATGACATATAAACAAGCACATAAAACCAGACATACAAGAACTGAAACATAAGCAAACATAGCAGGCGTCACATCCACACAACATATATGTCATACAATCAATTCAGGAAATCAGAAGACATACAAGTCAAACAGATATCTACAGGAAAGCGGAAGCAATTAATTAATAAGTGAGCATGGCAATTCACACAGGTCAAAACCCTTAGTTGAAAACATAACCAATATCATAACAGCGGAAGTACTAACAGCAGTCACACGTAATAAGTAGGAATACAGTATAACGATATAATTAAATGAATTAAAGACAAAGCAGGGCAACTAAACAAATTAAAAAGCCAGACGTCACAAGCTGAACCATTTACCCAATCAAACCGTAGCATAAACAGAAATGAAAACATGGAAGGTCAACAACAAGCAGATAAGGATACTATCGGACAATCATAGTCCACGAAATTAACTGAACGAAGTATACATGATAAACAGACAAAAACTATCGATTACACACTAGCATGGTCACCAGACAATCAGAGGGTCACATACCAGTGAGATCACATATAAACATGACAGCAGTAAATCGATAACCGTATAGTAATCATATCACAGCAGGGTAATCAGTAGTCATATAAAACATGAATAGCATAATCAAATCCAATAAACATATAATAACCCGGTACGTGAATGGAACCATAGTTTGAAGTAACGGAATGAAAGTGCGACAGATCAATGCAATGGAGTATCTATATCTTGGTAAGAGTGAGTCATATAAGGGTACTGAGTAATGAACAATTAATACAGATTATGGTGCGTTGGGGAATACGGAAGGTACAATATAGTTATATCAAAAGTGTAAGGGTTGTCAGAAATCTACCACGAGCCCGGAAACATATCATATCATATCATAAGTAGCCATTGTATTCGGAGGGGTGACCTCGGAATACCATATATAATAGGAGGGGAGACCTCAGTAACCAATGGAGTAGCTAGCTCCCAGACTGTGAAGACGCGTATTGCACACGACATCATTCACCATATAAATCATATCATATCAAATCATATCATATCAAAGCATATCTAGGATGCATCCATATGCCCCCGGAAACATAGTGGCCAAATCATATATATAGTGAGCTCATAATCATATAACATAATGGGGACGGTGTGCAACATCACTCGTACACACTGGAGTCATGCCATTGGTGCATCAATGACACGGTCCTGTTACCTTCATGACTAGGAACACATATTTGGCTCGGGTATCAAACTGAAGGGTCAAAGCATAATCATATCATAAGGGTTCATATCAAAGGTTCATAAGTCAAAGGTTCATATCAGATTTCCATAACATAAGTTCATAATCGAGGTTCATAATCGATGGTTCATAATCATAAGGTTCATAATCAAGTTCATAATCATAACAAACGAATATAGCGAACAATCATATCAAAGGATTATGTCAGAATCATATCAAAAGGATCATAGCATAAGGAAATTATAGCAAAGGAATATCATAAGTGAAGAAAAGTCAAGGATCGAAAAGTTATGAGAAATCCCTACTGAAAAGGGATAGAATATCTGTACCTCGTTCGAAGCAAGCAAAATAGGAAAGTATGATCACACGATGAGTCAATCCCGCCGTCCGAAACCTATATGAATTTGATAACGCTTATTAAAGTCGGATTACTCATTTTAGACGGCTTTCCATTTTCAACAGGTTTCCACTTTTAGTAACTTTCTATTTTAGGCAGGTTTCAAAAATAGCAGGTTTCTATAATTAGCAACTTTCCGAAAGTAGCAGGTTTTCGTATTTAGCAGATTTAGTCATAAATGATATAATCAAGGTCAATTTAGGTTAAAATGACGAAACAAGTATTATCGTAGTTTATTGGTCAATTATGACAAGTTTTATAAGTTTAGGGTTTAAAGTGTAAATATTACAAAGTACAGGGTCTTAAGTGTAAATATTGCATGTTTACCCATTTTACTTATTTAGTCCATGTCTTTACCATATCATTAATTAAACCATCAAGTTTTATTAATTACGAGACTAACCATTTTAACTTTTATGAAAACTCTAGTTTTATATCTCGATTACCCATTACGTTTTTAGACCATTTAAACCCGATTATTACAAGATTATACAACCCTTTGTGTGATTTCATTATAGGTCGAGACATCCCTCACCCAAAACAATTTTATACGCCACATTATATAACCAAACGAGACCCTTTTCATTTGTCATTTCATGAGACAACTTCTATGATTTCATGTGACATATCATGTGATGAATCTTGTAAGAGCATGCATTCAAAAGGGAGGTCCACAGTTTTTAGGAAAATAGAATAACTCCCTTGCTATCCCACGTGCACATAAACATGACCCAATGCAGCCATTGTAATATGTGAAATCTTTTAATGTGTACATGCAATTTAAAAGAAGTTTCAGTATATAAGTCGTATATATATATAGTTCTTCTTTATGATTTTATGCATCTTTTCATTAGATTTTACATAGTATAGTTTTCTTATTTTATGTAGCATGTCTTATTTGTACAAAAAGCATGCGCAAGGGGACTAACCCCACGACCAGAAACGAGATTTGTCGAGATGAGAAGATGGTTAAATGAGTACCTTTGTAGCGTGAAACCAAGAAGAAGGAAAACAAGATGAAACCAAGCAACCCAAATACCCCTATAGTGTTCTATAACATTACAAGCAGCAGTCTAAACCATCGACAAAACCACGCAACCTCGAACCAAGGCCCACGTTTTCAAAGAAATTAATTACGGACCACGCATAAAACCCTTCTTGCTTTCCCTTGTGTGTCGCAGAAAATAATGGGGAAGAAGACCCTTGTCATCACTTTTGGTTGAGGAGGATTAGGGCTTTTTTATTGGAGTCATAAGGAAGTTACCAAATGATGAGATAGAAGGGATTAAATGAGAATTAAGGGGAGTAATTGTGGTATTAATGTGGGCGTAAATGGGAGAAAAAATATCATAGGCGTTTTATTTGGAGCCAATTAGGGGCGAAATTAAATGACCAAATCAATTTTCCATAATTACATTTGTGATGTTTTATTTAGATTAAGTGTCTTTTAATTTGTACATAATATAGTCCAAATGACTTTACATTGTGTGATACATATTTGTAGACATAAGTGAAAATTTATTATCATTGTAAATCATGTATAAATTTAGTGTTAAACGAATCTAACGAGCTAGACGAATTTTATAATTATTAGCTTGAGGGGTATAATAGTCATTTAACACGTTTACGATTTTTAGGGTTTTACAACTCTTCCCCTCTAAAAGAAAATTTTCGTCCTCGAAAATTGAAGTCGCAGAGGTACACAGAGACGTACAAGTTCAAGGCAGATGTAGTAATCCATAGTCTCACAATCATAACGATTTCGGTTCCAAAGCGTACAAAACTTATACATAACAAATGTCGGTGAGAATCTCGTAAAGAGGTACATAATTTCAAACGAATATATGTATCGAAGGATAACATATATAAGCCATAGTCCATTCACGTACCAACCCCAGGCATTTCCCAAGATGTCGTATGATTTCAATAAGTTCAAATTATATGATCTCGGTATTATCACGTTGATCAGGCGTCATAATACTTGCATCACATAACAAGTCCTTATTGTCATCATATTCTGTCTCGGGTCATGGCAAACCACGTAACCAATATCACAACAAAACATATCACATACAGATATCAAGTAACTTACCAAAACAGGTCAGATCACCTACATACAACATAACTACATCAAACAACTTACCATACTACAAAAGAAAAGAAGGCCACCAACTTGCACAAAACGGTTCCTCATGACTCATTACTGTCGGTCCAAAAGAAAAGCTGAGATATTACCAAAATGCTAACTCATAAAACTTCATGATTCGAACCGAGTATCGAACAAATCAAGAAAAGTAATACCGATCAAAATCACACAGCAAAATATCAACCCGCCTCAAAGCGCGTGACAAATAAATCAGAGTAACGCAAGTCGTGCCCAATCATATGAAGTAGATGAACCTCCTCAGCCACCAGTTGAATCTTGTCTCCGTATTTGCGTCTTTGGTTGATCCGTCCAGCTCCCTTCAGCAGTATCCTGACGTCTCCGGCAGCATCACGATCGGTTGCGGCTTCTGCTTCACGAACCTCTCCAGCTCAGGAACTGTTGCAGCAACGCAGGGACGGCACCATCATCTTCGATTCCAAGAGTAGTCTCCATCTAACGATCGACAAACGAAAGTGCAAAATTAAAATAGCAAAATCAAAAGCGAAGAGAAGAAGGCCAAATCAGTGAAGACAAAAGAATATCGAAGTCAATTCCGAACAACAATCAAAAGGAATCGGAAGAGATCAGAACAGACGGAAGCCTAATGTCTACCCAAGTCCTCACAGGTCAATCCTAAGGTCAATAAGACGAAACCTATGCTCTGATACCATAATTGTAACACCCCAACCCGACAAGGGTATAAGTGTCACTTTCTGGTGTCATATCAGAACATACAATTAAAAGAGAAAGTCTTAAGAATAACGTATCAAGTCATTTAAACAATGACTTACAAGGAAAATTACATAATCCAAAATGTCTAAAATAAAATGAAATCTCCAAACAATAGCCCAACAAAATAAATCCAAATAATAAGGTAACTAGGGTTGGTCCACTCAGATAATCCAACTCTCAGCCCATCAAAGCCCATCTTCAAACCTAATACCTGCCGGAAAAGAAATGCGTTGAGCTTAAAAGCCCAAAGGAACAGATATAACAAACAAAAGCTAAATAAAATCTGAAATGCAAAATGAAACAAAGGAAACGGATAACAAAGTCGCAGCAAAATGAGAACAATGAGTCAATGAGGATCCTGCAGAACACAATTATACAGATATCCAAAACGAACAGATAACAAGGAGAACGAAGCAAAGCAAAGCATCGATGACATATAAACAAGCACATAAAACTAGACATACAAGAACTGAAACATAAGCAAACATAGCAGGCGTCACATCCACACAACATATATGTCATACAATCAATTCAGGAAATCAGAAGACATACAAGTCAAACAGATATCTACAGGAAAGCGGAAGCAATTAATTAATAAGTGAGCATGGCAATTCACACAGGTCAAAACCCTTAGTTGAAAACATAACCAGTATCATAACAAATGAAGTACTAATAGCAGTCACACGAAATAAGTAGGAATACAGTATAACGATATAATTAAATGAATTAAAGACAAAGCAGGGCAACTAAACAAATTAAAAAGCCAGACGTCACAAGCTGAACCATTTACCCAATCAAACCGTAGCATAAACAGAAATGAAAACATGGAAGGTCAACAACAAGCAGATAAGGATACTATCGGATAATCATAGTCCACGAAATTAACTGAACGAAGTATACATGATAAACAGACAAAAACTATCTATTACACACTAGCATGGTCACCAGACAATCAGAGGGTCACATAACAGTGAGATCACATATAAACAGATGACAGCAGGTAAATCAGATAACCGTATAGTAATCATATCACAGCAGGGTAATCAGTAGTCATATAAAACATGAATAGCATAATCAAATCCAATAAACATATAATAACCCGGTACGTGAATGGAACCATAGTTTGAAGTAACGGAATGAAAGTGCGACAGATCAATGCAATGGAGTATCTATATCTTGGTAAGAGTGAGTCATATAAGGGTACTGAGTAATGAACAATTAATACAGATTATGGTGCGTTGGGGAATACGGAAGGTACAATATAGGTATATCAAAAGTGTAAGGGTTGTCAGAAATCTACCACGAGCCCGAAACATATCATATCATATCATAAGTAGCCATTGTATTCGGAGGGGTGACCTCGGAATACCATATATAATAGGAGGGGAGACCTCAGTAACCAATGGAGTAGCTAGCTCCCAGACTGTGAAGACGCGTATTGCACACGACATCATTCACCATATCAAATCATATCATATCAAATCATATCATATCAAAGCATATCATATCATATCATATCTAGGATGCATCCATACGCCCCCCGGAAACATAGTGGCCAAATCATATATATAGTGAGCTCATAATCATATAACATAATGGGGACGGTGTGCAACATCACTGTATTAACACACGGAGTCATGCCATTGGTGCATCAATGACACGGTCATATTACCTTCATGACTAGGAACACATATTTGGCTCGGGTATCAAACTGAAGGGTCAAAGCATAATCATATCATAAGGGTTCATATCAAAGGTTCAAAAGTCAAAGGTTCATATCAGATTTCCATAACATAAGTTCATAATCAGAGGTTCATAATCAGATGGTTCATAATCATAAGGTTCATAATCAGAAGTTCATAATCATAACAAACGAATATCATAGCGAACAGAATCATATCAAAGGATTATGTCAGAATCATATCAAAAGGATCATAGCATAAGGAAATTATAGCAAAGGAATATCATAAGTGAAGTAAAGTCAAGGATCGAAAAGTTATGAGAAATCCCTACTGAAAAGGGATAGAATATCTGTACCTCGTTCGAAGCAAGCAAAATAGGAAAGTATGATCACACGATGAGTCAATCCCGCCGTCCGAAACCTATATGAATTTGATAACGCTTATTAAAGTCGGATTACTCATTTTAGACGGCTTTCCATTTTTTAGCATGTTTCCACTTTTAGTAACTTTCTATTTTAGGCAGGTTTCAAAAATAGCAGGTTTCTATAATTAGCAACTTTTCGAAAGTAGCAGGTTTCCGTATTTAGCAGATTTAGTCATAAATGATATAATCAAGGTCAATTTAGGTTAAAATGACGAAACAAGTATTATCGTAGTTTATTGGTCAATTATGACAAGTTTTATAAGTTTAGGGTTTAAAGTGTAAATATTACAAAGTATAGGGTCTTAAGTGTAAATATTGCATGTTTACCCATTTTACTTATTTACTCCATGTCTTTACCATATCATTAATTAAACCATCAAGTTTTATTAATTACGAGACTAACCATTTTAACTTTTATGAAAACTCTAGTTTTATATCTCGATTACCCATTACGTTTTTAGACCATTTAAACCCGATTATTACAAGATTATACAACCCTTTGTGTGATTTCATTATAGGTCGAGACATCCCTCACCCAAAACAATTTTATACGCCACATTATATAACCAAACGAGACCCTTTTCATTTGTCATTTCATGAGACAACTTCTATGATTTCATGTGACATATCATGTGATGAATCTTGTAAGAGCATGCATTCAAAAGGGAGGTCCACAGGTTATAGGAAAATAGAATAACTCCCTTGCTATCCCACGTGCACATAAACATGACCCAATGCAGCCATTGTAATATGTGAAATCTTTTAATGTGTACATGCAATTTAAAAGAAGTTTCAGTATATAAGTCGTATATATATATAGTTCTTCTTTATGATTTTATGCATCTTTTCATTAGATTTTACATAGTATAGTTTTCTTATTTTATGTAGCATGTCTTATTTGTACAAAAAGCATGCGCAAGGGGACTAACCCCACGACCAGAAACGAGATTTATCGAGATGAGAAGATGGTTAAATGAGTACCTTTGTAGCGTGAAACCAAGAAGAAGGAAAACAAGATGAAAACCAAGCAACCCAAATACTATAGTGTTCTATAACCTTACGCCCAGCAGCAGTCTAAACCATCGACAAAACCCACGCAACCTCGAACCAAGGCCCACGTTTTCAGCAGCTTACGGACCACGTACAAACCCTTCTTGCTTTCCCTTGTGTGTCGACAGAAAATAATGGGGAAGAAGACCCCTTGTCGTCACTTTTGGTTGAGGAGGATTAGGGTTTTTTTATTGGAGTCATAAGGAAGTTACCAAATGATGAGATAGAAGGGATTAAATGAGAATTAAGGGGAGTAATTGTGGTGTTAATGTGGGCGTAAATGGGGAGAAAAAAAAGATCATAGGCGTTTTATTTGGAGCCAATTAGGGGCGAAATTAAATGACCAAATCAATTTTCCATAATTACATTTGTGATGTTTTATTTAGATTAAGTGTCTTTTAATTTGTACATAATATAGTCCAAATGACTTTACATTGTGTGATACATATTTGTAGACATAAGTGAAAATTTATTATCATTGTAAATCATGTATAAATTTAGTGTTAAACGAATCTAACGAGCTAGACGAATTTTATAATTATTAGCTTGAGGGGTATAATAGTCATTTAACACGTTTACGATTTTTAGGGTTTTACAACTCTTCCCCTCTAAAAGAAAATTTTCGTCCTCGAAAATTGAAGTCGCAGAGGTACACAGAGACGTACAAGTTCAAGGCAGATGTAGCAATCCATAGTCTCACAATCATAACGATTTCGGTTCCAAAGCGTACAAAACTTATACATAACAAATGTCGGTGAGAATCTCGTAAAGAGGTACATAATTTCAAACGAATATATGTATCGAAGGATAACATATATACGCCATAGTCCATTCACGTACCAACCCCAGGCATTTCCCAAGATGTCGTATGATTTCAATAAGTTCAAATTATATGATCTCGGTATTATCACGTTGATCAGGCGTCATAATACTTGCATCACATAACAAGTCCTTATTGTCATCATATTCTGTCTCGGGTCATGGCAAACCACGTAACCAATATCACAACAAAACATATCACATACAGATATCAAGTAACTTACCAAAACAGGTCAGATCACCTACATACAACATAACTACATCAAACAACTTACCATACTACAAAAGAAAAGAAGGCCACCAACTTGCACAAAACGGTTCCTCATGACTCATTACTGTCGGTCCAAAAGAAAAGCTGAGATATTACCAAAATGCTAACTCATAAAACTTCATGATTCGAACCGAGTATCGAACAAATCAAGAAAAGTAATACCGATCAAAATCACACAGCAAAATATCAACCCGCCTCAAAGCGCGTGACAAATAAATCAGAGTAACACAAGTCGTGCCCAATCATATGAAGTAGATGAACCTCCTCAGCCACCAGTTGAATCTTGTCTCCGTATTTGCGTCTTTGGTTGATCCGTCCAGCTCCCTTCAGCAGTATCCTGACGTCTCCGGCAGCATCACGATCGGTTGCGGCTTCTGCTTCACGAACCTCTCCAGCTCAGGAACTGTTGCAGCAACGCAGGGACGGCACCATCATCTTCGATTCCAAGAGTAGTCTCCATCTAACGATCGACAAACGGAAGTGCGAAATTAAAATAGCAAAATCAAAAGCGAAGAGAAGAAGGCCAAATCAGTGAAGACAAAAGAATATCGAAGTCAATTCCGAACAACAATCAAAAGGAATCGGAAGAGATCAGAACAGACGGAAGCCTAATGTCTACCCAAGTCCTCACAGGTCAATCCTAAGGTCAATAAGACGAAACCTGTCTCTGATACCATAATTGTAACACCCCAACCCGACAAGGGTATAAGTGTCACTTTCTGGTGTCATATCAGAACATACAATTAAAAGAGAAAGTCTTAAGAATAACGTATCAAGTCATTTAAACAATGACTTACAAGGAAAATTACATAATCCAAAATGTCTAAAATAAAATGAAATCTCCAAACAATAGCCCAACAAAATAAATCCAAATAATAAGGTAACTAGGGTTGGTCCACTCAGATAATCCAACTCTCAGCCCATCAAAGCCCATCTTCAAACCTAATACCTGCCGCGGGAAAAGAAATGCGGCTGAGCTTAAAAAGCCCAAAGTGAATGATATAACAAAACGAAATCTAAATAAAATCTGAAATGCAAAATGAAACAAAGGAAACGGATAACAAAGTCGCAGCAAAATGAGAACAATGAGTCAATGAGGATCCTACAGAACACAATTATACAGATATCCAAAACGAACAGATACCAAGGAGAACGAAGCAAAGCAAAACATCGATGACATATAAACAAGCACATAAAACCGACATACAAGAACAAAACATAAGCAAACATAGCAGGCCACATCCACACAACATATATGTCATACAATCAATTCAGAAATCAAGACATACAAGTCAAACAGATATCTACAGGAAAGCGGAAGCAATTAATTAATAAGTGAGCATGGCAATTCACACAGGTCAAAACCCTTAGTTGAAAACATAACCAGTATCATAACAGCGGAAGTACTAATAGCAGTCACACGAAATAAGTAGGAATACAGTATAACGATATAATTAAATGAATTAAAGACAAAGCAGGGCAACTAAACAAATTAACAAGCCAGACGTCACAAGCTGAACCATTTACCCAATCAAACCGTAGCATAAACAGAAATGAAAACATGGCAGGTCAACAACAAGCAGATAAGGATACTATCGGACAATCATAGTCCACGAAATTAACAGAACGAAGTATACATGATAAACAGACAAAAACTATCTATTACACACTAGCATGGTCACCAGACAATCAGAGGGTCACATAACAGTGAGATCACATATAAACAGATGACAGCAGGTAAATCAGATAACCGTATAGTAATCATATCGCAACAGGGTAATCAGTAGTCATATAAAACATGAATAGCATAATCAAATCCAATAAACATATAATAACCCGGTACGTGAATGGAACCATAGTTTGAAGTAACGGAATGAAAGTGCGACAGATCAATGCAATGGAGTATCTATATCTTGGTAAGAGTGAGTCATATAAGGGTACCGAGTAATGAACAATTAATACAGATTATGGTGCGTTGGGGAATACGGAAGGTACAATATAGTTATATCAAAAGTGTAAGGGTTGTCAGAAATCTACCACGAGCCCGAAACATATCATATCATATCATAAGTAACCATTGTATTCGGAGGGGTGACCTCGAAATACCATATATAATAGGAGGGGAGACCTCAAGTAACCAATGGAGTAGCTAGCTCCCAGATGTGAAGACGCAGTATTGCACATGACATCATTCACCATATAAATCATATCATATCAAATCATATCATATCAAAGCATATCATATCATATCATATCTAGGATGCATCCATACGCCCCCCGGAAACATAGTGGCCAAATCATATATATAGTGAGCTCATAATCATATAACATAATGGGGACGGTGTGCAACATCACTCGTACACACTGGAGTCATGTCATTGGTGCATCAATGACACGGTCATATTACCTTCATGACTAGGAACACATATTTGGCTTGGGTATCAAACTGAAGGGTCAAAGCATAATCATATCATAAGGGTTCATATCAAAGGTTCAGAAGTCAAAGGTTCATATCAGATTTCCATAACATAAGTTCATAATCAGAGGTTCATAATCAGATGGTTCATAATCATAAGGTTCATAATCAGAAGTTCATAATCATAACAAACGAATATCATAGCGAACAGAATCATATCAAAGGATTATGTCAGAATCATATCAAAAGGATCATAGCATAAGGAAATTATAGCAAAGGAATATCATAAGTGAAGAAAAGTCAAAGATCGAATAGTTATGAGAAATCCCTACTGAAAAGGGATAGAATATCTGTACCTCGTTCGAAGCAAGCAAAATAGGAAAGTACGATCACACGATGAGTCAATCCCGCCGTCCGAAACCTATATGAATTTGATAACGCTTATTAAAGTCGGATTACTCATTTTAGACGGCTTTCCATTTTTTAGCATGTTTCCACTTTTAGTAACTTTCCATTTTGGCAGGTGTTTCAAAATAGCAGGTGTTTCTATAATTAGCAACTTTCGAAAGTAGCAGGTTTCCGTATTTAGATTTAGTCAATAAATGATATAATCAAGGTCAATTTAGGTTAAAATGACGAAACAAGTATTATCGTAGTTTATTGGTCAATTATGACAAGTTTTATAAGTTTAGGGTTTAAAGTGTAAATATTACAAAGTATAGGGTCTTAAGTGTAAATATTGCATGTTTACCCTTTTTACTTATTTAGTCCATGTCTTTACCATATCATTAATTAAACCATCAAGTTTTATTAATTACGAGACTAACCATTTTAACTTTTATGAAAACTCTAGTTTTATATCTCGATTACCCATTACGTTTTTAGACCATTTAAACCCGATTATTACAAGATTATACAACCCTTTGTGTGATTTCATTATAGGTCGAGACATCCCTCACCCAAAACAATTTTATACGCCACATTATATAACCAAACGAGACCCTTTTCATTTGTCATTTCATGAGACAACTTCTATGATTTCATGTGACATATCATGTGATGAATCTTGTAAGAGCATGCATTCAAAAGGGAGGTCCACAGGTTATAGGAAAATAGAATAACTCCCTTGCTATCCCACGTGCACATAAACATGACCCAATGCAGCCATTGTAATATGTGAAATCTTTTAATGTGTACATGCAATTTAAAAGAAGTTTCAGTATATAAGTCGTATATATATATAGTTCTTCTTTATGATTTTATGCATCTTTTCATTAGATTTTACATAGTATAGTTTTCTTATTTTATGTAGCATGTCTTATTTGTACAAAAAGCATGCGCAAGGGGACTAACCCCACGACCAGAAACGAGATTTGTCGAGATGAGAAGATGGTTAAATAAGTACCTTTGTAGCGTGAAACCAAGAACAAGGAAAACAAGATGAAAACCAAGCAACCCAGCGCCCTATAGTGTTCTATAACATTACGCCCAGCAGCAGTCTAAACCATCGACAAAACCCACGCAACCTCGAACCAAGGCCCACGTTTTCAGCAGCTTACGGACCACGTACAAACCCTTCTTGCTTTCCCTTGTGTGTCGACAGAAAATAATGGGGAAGAAGACCCCTTGTCATCACTTTTGGTTGAGGAGGATTAGGGTTTTTTTATTGGAGTCATAAGGAAGTTACCAAATGATGAGATAGAAGGGATTAAATGAGAATTAAGGGGAGTAATTGTGGTATTAATGTGGGCGTAAATGGGGAGAAAAAAAAAGATCATAGGCGTTTTATTTGGAGCCAATTAGGGGCGAAATTAAATGACCAAATCAATTTTCCATAATTACATTTGTGATGTTTTATTTAGATTAAGTGTCTTTTAATTTGTACATAATATAGTCCAAATGACTTTACATTGTGTGATACATATTTGTAGACATAAGTGAAAATTTATTATCATTGTAAATCATGTATAAATTTAGTGTTAAACGAATCTAACGAGCTAGACGAATTTTATAATTATTAGCTTGAGGGGTATAATAGTCATTTAACACGTTTACGATTTTTAGGGTTTTACACGAACACTCTAGAAATAAGAAACGATTTACCAAATATAGGGGTAGATCAAACTATTCACGAGGAAATTGGCAAAATAAGGGAAATAGAGACAACTCGAATTGAGGAAACTCAGCTCACAATAAGAATAAAGGTGAGTGGGATAAAAAGAACTTGAAATGTTTCAATTGCGGGAAACCCGAACATTTCAAGAGAAATTGTAGAAGTCCACCAACAACTCTGGAACAATCAAACCTTATCTTAGAAGACGATGAACCATCATTATTAATGGCAACACACGAAACTGAAGAAATCTTGTTAAATGAAGAACAAGTACAACCCCAAAAATATGCTACAACAGATGCTAGCATATGATATTTAGATAATGGTGCAAGTAACCATATGACGGGCACCAAAGGCCATTTTAAGGATATTAACGAAAACATCACTGGACGCGTTCATTTTGGAGATGGATCGTATATGGAGATATAAGGGTAGAGATTCAATATTATTAGGATGTAGAAACCTACAACAGAAGATGATTTCAGATGTTTACTGCATTCCAAACCTCAAGAGCAACATACTTAGTCTAGGACAACTTACAGAAATAGGTTGCAAGATCATCATGGATGGAAATTTACTGACTTTGTATGATAAGAATAAGAAGTTGTTGATGAAAGTAGAACGATCTAAGAATCGACTTTAAAGTATAAGATTACATATAGTAGCACCTATATGTCTCTTAGCAAACGTAGATGACCAAGCATGGTTATGGCATGCTAGATTAGGTCACCTGAACTTTGACGCAATAGACAAGAAAAGGTCTAGTGGATGGAATACCGAGAATAAATAATGCAGGACAAATCTGTGATGCATGTTTATTAGAAAAACACATCAGAACACCATTTCCAAATCAAGCTAAATTCAGATCAAAGAACCCGTTGGACTTAGTATATGGAGATCTTTGTGGTCCCATAAGTCCAGCAACACACTCTGGAAAGAAGCTCATCTTCTTATTAGTAGATGACTGCACAAGTTTTATGTGGTCTTACTTTCTAACTTCGAAAGATAAAGCATTCAGCACATTCAAGGAATTTAGACAGCAGATTGAATCTAAGTTGAAGTTAAAAATAAAGATGCTAAGAACGGATAGAGGAGGTGAATTTACATCAGATGAATTCACCAAATACTGTAAGGAAAATGGAATAGAAAGACAATTGACAGCACCATACTCACCGCAGCAGAATGGTGTAGTAGAGAGGAGAAATAGGACAGTGTTATCAACGACTAGGAGTATGATGAAAGCGATGAAGTTACCCTTAACTTTTTGGGCGGAAGCAGTCAGGCACGCCATTTACATACTCAACGGGGTACCAACGAAAGCCCTGGAAGATAAAACACCATATGAAGCCCTCTACAACAGAAAACCAAACCTAGAATACCTAAGAATATTCTGATGCACAGCTTATGCTAAGATAACGATACCTCACTTGAAGAAGCTGGATGATAGAAGCATTCCAATGATTTACTTAGGAGTTGAAGAAGGATCAAAAGCATGTAGGCTATATGATCCAGTAGGAAAGAAGAAACATGTTAGTAGGGATGTAAAGTTTATGGAAACAAAACCGTGGGATTGGAATAACAATGAAGAGGATACAAGCACAGAAGATACGTTTTGGACTAGTTTTGTAATAGACGGAGTTGACAACAATAATCCTACACCAGTCAACATAGAAAATACTAATAACACGTATCATGAACAAGAACCTATAGCAGATCCACCCTCACCAATCGCACCACCATCATACACTTACAACTCTAACTCAGAAGATGAAGAAGGAGCTACTATAAGCTCATTAGAAAGCTCAGATCCTAAATTTGATCATAGACCAATACAAGGTTTAAAGAATATTACGGAAATCTACGAAACTGCACGTGAAGTAGAATCACCAAGCTTATTCTTCACAGAAGAAGAACCCCGTAATCATAAGGAAACATCAAAAGATAAGAAGTGGATTAAGGCCATGGAAATTGAATTAGATTCAATCAACAAAAATAACACATGGACTCTTACCACATTGCCGAAAATCAGAAGGCAATAGGACTCAAATGGGTTTATAAAACCAAGAGAGATGCACAAGGAAGGATCATAAAGTATAAAGCAAGATTAGTAGCAAAAGGTTATGTACAAGAACAAGGAATAGACTTCGATGAGGTGTTTGCACCAGTTGCTAGGATAGAGATAGTTAGATTGATATCAGCACTAGCAGCATATCATGGATGGCAAGTACACCACTTAGATGTAAAATCAGCATGTTTACATGGAGAATTGAAGGAAGAAGTCTATGTTACACAACCTGAAGGTTTCATTCAACAAGGAAACCTAGGAAAAGTCTACAAGCTAACTAAAGCATTGTATGGCTTAAGACAAGCACCTAGAGCTTGGAACGTGAAGCTTGACCAAATCTTGAAGTCATTAGACTTTAAGAAATGTAATCTCGAACAGGCAGTCTACACAAAGAGAAGCAAGACTTCTATACTTATCGTTGGAGTATATGTAGATGATTTGATAATCACGGGCAGTCCAAAAAAGGAAGTAGACTTGTTCAAATCCCAGATGGAAGATAAATTTGAAATGAGCGACTTAGGGTTGCTAGCATATTACCTTGGGATAGAAGTTACACAGACAGAAGGAGAGATTAAGATCAAGAAAACATGATACATTAACAAGATCTTAAAAGAAACAAGCATGACGGACAATAATGATACGAAGACACCAATGGATCCCGGCACTAAGTTGGTCAAGGCGGAAGATGGAAAGCCAGTTGACGCAACTTACTACCGAAGCCTAATTGGAAGTCTCAGATACTTACTACATACAAGACCGATCTTAGTTACTCACGGACTAATCAGAGATTTATGCAAGACCCGAAGGATCATCACCTGAAGGCGGTGAAACAAGTAATCCGATACATCAAAGGAACAAAGGAGCATGGCATAATTTACAAGAAAGAAGGCGACTGCAAGATTACAGGATACAGTGACAGTAGTTATGGAATCAATACAGATCAAGGAAAAGGAACTACTGGAATAGTATTTTACTTTGGAGAGTCACCCATTACCTGGTGTACTCAGAAGCAACCAACAGTGGCACTCTCATCATGTGAATCAGAATTCATGGCCGCTACTGCAGCAGCATGTCAAGCCTTATGGTTAAAACGTTTACTTAGTGAATTAACTGGATTGGAAGAAACAAAGATAACGCTTAGAGTTGACAACATATCAGCTATAGCACTCGTAAAGAACCCAGTTTTTCATGGAAGGAGCAAGCACATAGACATTCGCTATCATTTCATTCGTGAATGCGTAGAGAATGGTCATATCAAAGTGGAACACGTAAGTGGAGAACTACAAAGAGCAGATATCTTAACAAAAGCATTACCAAGACTCAAGTTCGTGACTATGCGACAAATGCTTGGAGTTCAAGACTTAGGACGAAGCAATGATCAAGATTAAGGAGGAGATTGTAAACTATATTCTCGACATTGCTTCAAACTCGAAGGACCAAAGTTGCTCGTTATAAAGATTTCAACCGAATAGCGGTTAATAGTAGTTATGAAAGTTAGTTAATTAACCGCCAAAAACGGTTACAAAAAACGGTTATAAACGGTTACTTCCTAACCGTTGCAACGCTTGGGAACACACCCATTCGTTTAGTATAAGTACTCGATGTATGAATCATTTCTATGTTAGACGATTTAGTTATTCAAAGTTTATTATTGTTTGCATTTCATATCGACTCAATTTGGGACCAACATGTGTACAGTAAGATCCCATATTTTGCAATAATAATATGACGAAGCTAGTACAAGGATAATAAGCGACATGCAGTAAGTAAATACATTGTCTTTTATTGAGGAATTGTTTATCTAATTGAAATTTTAATATGCTCAAATATACATGGATGCGATTGCACACTTTCATTACTAAAATCTGAAGCATGAATGCTTATAGCAAGGATTGGTGATTCATTCCATATATAACACTAACGCGAAAGAACATTAAGAAGAGAAGTTCTTGTTTTTAGCAAACTCCTAAACATGCAATCTAAACCATTCTCCATTTCTTGAAAAAGGCACACCAGATCGTCATTTGATAGTGCAAGCAGATCATGTATTTCAGTTGTACCTTTCTGAATCATTTTCTGGACAAGCGACCACCTTGTTGCCTTCGGCTTTGGAGCAGATCCAGACAAGAACAGCAACAATGATCTGTATACAGACGACCTAATGACTCCAACGTCTCTTACTACTTTAATAGCTGATAAGAGGTGTAGATCTAGATCTAAGGGTTTCATGACCCCCATCTTCTCATCAATTTGCTTTAAAGATGTGATAGCCTTCTTGGCATCTTTCTTCAGGTTCTTGATAAATGAAGCAGTTAAGCATCCCTCTCCTTTTCTCCTTCTTAGGGCAGATTGAACATCTCTGGCATTTTCTTTGACTTTCGATACCAAATCTCTTGTAGACCCACATATATCCATAAGACTGATCGATTTATCCAACAACCCATTGACCAATTCGGTATATTGGTTCTGAGTAAGAGCTTGTTGGGTCAAGGGCATGCTGAGAACGCTATCAACACATTCATACAAAACTTGTAGCCTGGTTAACGCGCTGCATATTGTATCTGCTGTGGGAACAGATGATACGGACGTCTCCCAAGCTCTGAATTTGGAGATCTCCTCTTGAGCCTGTAGAATGATTGGATGTGGTCGTGTTGGCAAACTTGTTGATCGAATGTGGTGATTATCGTCTGCTGAGGAAGAGGTAGAGGCCATTTTATGCTTTTAGAAAAGAACTGAAAAGGGTTTTGTGATAGTATCTGTAGGTGTCCAATGGCTCTTATATATACAAAGTGGACATGGAAGGAAGGAATCACACAATGTGAAGCCAACATGTGCCTTTCATCAGAGAGAGTTGACTATGCTTCCCAACTAGGCAACAAAAGCTCCTAATTTTGTTTTATTTGCTACTAATCAAATAGAAGCCATTTCGTTATGGCTTTGTCTCGCTTTTGCATAACAAAATTTGTTTCTAGTGCAATTTCTTTGTAGTTTGGAAGGATTCACAAAATCAAGTGCAGAACATATTAGCTGTCTAATCATTGTGATGACCCCATCCTTGAATTCTAGTAATAAAATTATGGATACTGGGAAAAAAACATTTCTTGAATCATTAAATTAAGAAATGTGCTGTATTTTCTCTTGGTATTATATCAAATGTGCTCTATGTCTTTTTTTAATGGCGAAAAAAGTATCTTAAATGATATTGAGAGTCAAACCAACAGGCAGTGGCCGGTATCAATGTCACCACCCACCAAAGAGATGGTTGTGGGTTCAGAATAAGTGTGTGCAAGTACGTAGCCGTTAAATGATAATAGAAATTTTATTGACAGAATATAAATTACTTGACATTATGCCACTTCATAATAGACTAAAGACATTATCATACGACTTATGACTCTAAATATTTATCCAAACTTAAGTACAAGTCTAAATGGTATACTCTTCTGTGTGTGTGTTCAGAAGCTAATTTACATTGCAATAAGTTAATGAGTTTTAACTCTCAGAGGCACATTCAGATCATGTGGATATTCTTAAATCTAAGATTTCTTTAATCAATATGACGTATGATGCTAAAGATGATTAAGGCTCTTCTAGAGCTAATAACATGATTTTGACAGGCAGGCAACACACGTGGTGAGAGAAATTTTTATGCTATTGCACAACGATGAAGATGAGATATTTGTGGCATTAAAGATGCATTGCAGGGGTGGCAAGGGAACAACTTATAAAATTAAAAGAGCTGCATCCATAGTCTGCAAGAAAAGCATCTTTCATCTTGATCCATAATCTATGGCATTAATGAAACCAGAGCTTTGTTTAGTATATAGAAGCCCATGCCAGAATGGGAGCACGTGCTTCTTAATCACTAATAATTTATCCTTGCTTTGTTTAGTTATGACTCACGTAACGAGAACAAACAGTGTGTTGTTAATTTGTTATTGTTAAACAAAACAATTCATATGAGTATGAACTAGTTAAAGACTATTCACTATCTTATTTATTATCATCCACCAGCATATAACATGTGATCCATTGCTTTATCTAGCTGATCATGTCGCAGCCCTCTTCAATTTGAATAGGAGCTAATTAATACAACAATGTTGGAGCTATTTTTGTCTTATCTGGATAGAGTCAGTGGTGTTGTATTACAGCTTGAAGAAAAGTGTCCATATGTAATCACTGAGCTTGCTACGTACTCAACCACCAAGTCCTTTTGGAAAAAAAGAAAAACATATATTGCAAATATAATGGTCTAAATTTTATTGGATTTCTGCTACTCATTATAAAGAAAAGAACCGTGAATGAGTCTAGGAACATGTAACAGATCGATGTTCAATAATCTCTTAGGAGAAAAGAAAGATTTATGTATGAACTGTGAACCAAATAATCTTAATTCTTATGCTTCTTATGTAAACATTATTAGACGAAGGACCAAACACGTTAGATAGAAAGTTAGTAACCATAAAGCGGTTAAAAACGGTTATGGGATGGCGGTTAAAAACGGTTACAAAACCGAACCATCATAAGGGTTGGAACATACCGTTTGGATTTGTATATATACGTACATGTATGAATCGTTTAGAAATTAATAGACAATTTACTTATTCATTTCATTTTACTTTGTAATCTATATGCATTGATCTATACGTGGGACAACAATTGGCATCAAGAGCATAGGATTAACGTTCGTTTTGTTTGGTTACCAAAGAATACCAACAACACAGTTTCAAGGAACACGCTGCAAATTTTGTTTTGACAAGATTTTTTTTGTTTTCTCTCTTCTTCCAAGAGAAACAACACTTAATAAGGATACGTAAAAGATAGTGCACGATCATTTACGTAGGGGATTGCAAACGTTTACACCAAACGGATTGGTGGGGAAACCATTGTTGGCGACAACATAGGGAAGGAAGGAAGATGTACACTTTGTTCGGGATAGAGAGCAAGTGGGTAAATACTTTGTGAAACCGCTTAAATTCAAACTCAAGTAGAAGAAAAATGCAGGAAACACGCGGGGAAAACGTTGTTGTGGAAGGAAAATACGTACGTGACAAGGGAAAGAAGAGCGCTCAGTTTTTGTGTGGAGTAGTGTCGGGACGACACAAAGGAAAACAACAACGGGAAGAAAATCAGAAGCAAACCTCTTGTTTGTTTCGGTGATTGGTTACCATCTCGGTACCAAGGTTTTGTACGTGGGAAGTTTGATCTCGGATAAAGGAAATCAAATAACATACAAGGAAAGGAGATGTGTTTTAGTGTGGATTAACAAGAAAAGAAAAAATTTGTTTTCGGGCTTGTTGGAAAGGAAATCAATTCGACATAAAGGTTTTATTCGACGTCTAAAAGTTCAAAAGGTTCAAAAAAAAGAAGTCCGAGACTTCTTGGGCCAAATCAGAACTTCGAAAAACAAGACATAAAGTTTTGTTTTGAGGCATTCGTTGGACAAGGGAATTCGACAAAAAGGAAGAAACTTGGTGTTTTGTTTTCGAAGGGTAAAGAAATTCGAGACAAGGAAAAAGGACATCAAGGGTACGAGGCAAAGAAAACGAAAGGAACCAAACTTGGGAATAGTAACAAGACATTGGTAAACGATATTACTAACGCAAGACAAAGGGAATACACTTGTGTTCATCACATCATCGAGGTCACAAGTTAAACTTTTCTGGATTTCATTTATATTAGAATAGTATAGAATAGTCATTTCATACTATTAGGAAATCCCGAGAACTATTTATTGATCCCGTATTATTAGGATTCCCGAAAGATTAGATATTCCCATATTTTATAGAAAGACCACACTAGGAAGGATAAATCTCATTAAAATTAGAAAGTAAAGATACTAAGCACTTTCAAGATGACCGTCGACGATATACCAAGCACATCAACTGCACCAAAACCCGTAACACCTATTGCACAATATCAATGCCCTAAGTTGAAAACCACAAACTACACAGTTTGGGCTATACAAATTAAGGTTATATTAGAGACACATGGCTTATGGGAAGGATAAGGCAACGACTACCTTCCTATATCAAGCGTTGACTGAAGATGTGATTTTACAAGTAGCGGGTTGTAAGACGGCTAAGGAATTGTGGGATTCGCTAAAGAAAAGACACGTTGGAGAAGATAGAGTGCAGAAAGCACGATTACAATCATTGATGATTGGTTTTAACTCACTTCAGATGAAGGAAGATGAGACGGTGGATGCATTTACGGATAAACTAAACGGCTATGCCACGAAGGCAAAAGAATTAGAGAAAACTTTGGATGAATCACTTTTAGTTCGAAAATTATTAGACTCCACACCAGATAGGTTCATTCTGATAGTAGCATCCATAGAACAGACAAGTGATCTCGACGACATCACTTTAGATGAGATCACTGGAAGACTCAAGGCATTTGAGGAAAGGATAAAACTCTGGAAGGGTGGACAAGTAGAAAGCCATGAAAACCTATTATTTGCACATGGCGAACACTTAGGAAATGGGAAACGTTTTTACAAACGTGGAGGGAAATCAAATTTCTCACGAGGGAACTGGCAGAATAATAGAAACAGAAACAACTCACTAGGAGGGAACTCAAGTTACAAAGAGAGTTCGGATAAGAATAAAAGTGAGTGGGATGTAAGTAAAGTAAAATGTTACATGTGTCATAAAATTGGACATCTTAAAAGGAATTGTAGAGGAACATCAGCAACTCAGGAACAATCAAACCTTATCTTAGAAGACAATGAACCATCACTATTAATGACTAGGAACGAAACTGAACACGAGGAAGTGTTGTTGAATGAAGAACAAATTCAACCAGGAAAATATGCTATATCGGACGCAAGCATATGGTATTTAGATAATGGTGCAAGTAACCATATGACGGGAATAAATAGTCATTTTAGGGATATTGATGAAAGCGTAACAGGACGAGTACGTTTTGGAGATGGATCGTATGTACAGATAATGGGTAGAGGGTCTGTTTTATTAGGTTGTAAGAACCAGGAACAGAAGGTAGTATCGGAAGTATACTACATACCAAACCTCAAGAGCAACATACTTAGTCTAGGACAACTTACAGAAATAGGTTGTAAGGTCATTATGGACGGAAACAAGTTGAATTTGTATGATAAGAACAAGAAGTTGTTGATGAAAGTTGAAAGATCTAAGAATCGACTCTACAAGATTCAATTACAGATAGAAGCACCTATATGTCTCTTAGCAAATATAGATAACCAAGCATGGTTATGGCACGCTAGATTAGGTCATCTGAGTTTTAACGATATTAACAAGATGACTAGGAAGGGTCTAGTAGAAGGAATTCCAAGGATAAATCATGCCGAGCAGATTTGTGACGCATGTTTATTAGGAAAACACAGTAGAACACCATTTCCAAACCAAGCTAAATTCAGATCAAATAACCTGTTGGACTTAGTAAATGGAGACCTTTGCGGTCCTATAAGTCCAGTCACACACTTAGGCAAGAAACTCATTTTCTTGTTAGTAGATGATTGTACACGTTTAATGTGGGCCTACTTTCTGACATCGAAAGATGAGGCGTTTAGTACATTCAAGGAATTTAGACATAAGATAGAAATGGAGATGAGATTGAAAATAAGGATGCTAAGAACGGATAGAGGTGGTGAATTTACATCAAATGAATTCACAAGGTACTGTAAGGAAAACGGAATAGCACGATAGTTGACAGCACCGTACTCCCCACAACAAAATGGAGTAATGGAGAGAAGAAATAGGACAGTGTTATCAACTACGAGGAGTATGATGAAAGCGATGAAGTTACCTTTAACTTTTTGGGCGGAAGCAGTTAAACATGCTATTTACATACTCAATAGGGTACCTACGAGGGCCCTGATAGATAAAACTCCATACGAGGCACTCTACAACAAAAAACCGAATTTGGAAAACCTAAGAATATTCGGATGCACAGCTTATGCAAAGATAACAATACCTCACTTAAAGAAGCTGGATGACAGAAGCATACCAATGATTTACTTAGGAGTAGAGGAAGGATCAAAAGTTTATGGAAACAAAATCGTGGGATTGGAATAAAGATGAAGAGGATACGAGTACACAAGACACATTTTGGACTAGTTTTGTGATAGAAGGAGTTGACAATGAAAACCTTACACCAGTCAACACAGAAAATGATGACAACACGTATCATGAACAAGATCAGATTCCTGATCCAGTTTCATCAATCACACCACCGACATACAATTACGACCCACACACAGAAGATGAAGAAGAGGCTACTACTAGTTTTGTAGAGAACTCAAGAGGTAGATTTGATGATACACCTGTACGTCAATATAGAGATATGACGGAAATATACAAGTATGCACGTAGAGTTGATCCACAAAGTTTACTATTTACGGAAGAAGAACTCCGTAACTATAAGGAAGCATCAACAGACGAGAAATGGATTGAGGCCATGGAGATTGAATTGGATTCAATCAACAAAAATAATACATGGACTCTTACTACATTGCCAGAAAATCAGAAGGCAATAGGACTCAAATGGGTTTACAAGACCAAGAGGGATGCAAAAGGAAATATCATCAAATACAAAGCACGATTAGTAGCAAAAGGTCATTTACAAGAACAAGGAATAGACTTCGATGAATTATTTGCACCGGTTGCTCGGATAGAGACAGTTCGGTTGATATTAGCATTAGCAGCATATCATGGATGGCAAGTACATCACTTAGATGTAAAATCGGCGTTTTTACATGGAGATTTGAAGGAAGAAGTCTACGTTACACAACCTGAAGGATTTATTCAACAAGAAAATTCAGGAAAAGTCTATAAGCTTACTAAAGCTTTATATGGCTTAAGACAAGCACCGAGAGCTTGGAATGTGAAGCTTGATCAAACGCTAAAGTCTTTAGACTTTAAGAAATGTAATCTCGAACAAGCAGTTTATACGAAGAGAAGCAAGAATTCTACACTTATAGTTGGAGTCTACGTAGATGATTTGATAATCACAGGCACTCCAAGAAAGGAAATAGAAGAATTCAAATCCCAGATGAAGGATAAATTTGAAATGAGCGACCTAGGCTTGTTAGCTTATTATCTTGGGATATAAGTTACACGATGGAGGAGAGATTACAATCAAGCAGACATGTTATATTAACAAGATCTTGAAGGAAACAAGTATGGCGATGCAGAATGATACGAAGATACCAATGGATACCGGTACTAAGTTGGTCAAGGCGGAAGATGGAAACTCAGTTGACGCAACTTATTAAAGAAGCTTAATTGAAGTCTCGGTACTTACGCATACAAGACCGATCTTAGTTACTCACGGACTACTCAAAGCAAATTCATGCAAGACCCGAAGGATCATCACCTGAAGGCGGTAAAGCAAGTAATCCGATATATCAAAGGAACAAAGGAGCATGTCATAATATACAAGCAAGAAGGCGGCTGCAAGATTACAGGTTACAGCGACAGTAGTTATGGAATCAACACTGATCAAGGAAAAGGAACTATTGGGATAGTATTTTATTTCGGAGAGTCACCTATTACCTGGTGTACTCAGAAGCAACCAACAGTGGCGCTATCATCATGTGAATCAGAATTCATGGAGGCTACTGCAGCAGCATGTCAAGCCTTATGGTTAAAACGATTGCTTAGTGAATTAACTGGATGGGAAGAGAAAAGGATAACGCTGAAGGTCGACAACGTTTCAGCAATAGCACTCGTCAGGAACCCACTTTTTCATGGAAGAAGCAAGGACATCGATATTCGCTACCATTTCATTCCTGAAAGCGTAGAGAATGGGCACATCAATGTGGAACATGTGAGCGGAGAACTACAAAGAGCAGATATTCTAACGAAGGCTCTACCAAGATTGAAGTTCGTGACTATGCGACAAATGCTTGGAGTTCAAGATTTAGGACGAAGCAATAATCAAGATTAAGGAGGAGAATGTGAACCAAATAATCTTAATTCTTATGCTTCTTATGTAAACATTATTAGACGAAGGACCAAACACGTTAGATAGAAAGTTAGTAACCATAAAGCGGTTAAAAACGGTTATGGGATGGCGGTTAAAAACGGTTACAAAAGCAAACCTTCATAATGGTTGGAACATACCGGTTGGATTTGTATATATACGTACATGTATGAATCGTTTAGAAATAAATAGAAAATTTACTTATTCATTTCATTTTACTTTGCAATATATATACTTTGATCTATACGTGGGACAACATCATCCTATTATTGGGAAATTGAGCGTACTAATTGATCTACATCAGCGCCTCCTACATCAGGCTAAACCATTGTTAATTTCTATACCAATGAGCATTGTTGTATTGTATCACTTGTATCCAGTAACATGCAAATTTATGGAAAACCACAGTCTACAGTATACCGTCATTAGTTTAACATTTGACATCAGTTGAAATATGAAGATAAATATAGAGAGTACATGTTGATGGATACATATATTATAGAGAGTACATTAGTGTATGTTTTAGGAGCTTTATAATTGCCTGCATGCATTATAATATGATGATTCATATACATGTTGATGGATACTAATTAAAACATGCATTTTAATATGATGATTCATATAAATGTTGATGGATACTAATTAAAACGATTTGCAGATCTATGTCTATTCGATCTCCAGGCTGTGCTCGTGTCATCGGACGATATTTATATATCATGTCTCACCATCCAAGTTACCATATATTTATATGCTCATCTTACCTATAATTAAATCCATATTAAACATATGTAAGTAGCTAACGTGGTGATTATTATAGTTCAACAGTTTCTAGATAATGCTAAATATATTAAGCAAATATTGACAAACTGGACTTTTGATATATAATAAAAACTCGTTTTCTGTATTATGAATTTAAAGTTATGTGTCATGATGTGATGATTAGAACTTCCGTTGACATGCCACACACGTGCATAATATATAATTGTATAGAGATCGAATCATAATCTTTTATGTGCAAACATTAACTAAGAAATGTGTGTTTATGTATGGATCTGGATCAATATATTGAGAAGGATTTTAATATAGGGGGATTTATATATATCCTCGTATATTTTTAAGAAGGGTTGATAAGACAGATTTTACTGTATTAATTTGTGACTTCAGATCATATATTTTCAAACTTTTTTTAATTTATGCAAAAGATGAATTATATTAATACTCCAAACATTGTACAATACAAGAATAACATAATACTGATTTGCATGTCCAAATCAGTAACAAAATCAAATATATATTCATCTGATAACATATAACACTACACCTTATATCGGACAGAACTAAAATCTGACAAAACAGAGCTAAACAGAGTAGAATTGCACAGATTCTTCATATCTTCATCCAAGCATTACATTTAGAATCCTTGATTCACCTTTGGTTGCGCCATACCATCTAACTACATTTTCATAGAGGTGGCAAAATGTGCCCAAAAGAAAAAAATTGGGCTAAATGGGCAAATTTTTAAAAGATTTTGGCATATTTAGCCCCCCTATTTTTTTTTTTTTTTTTTTTTTTTTTTTTTTAAATGGGCACATATAGCCCATTAAAAACTTAAATGGGCACTAACGGACACATTTTTTTCTCAACTGTAGAACATTACGATCGTTTTAAAGAATTTTTTTATAATATATTTAAGTTTTATAATATAAATAAGATATTACGTTTAAGGAATATATTTCGTCGTTTTAGGTCTTTTATTAAGCGATTTGTATAACATGTGTCCATTTGGCCCGTACTCGTTTAGCCCGTGCCTGTTTAAGCCGGGGCCCATTCTAGCCCGTGCCCATTTTAGCCCATGTTCGCCCGGCCCGCCTGTTTTGCCACCTCTACATTTCCATAACACATTCCCACCAAGACCATTCAACCCACATCCACAATGATCAAGGCAGGAGAAGGTGAATGGCATCGTTAGGAACCCATAACCCCTCCAAGTCAAGGGCTATACAAGATGTGCTACATTTTCATCTCTAAAATGACTTCACACATCTAAGAACACACTCCTTGAGGGAGGACCACCATTACCTCCTATGGTGAGTGATGTGTCGTTTAGTATAGGTCTATTTGTCAATTCAGGTTTTAATATTTATATTTAGCCGACTTAACCTGTAACAAACACTAACGAGCAGTATACCCGAGCAATGTAGCCTAGTTGGTAAGTAGAGTGTCGATCACTAAGAGTGAAACGTTAACAGTTAAATATCAATCAGTATTTTAATCATTAAGTTAGTCAAATTAAACCTAATATAATGCAAGGGGGTTTTCAGCCTGTAATACTGACACGATGTGTAGATTAAGTAAAACTAATAAAGTAAAAGTGAAGACAACAAGATACGTATGTACACAGATAGAAAACAGATAGCAGTAAGAGGTCAAGCCGATAGTAAGGAAGATATGCTCGTTAATTGTTTAGTCATATATGATGAGTACTAAATAGGTACTTACTCTATGGCTGCTTGTTATGTAGTGTACTAAATCACCTAGATCTCTTGTAAAAGTCTTGTCACGACTAACTAGAAATCCGTATTAATCTTTCTTTAATGATACTTTGTTAAACTATTTATCCCGTTAGGGCTTATATTAACTATGCAAAGATGTTAATGAAGTAATTGTACGAGCCGCGTCGACAAGGCACGATAATCAAGAGGTATCAATGCTTACACACCAAACATGAAAGCTAAATAAAACATCATATAATCAATAATGCAGGTAGTATGTTTAATGCGAATCTAATGAAAGAAAGATCACGCTAACCAAATGATTAAAGAGTACTACTACAATTAAGCGAATCTCCCTATGTAATTATGCACTTGCAAGGCCTTCTTATGCTTCCGAATTCGTTCTTCTGGATATGTCTTGTAATGCTTGGTCTTCTGTATTCGTGTGGTATATTGTATCTATGTTTTAAAAACAATCGACCTCTATTTATAGTTTCTGAAAACGGCATCGATACGACATATCGGTTTACTCGATATGCAATATCTAGGTAACTTCGCGTGGGGTCCAAGATTATTTTATTCTGGAATATTCACACACGATCATAGGATACGGCGGATCTTCAATGCTCATACGGCGTATCACCTCTTCGTAATCTTGGAATGTCTTGGTGAAGTCTTGAGGTTAATACGTCGCATCTCTTGGATGTCAAGCGGCGTATCTGGAGTTAAATAAGTCAGATCCTCTATGTTGACCAAGGTTTCATATACAGCGTATGGGGAAAACCCATACGATGTATTCTTCACAGTCAGGCAATGGTCTTCATATTCGTCTAAGTCTTGATGTACGGCGTATCTATCTAGAATGATACGGCGTATCTACCTTCAGTTGAGTATACTTTTCCAACTTGATCCATTTTGCTCTATTTTACGTTCAAAATAGCTAACTTTCACCAAATGCTTTTTTTATTAATTGAGAAATAAAAAAGTAGACGATTAAGTATCAATTCTCATACAAAGTAATATAAAACAAGAAAATTCATAGGATAAATGATGTTAATAATATGTTGTTATTTAATATCATCAAATATCCCCCCACTTGAACTTTACTTATCCTCAAGTAAACTCTAGATTTAAACTTATAGAAATGTATCTTAAACAACTGTCATGGATGCTTTTGTAGTTAAGCATTCATTCGTTTAATCTCAATTGCACAACCAAACACCTCACGAAGTAAGAAAATGAAATCAGTCAAATCACTCAACTAATCTATGTGGTAACATATAAGTAATTCGCTCAATTGCTAGGTCGTGACGAATATTCTATCATAAGCTTGGCAATGATACATATCTCCACGACTAAATCTAAGGAGTAACAAGTCTAAAGCGGTAAATAGGGTTAGCTGTGATAAGTTTGTGCATAGCTTTTTGTTCAAACATCTCCTGCACAAACTTAATAGATCGATGGCGCGAATCCTTGATTCCTCGAATAACGGATGGTCACTAGTGTGTATCTTGGATCGCTGGCGCGTTATTTGCATAACGGATGGTCACCAAAACACACACCAGATCGCTGGTTCATCATTCGATTCCTCAAAAACTCGGATAGTCACTACCTTATTCATGCATTTGACATTCTCACTAAGCTATAAAAGAGGGTAAGGATAAGGGAAACATATAATTGCTATTAAAATAAAATTACAAAACAAATAGATTAAGTCCATATAAAAATGGAACAATGTGGTTAATTACTTCCTAACCTTCCCTTAAAAAAGACAAAAATCATAGACTAACTCACGCTCTAATAGGTAGACTCATGCTTTAATAGGTAGAGATGAATTAGACTCAATGATGACTCAATCAAAGAATAAACATTAGTTGGCGTTCTCATAACTTACATCGTTGGTTTATAACATGTACCAACGAATAATCGATTAGCAGATAATATAACTTCGGTTAAGCTTTTATAAACCGATTATCTCACATTCCTCACTCTTTCTTTTCTCTCTCCTTCTTTTCTTCTTTTTGATTTTTTTTATTTTTTTAAATAAAACTAATGGTGTAAAATTTCACCATATCACCATCATAATACATTTGGATATTTTTTTCATACTTTTCAATACTTCAATTAATGCTAGTAGTAAACACACGAAAATCAAAACTACTACTGTCACATTCCCATTGCGATGTGCAATTCCCGACCAGTACGTAGATAAGACACACACTCTATTGCGATGTGAAATTCACGACCTAACCATGATAAGAAACATACATAAAAAAACAGGAAATACACACTTTACAAAAAGTAACCAGCCAGAGACTCAATCTACAGGGTAGGCTAAGGTGTATAGGTGTAACGAAACATATAATTGGGTGTAAGAAACAAAAGGAATGGCTCTGAGGGATTTTCTAGGGGTATCTTACTCTAAAAATGAGAGTAACAAAAGATTTTATATGGGAGTTAACTAACCAGTGTAGTTAGTTAATAAAACATGACATATAAAGGCTTTTTGGGTGTAATCCTGGAAATTTACCAAGTTAGACAAGTTACTCAAATTATATAAATAATACTCATTATGGTGGTCTCGAATAACATACCAAGCCAAGTTCTAAAGTTTACTGGAAGTCACCAGCACACTCATATATTTGTGGAATTTGGGTAAAATATTGAAAACGGATAAGGCTAAATTCCCACAATATGGAAATAAAGGTTATGTGTGCGGGTCATGTAACTTTGATTTCACATAAACATGCTAGAAAAAAATTTAATTTTGTCATATATTAAGCACATATTAGTATATTTTTGAAAAATAAGGACAAGTTACGTTCTAATTCTCCATCCCCGGCAGCAATGCCAAAAACTTGATGTGTCGTTAAGTATAGGTCTATTTGTGAATTCAAATTTTAATATTTACATTTAGCCAACTTAACCTATAACAAACACTAACGAGTAGTATACCCGATCAATGTAGCCTAGTTGGTAACTAGAGTATCGATCACTAAGAGTGGAACGTTAACACTTAAATATCTATTTGTATTTTAATTCTAAATTTAGTCTAATTAAACCTAATCTAACGCAAGGTAGTTTTAAGCCTGTGAGACTGGCATGATGTGTAGATTAAGTCAAACTAATAAAGTAAAAGTGAAGACAACAAAACACGCACGTACATAGATAGAAAACACATAGCAATAAGAGGTCAAGCCAATAGTAACGAAGATATGCTCGCTAATCGTTTAGTTATATATGATGAGTACTAAATAGGTACTTACTCTATGGCTGGTTGTTATGTAGTGTACTGAATCAGCTAGATCTCTTGTAAAAGTCCTGTCACGACTAACTAGAAATTTGTATTAATCTTTCCTTAATGATACTTTGTTAAATTATTTATTCTGTTAGGGCTTACATTAATTATGCAAAGATGTTAATGACGTAATTTTGCGAGTCGCGTCGACAAGGCACGATAATCAAGAGGTATCAATGCTAACACACCAAATATTAAATACAAATAAAATATTATATAATCAATAATGCAGGTAGTATGTCTAATGCAAATCTAATAAAAGAAAAATCACGCTAACCAAACGTTTAAAGAGTATTACTACAATTAAGCGAAACTCCCAATGTAATTACGTACTTGCAAGGCCTTCCAAGTTTTTTCTTCTGGATGTGTCTTGTGGTGCTTGGTCTTCTGTATTCGTGTGGTATATTGAATCTGTGTTTTGAAAACAGTCGGCCTCTATTTAAAGTTTCTGGAAACGACATTGATACGGCGTATCAGTTTACTCGATATGCCATATCTAGGTAACTTCGCGTGGGGTCCAAGATTATTTTATTCTGGAATATTCACACACCGTCATAGGATATGGCGGATCTTCAATGCTCATACGGCATATCACCTCTTCGTAATCTTGGAATGTCTTGGTGAAGTCTTCAAGTTAATACGTCGCATCTCTTGGATGTCATGCGCCGTATCTGGAGTAGAATAACTTAGATCTTCTATGTTGACCAAGCTTTCATATACGACGTATGGGGAAACCCATACGGCGTATTCTTCAAAGTCAGGCAATGGTCTTTATATTTGTCTATGTCATGATGTACGGCATATTTGTCTAGAATGATACGGCATATCTACCTTCAGTTCAGTAGACTTTCCCACCTTGATCTATTTTTCTCCATTTTACGTCCAAAATAGCTAACTTTCACAAAATGCTTGTTTTAACTGAGAAATACAAAAGTAAACGATTAAGTACCAATTCTCAAACAAAGTAATATAAAACAAGCAATATTCATAGGATAAATGATGCTAATAATATGTTGTTATTTGATATCATCAATGAGGCATTTATTAGACCAAGTAGGTTCATCTTTCACTCCTCACGATTCCAATCAACATGCCCCACCCTCCTGTTTATTCTACCCTTCACACACAGGATACCTACTTTATGATTCCTTATCCAAACTCAAGTCAAATTCAGGACTGCAGACTAGCCATAATTACCTAACAAAGGCCTACTAAGTGTCCTGAAATTGAGTTAAGTCTTCAAAGGAATTCAAGATACAAGGCCATCTATTGTGGATGAACGTAAAGATACTCTACCTTCTAGTTCAAAAGATAGAGTATAAGAATATACCTTGTTGATTCCATATTTAAAGATCATGGAATTTGCATATTTCTTAAACCTTATCATCTGCTCATACAAGCCAATTTTAAACACCCTTTTATTCAGGCTAGAATTCTTATAAAAATGAGACATCCCAAGTTTCTTCTGCTGCCTTAACTGCAATTTTTTTCTTGGTCTTTAAGGACATTAATTTTGTTCTCACTTCATCACAAATTATCTTGATAACCACATTTTTGTCTTTCTCTTCCTCTCTGAAAATTATGATATTTCTTTCTTGCCACAGAAAGTAAACAGTGGCTGCAAGACATGGTTTCGTTATAACAGTCCAAATGTGGTTGCACTTGTTGTCTTCTGCTAATGTAGTCACTATTTCATCCCAAGTATTGGCATTCTCAACTATCTTGGTTTTCACTTTAATAATGATAACATCAAATTATCCTGAATATTAAGTGTCAATTTCCCCCGATAATGCTTGTAATTTATATCATTTATATGGATTTACGCTTGTTTTTCATTATATTTTAATTTCAGGTAAATTACAAGCATTTGAGCTAAAAAGACGCGGAATTGGAGAGTTTACTGAAAATTTATCATAGTATGCTCACTTTGAAGAAGTTACGGTGTAACTCCTCTCTCACATTACGCCGTAACTAAAGCGTGACTCAGAAAACCAACTTATCAGAAGATTACGGCGTAACTCTCCCAAAAGATTACGACGTAACCATATTAGGTCAAATGAGGTTCCGTGCCGCTGATAATTACGCCGTAACTCATGCAACAACTACGGCGTAACCAAGAATTATTGAAGATACGGCGTAACCCATTCTAAGGTTACGCCGTAACCAGCAGATCTAGTGCAATTTACGAAGAATTAGATGATTACGGTGTAATTATTTTATTAGTTACGCCGTAACCAAGATCTGGCCTATAAATACCCCATGATTTCTAGCATTTCAGAGCATCCCATTTCACACACAACAACCAAAGAACATGGGAAGAAGCCAAAGGCAGGTCTAGAGGAGCATACGGAGCTATCTCCAAGGCAGAAATCACTCCCCTACGATAAGCATTAGCATTTTATCTTTCTTTACTTTCGATTCATGTATTTCGTAACATTAAACATTGAATTGATTTGTATGGTTAATATGAACGGCTAAGCACCTCTGGTGCTGGCCTAGTTATGATTCCTTAATTGTTTTGTTTGCGTTTACATTACTTTCGTATAATTATTTCTAAGTGCATGCATGCATAGTTTATTGGTAGCTACCCTTGTTTCGGTAGTTTTGAATGGCGGTAGAGGCTAGTTGCTTAGGAGATATGACCAACTGACCCTAAGTGAGTAGACTGAGACGGGAAGGGTAAGATATGACCAACTGACGACCCTTTCTACTTGTGCGATTTGACCAACTGATCAACTACCGTTTGGATGAACTTAAGAATTAGGTGGTGAGTGTCTAAGATGCTAGCGCCCTGGCACTCACTATTATAATTCTAGCATGTAGCGGAACTTAATGACTCGGCTTTGGGGACCAGAAACAACTGGACTTATGAAGGGACACCTGACTTCTCTAGTGGTGGCATCTTTGCTAATAGGTTAGGGCGAACTGACCAAATGCTCTCCTCTCGACTTTGACCCCACCTGAAGTAATTGGAAGTAATTAGACGTAGACAGTACTAGCTAGGATGAATAACTAGGTTAGCACCACTCTCCTCTATTGATCACATCTTTGCCTTTATTTTCGTTAGTAGTTAATTAGTTAATTCGATAGCAAAACTATCTTAAAATCTGTGACACCTAGACTTAGTATTAATCCAACACACATAGCTCTTGGGACGACCTCGGTTTTACCGAATACTACACTACACACGACCGGGTACACTGCCCGTTAGTGTATTAGGGTAGACCATAGGTATAACGAGACACTATAAATATTAAAACCTGGTCAGTAAAACCTGCATCAAGTTTTTGGTACCGCTGCCGGGGAGTTATATTAGGATTGCTATTAAGTCTTTCATTTTTGTTTTGTTTTAAAATTTTCAATTTCTCTCGATCACTTTTCAAGTTTTCAGGTACCATGGAAGTTGTTAACATTGATGACCTCACTCTTGAGGAATATTTAGCGTTGACAAGAGAAGAACAAGGGCCGGGGCTCGTAAGACCAGCAATTGGAGCTAATATTGATTTCGAGATAAAAGCTCAATTTATGAGGGAATTAAGAGCAAGTCCTTTTTCTGGAAATACCTCGGAAGATGCTTACGAACACGTCGAAAATATTGAATATATCACCAGCCTGTTCAATACACCAGGAGTTTCAAAAGATGCGCTTATGCTCAGAATTTTTCCGATCACTCTTACGGGAGCCGCTAAACGATGGGTTAATAGATTACCAGCTGGAACCATTGATACGTGGGCTCTCCTTAAAAGACACTTCATTCAACAATATTGTCCACCATCTAAAGTATCAAGACAACTAGCAGACATACACAATTTTAAACAGGATAATAGTGAAACATTGTATCAAGTCTGGGATAGATACAACGATCTCCTCTACAAATGTCCTACACATGATCTAAACAACCAACAAAAAGTCAACATCTTTTACAAAGGAATCAGTGTGACTACAAGACAAATGCTGGACTACCAAGGGCCAATTCCGGGTATGACTCCTGCTCTCGTAATTGAAGCCATTCAAAACTTGCCGATCACTCTCAAGAATGGCACGATGGAGGAAACAACCGAAGCCTGGATAGAGGTCCCATAAGCATTGCCGCCATTACAAGCAAATTGGAAAACCTTGGAAAAGATATGAAGAAGCTCCAGGAAAATGTGCATGCTATTCGAGTAGGATGCGATAAAAGTGAAGGAGGAACTTAACCAGAGATTACCCTATGAAAAATATAAGCCCCCGAATCGAAAAGGTTATGTATGGAGAAGGAAAACCCTTCCATCAAGGTTATGATCAGGATTCTTTCAAAACAAGAAGTTCTTCACTCGAGGAATCAATAATAAGTATCTGGAAGAAGATAATAAGCGACAAGCCAACAGGAATGCATTGTTCAAAAAATTCCAGTAAACTAGAACCACTCTCCTTGCTCGGCATGAGGATCCGGAAGAAAGCGAAAAGGAACCGGGATAAAGGAAAATGAAACTAATCAAGACAATTGGTGTGATGATAGTTTCGTAAAACCATATTTTCCAAAGCGGAAAACCTCTCTATACCCCTTTCGGTATGATAAAGAGGAGCTCTCCGGATTTCGAAAACAAGCTATAATCACATGTGACAAAACGAGCTTTCCAGAGGAAGAAAAACATACAGTAGAAGCATTATGGAGAATGAAGTAAAGTTAAGCGATGCTCTGCAGTCATCCTGAATCAGATCCCTCTTAAGGAAAAAGACCCAGGAAGTTTCATTCTCCCTTGCTCTATTAATAATTTACATAATATCAATGCCTTAGCTAACCTAGGGGCTAGTATTAGTATCATGCCATTTTCCATGTGTAAAAGATTAAACCTTGGTCCTATCAAACCCCTTTGCATGACTATTGAAATGGCTAATAGAACGGTTAGCATACCCGGAGGGATAGTTGAGAATGTGCTCATCAAAATCAATAATTTTACTCTTCCTGTCGACTTTGTTATTTTAGACATGGAAGAAGATCTCGACATCCCATTAATTTTGGGCAGACCCCTTTTGCCAACTGCTCATGCAAAGATTAATGTTTTCAAAAAAATCATCACATTAAAAATCAACGATAGGAAGCTTACCCTGAATATGGATGACGTTGGAAAATGTCACCCTGTCGAAACTGTTTGTGTTATCAAGAAAGGAAAAAACAAAAATATTCCTTCCACCATCACACACAAGCACTGTGCTACTAATGATCGTAATACGCAGGGAAGGAAAGTCAAAGATCACGTCAAGGGAAAAATACAACGCGACAACACCTCGAAAACAAAGGAAAACGATTCTGAAGACATATGGCATGAAGTTCAGAAAGTGGATTACAAGTACTTTCCCAAATTAAAATACCATTGGTACGGCTATCCCTATTGACAACGATAAAGGATATGATCTCTGGGCTTCATGCAACCCTTATGTGGACATCTGTGACAGTGGACATGTCAAAGAAAGAGTAAAAAACAACAAGTACTTATGGTCCTCAACCAATGACAAAGAGATAACATTCGAAGCTTGGGTACGAATCAGGTATGGGGAAGTTGGCAATGATGATAAAAGAAAAATATGGACAGATCTTTGCCTCAGTGAACCCTCTGAAAATAATCATGAAGCAACAATTAATTCAACCACGGATCAGGGGCTCATTGATCGAAACCATTGGTGTGAAATAATAAATACCATTGATGGGGATTCTTGGGCCTCGTGTGATCCTTACGATGACAACTGTAATGGAGGAAGTAGTGCTGATAGAGTAGGAGTTGACGAATTTCTATGGAATTCAACAACTGACAATAGGTGAACCGAGTTACAATGGTCAGGTAGATTAAGATTTAACGATTGGATCAAAATCAAATATGGAAAAGTGGATACGTCCACTAAAAATAAATTTTGGAAGGACTGCATGAACGAAGATAATCCTGATAAAGAGACTCCTCAAGATACTGGTAACTCAACAATTGATGACAAGGTGGACACAAGAGAAGATTGCAAGTATAGGCATTTGGATGATTCAGTTGAAAGCAATTCCAATGATTACGACATAAATGGAATCATAAATCACCAGGAGCCACGATGTAAGGCAAAGATTGCTAACCTAGAAGATGAGGAGTATGAGCTAAGGAGGTGCATGCTTCTTGGGATTCAATATAAAAAACCACCACCGATTGTTGCCGAAAGATATGAATTCACTAGGTATCATTTGGGGCCGGACGAAAAATTCTGCAAAGTTCGGAAGATGGGGACCAAAGAACACCTCCCATACTGCTACCAATGTCGCGTGGATCCGGTATAATTTGATGATGGATGTGGAGGAAGTTGGCCAAGTCCAAAGGCCACCATAGAGCCCCGAGGCTCTGAGTCTAACTTAAAGACTCGTAAATAAAGAAAAGTGCTCTTTCGGGATACAACCCTAATTATCCCTTTCTTTTGTGTTATTTCCAATTCTATTGGGTTTTGTGCTTTTAACCATTTTTGCAGGAAACGAAGATAAGTTCTTTGCTGCAGCATAATGATATGACCAGAGCTACGGCGTAACTCAATCTCATGGTTACGCCGTAACAGGCCCCTTGTAGCAGAACTTCAGAAGCATTACCAATTACGACTTAATCCAATGTCAATGGTTACGCCGTAGCTACACTCTTGCAGTGTATGCCAGGTTTTGCCTAGTTACGGCGTAACTCCTTATAAGAGTTACGACGTAACTATCCTCTGCTTTACTTCTTTCATTTTAAACACAATAACCTTGTATTAGTATTTAAATGAACTTCGTGGGTGTGTTCCCTGTAAACCCTCACGAGACTTCACTCATTCACTTGGGACACCAAGTGGTTTAAAAGGCTTGTTGCATATGCTAAATGCAACCGTGATTCCTAAGAAAGTGAGTTAGGTTTGTTTTTCATTTTTCATTTTTTTTCTTTTTAGAATTATGCTTGTCGGTAGTGTGATTTCAGGGATTGAAGTTTGCTCGTGGATGCTTATACGAAGGCACGACTCTTTTCGTGGGCCTTCTTTCTTTTGGAGCAAATTTCAAGGAAGTTCTCGCTCTAATTCTACTTTTCTCTTCACCTTTATTTAACGCTTAGTACAAAAGGGATTTTGTACAATTCAAGTGGGGGGACGGGAGTAGAATTGTCTCTTGAACTTTATTTTACCCTCGTTTTTCTAGTTTATTTAGAAAAATTATACCATTTTCAAAATTTTGACATGTTTTTCTTAACCTAACTAGATTAGACCTTAGCCGAGCACATACAACCCTTGATATTATATGGTGAGATTAGCCTTATCCGTTTCCAATATTTTACCCCAAATCCACCAAATTATGAGTGTGCCGGTAGCTTGTAAACTTTAGAACTTGGCCTTTGCATCATTTCGAGACCATAGAAGAGGTATGTTGAGTTAGCTTGATGTATTTGGACTTTTCAGTTTAAGAAAGCAGTATTATAGGATTATCACCCAAATAGCCTACCATTGTGTGTCTATCGATTAGTCACCTCGACTTCTCGACCCTCATGTGAAACCCTTTTGTTGCACTCACTTTTAGTGCAAGATACCCCTAGATACACCCATCTGAGCCATTCCTTTCATTTTGTTAACCCAATATATTGTTTCATTACACCTTTACACCTTAGCCTACCATGTAGTCTTTTTTTGTGATTGGGAAGTCATCATTTGCCTAAGTTCAAGGTTCAGGTGGAAAGGTTCGGGAATCACGCTTTCGTCGATGACATATTCTTAAAGATTATTGAAGACCCCCCGAATTCCCATTGTTCATCTCAGGTGGGGGGTGTTATGTTTATGTAGGAAAAAAAATAGTTATGTTATTTAGTTTATTGTAAAGTGTGATGTTATAAGCACTATGTTATGAGCTTTATATAGATTTAGTATCGAGGAGGCCACCTCGGTCACATGAGAAGATTAGAGTTGGTAATTGTGCCAACAGTTGAAGAAAAGGTAGTGTGCCCATCATGACGTCCTCTAATGACACATCTACCTAGTATTTCATGATCCAGTTTCTAAACTTCAAAGCTTGAACTTTGGGCGGACGGTAAGTGGTGATGACTTGGTTATAGATTTAGACTATCTGCTTGATTTTTATTTTACACCATTTATATATCTCATGTCTTATCCTACCCTTTAGTCATGAAGCGTGTCTAGGTGATGCAGCGAGCAATCTTTGGTGTCTTGGCCATGGATTTAGTCATGTATCATTGATTTTGTCCATTTCGCCGTGGCATGTTAGTAATGACAAATCACCCTTAACCCGTGTCGTGTCTACCCATATTGCCTTCAAGAATTGTTTTGTCCTTAACTCTAGTGGTGGAGATTTGTGTAACCGCCAAGCTTATGATAGAATACATGCTATGACTGTGCGATTGAGTGATCACCCTAAAATTGACACTTAGAATAGTTGAGAGATTTGAGTGTTTCGTTCCCATTTCGTGAGGTGTTCGGCTTTGTTTTATTCTAGCATAAGGGATTTGTAAGCTTATATTTTCCAGGTAATGGGAGATATCTTTTTACGAATACTAGCCGGGTACCCGCGCACAGCGGCGGCGATAAGTATAGTTATATGTGTTTGCTTACCCGTTTAGTGAATTCGTTTCACAACACTTCGAATGTATATGTGTTAGTTGTAAGTGTTTGTTTGGGTTACCCGTAACTTTTCCGTAGCTTTCCCGCGACATCATTATTCCCGCACATAGAAATACTCTCGCAATCTCTTACGCGTCAAACACTACCCCAAAAGTATATGATTTTGACGAATCAAGATTATATTGATTGAAATAAATGAAATAAAAGTTAAAGTTGTAAAAATTTGAATTAAAATAAAATAAACCCATTAAAAATATAAAAACTAAAAACTCATAAAAATATATCAAAATGGATGTTGAATTAAAGAGCATAAAATTTTAGAAAATATGGTGAAATTAGATTATTAAAAAAATAAGTAGATAAAAAGATATTTTAATTTAAAAAAAAAAGATGAATTTTTAGTTGAGAAATGACACATGTCATTTTATAATTGGAGCTATTTATCTTAATTTTTAGTGGTTAGGAGTTAGGTTTGGAGTTTGTTAGAAGTTAGGCTTGGAGTTTGTTAAGAAGTGACACATGTAATCTCATGATTGGAGCTCCTTATCTTAATTTTTGGTTAAAAAAACTCTTTCCATAATAAGCAAGTAAAAAAGTTTGAATTTTTAAGCCTTCTAATTTTAGAAGGCCTAAATGCATTATAAAGTAGTATAGATATCTAATAAGGTCTACTTGAGGGCAAGTAGAGTTCAAGTGGGGGATATTTGATAACATCAAATTATCCTGAATATTAAGTGTCAATTTCCCCCGATAATGATTAATTTATATCATTTATATGGATTTACGTATGTTTTCCATTATATTCCACTTTCAGGTAAATTACGAGCATTGGAGTTAAAGAGACGCGGAATTGGAGAGTTTAGTGAAGATTTATCATAGTATGCTCACTTTGAAGAAGTTACGGTGCAACTCCTCTCTCACATTACGCCGTAACTAAAGCGTGACTCAGAAAACCAACTTATCGTAAGATTACGGCGTAACTCTCCCAAAACATTACGACGTAACCATATTAGGTCAAATGAGGTTCCGTGCGTGATAATTACGCCGTAACTTATGCAACAACTACGGCGTAACCAAGAATTATTGAAGATACGGCGTAACCCATTCTAAGGTTACGCCGTAACCAGAAGATCTAGTGCAATTTACGAAAAATTAGATGATTACGGCATAACTATTTTATTATTTACGCCGTAACCAAGATCTGGCCTATAAATACCCTACGATTTCCAGCATTTCAGAGCATCCCATTTCACACACAACAACCAAAGAACGTGGGAAGAAGCCAAAGGCAGGTCTAGAGGAGCATACGGAGCTATCTCCAAGGGACCTACGATAAGCATTAGCATTTTATATTTTCTTTACTTTCGATTCATGTATTTTGTAACATTAAACATTGAATTGGTTTGTATGGTTAATATGAACGGCTAAGCACCTCTTGGTGCTGGCCTAGTTATGATTCCTTAATTGTTTTGTTTACGTTTACATTACTTTCGTATAATTATTTCTAAGTGTTTGCATGCATAGTTTATTGGTAGCTACCCTTGTTTCGGTAGTTTTGAATGGCGATAGAGGCTAGTTGCTTAGGAGATATGACCAACTGACTCTAAGTGAGTAAACTGAGACGGGAAGGGTAAGATATGACCAACTGACGACCCTTTCTACTTGTGCGATTTGACCAACTGATCACCTACCGTTTAGATGAACTTAAGAATTAGGGGGTGAGTGTCTAAGATGCTAGCGCCCGGGCACTCGTTATTATAAGTCTAGCATGTAGCGGAACTTAATGACTCGGCTTAGGGGACCAAGAACAACTGGACTTATGAAGGGACACGACTTCTCCAGGTGGTGGCATCTTTGCGATAGGTTAGGGCCGACCAAATGTTGTTCTCTCGACTTTGACCCCACTGAAGTAATTGGAAGTAATTAGACGTAGACAGTACTAGCTAGGATGAATAACTAGGTTAGCACCACTCTCCTCTATTGATCATATCTTTGCCTTTATTTGCGTTAGTAGTTAATTAGTTAATTCGATATCAAAACCATCTTATAATCTGTGACACCTAGACTTAGTATTAATCCAACACACATAGCTCTTGGGACGACCTCGCTTTTACCGAATACTACACTACATACGACCGGGTACACTGCCCGTTAGTGCAGTAGGGTAGACCATAGGTATAACGAGACACTATAAATATTAAAACCTGGTTAGTAAAACCTGCATCAAATAGCTTCTCATACTTCTTTTGCATATCCACATTGCAACATCCATTCCTCTAATATCTTCTCAAACATGGTGTGTACTTAACCTGTTTCCCATTATTGGTGACCCATATGGTATTGTCATGTTGATCATTCAAGGTTGGAACAACTAAGTTTTGTAAACAATCAAATCTGTTTGCCCAATCATTATTCCACTTCCATCCATTTTCATCAATTGCTTCACAAATTTTACATTGATCAACAAAACCAATAGCAAAAATTTCTCTTTTACTAATAGACTTTGCAATTGCTTGATTACCATTCAAAGTATCATGTCATACTGAGATATCTTTGCCATTTCTAACCATAAAACTCAAGTGACTTTCAACAAACTTTTAATGCTCCAATATTATTTTCCAACACCAACTATCTCTATTTAACTTTCAACAAACTTTCTATGCTCCAATATATTTTCAAACCTAAAAATCCTTTTTACTTGATATTACCATATGACTTAGGAATCCGAATTATTTATTACACGATTATGTGAAGTAAGTAAGTAAAGTTATTATGAACTACTAGATGGGAACCCGTACATAGCAATGAGATTTTATAACGGTACATAGTTGTAGTAATAAAAAAATTACGGGTTATACACGAAACATAACCCGGTTTGACCCGGCCAGTTCCACTGGTTGAACCGGTTCCAGTCGAAAAATGGGTCAAATTCAATCGGTTTTTATATTTTCGAAACCCGGCTAGACCCGTCGGGTTTGAAGTGACTCGGATCAACCCAATTTAAAAAAAAAACACACACACACACACGCACACACATATATATATATAGGGGAGAGTTAATGTGAGATCAAACTTAAAGTTGTAAAAATAAGATCTAGTCTAAAAAATCACTAAAACATTTATAAATAACAATTTTTGCAATAATACACAAAAAAAATAATATTTTAATACAAATTAACATTTACTAATAACCAAATGTTACATGAGTTTGGATTGGTGATACACCTGATACACATTACACTAATAAATATTTCAAAACATGGTACACATACAAAAACATGATTACACTTCTAATCAAAGTGTATCACCTAGGTTACGTAAAATTTAAAAAGAAATCTATCAAAACTTTAACAATTTTAGTTCTAGTTAATAAAAAATTTATTTTTGTTGTAAAGATAATGTCACGAGTCAAATTTTAGTTGGATCTCATTTTAACCATTTTAAGTTTGATCTTATTTGATCTAGATTTTATATATATATATAAGTAGGCATTTGGCATTAATGTCACCAGTAATTCAATTTCATGGTTTTTTATTTATTTTTTTGGTAATTTTCGTTTTTTTATTAAATAATTTTGAAAATTGTTTATAAAAAAGGAGCCTTGCAAGGATTGAACCTTGGTTATTTTGATAAATAACTTGTGTGTTTACCACTTAGGCAACAAGTTATTTTGATTATTATGTTGCATATTATAATTTATAAATGGCTATAATTATAAATCTATGCAACCAATTATGTAGGAGAATCCCTATAAGTTAGGTAACCTTAAAAACTTATATACGGTTCATTATATTTTTTTCTCAAAAACCCTAATATCATTTTTTCCTCACAATATCTTCTAATGTTCGGTTGGAAATTTGCATGGATATTTCACATGGGAAGCTCGAATGAAAGTTATAGTTGGTACCGTAAAAGCGTAAGTAGTCTATATTCTTTGGGTGCTATTCATTTGTTCTTACGTGGAATTTTCATCAATAATCTCATTAAAAGAATTGTTTGCAATTTGCAGGCTTACATATTTGCATGAAGCTATTGAATCAAAAGTAGTGCATCGAGATATCAAATCAAGTAATATACTAATGGATGCTGAATTCAATGATAAACTCTCTGATTTTGGAATGGATGCTGAATTGTTTGGCAAATCTTTTATGTCACCTGTATGTCAGTGCATTTTTTGTTTCATAGGGTTTTAGTTTGTAACTATTATTACTATTAACCTTTTGATTTGTGCCTATTTGTGGTACCTGCATACTTATATGTTGCAAACATGTTTTGAATTACATAGAGCATACACGTGGCCCTTCAAATTCTTGAAACCGGAGGTTTGCATCGCTGACTCCAGGTGGGAGCAAATATCAACAAGTTTATGTTCTTACAATTCAAGGGGTTTAAAATTGTCATTTAACAAAATGTTTTGAACTGCTTTTGTTTCATACTTTCTGAGCTCAGGGCTTTAGCCTCCTCCGGAACATGGCCTGCAAATTTCACATGGGCACGTCCGCACGCTGGTAAGCGAATTTCAGCACTCTCATCAACTTTCTCTAATTAATTTTCTACTTTGTCATTGTAACGTACCTGTTTGTTATTTTCCTTTTATCTTATGTAAACTTGCATCCTGATAGCCCTCCAGTATGTCGCCCTCTTCCTTTACCTACTTGATCCGAATACATATATACAAAGTATAATCTTGCTTAGTTTCATGTAATTTAACGAGGGATTGATCTTTTTGTTTCAGCTCCTGTGCTCTCACTCTTTTGTTCTTGGTGTCAATCCAAATTTGAACAACTACGGTGAAGATCAAATATTCCGCATGTTTACAACTGCTGCACTTGAAAAGACGTGGGTGCCTGGTACTTCGAACGTGCTCCAATATCTACTCTCCATACAGGGTCTGATTTTGAATACAATGCCTTTGTTTAATGGGCTTCCATCGTTGGGTGACACGTCTGGAGTATCACTATCACCTTCCTTACTATACAGCGAGAATATCCTTATAAAATCGCTAGAAACAATGGTGTGTACCATGGCCAAACCACCCAAGGTAATCAAAACAAACATTTTGTTTCTACTTTTGCTTATTGAGTATTTGCTTATCTTATTAGATGTTGTATGATGCATCCAGCACTTTGAGGTTTTTGTGGCTGGGTATTTTCGCAAGCGTGCACATGATATACTAATGCCATGCAAGTATTTAGGACTACAAGGTTCAAGTAAGCACACTACCTGTACCACAAAAAGTTATGTTCAGCATTTAACTAATATTAGTGATCTGTATTGACAAACTTGGTTGTAACTATACGTGGCACACTGGCATGTATAAGTGGTCTGGTAACAAGTCATTTAGAAAAAGAAGTGTGTTATGGGTCAAATATAAAACTATCATATGTTCTTGATTTAAGTACATTTCTCTATCAAATGTTTGTTAAATTTCTTAAGCTGTAGATAGGCAACTGTATGTAAGAGAATGTTGGACCTTAATGTTATAGAAGAAAAGAATAGGGTAGTTTAGTGTATATTTATGTTTTAGATTCACAAGTTTGTAAAGCCTTACTTGTAACGCATTTGGTTATGGGTTGGGTCAAAGGGGTAGTTTAGTTTGTTAGGGTATAATGGTTAAAATTAGGTTGTGTTTTAGGAATCATAATCATTATTCATATAGTATATATAGGGCAAGAATTCTGTAAACAACACATCAATACAATTTATAAAAGCATTTATCGTTTCTATACTTCAGAATAATATAGCATATCTTGTTTCTTTTTCGCTTGAAACACAACGTACAATAAAAGGAATTACAGGCATCAAGATAAAGGAATTACAGTTGGCATCGAGCGTTTTTTCGATTCAGGAAGTAGAAAATTGATCGGAAGGCGCTTGATTATCATTAGCATTGATTATCAACGGTAAATGATCGTTTTTGATTGTCGGAGAGGGGATTGATTGTCATTAAGCGGATTGACAATCATTGGCAAGACGAGTTGACTTTCAACAAGGGTTTGATCAAACACCGTAAATCAAAGAAACCGTTGTTTTTCTAAGAACCTTTTACAAATATAATCAGTATTTTTTTTACTCTTATTATCGAATTTGGAGGCATAAATAAGAGCATAATCAGATTAGTATTTGTGAAAGGAAGGTAAATTTAATTAAAGATTGGTAGAAAGAAGAAAAGAAACATGACCGGGGATTCTTCAAAGAAGAATGAAAATGTAGCAAAGGAAGGAGGATTATCGTTAAACTTCCGGTGCCAATCCTCAACTCTACAAATTATACTATTTGGGCATTAAAGATTAAGGCAATCTTTAACGTCCATGGAATTTGGGAAGATGGAACCTCAAAGGAAGAACAACACAATTGCAATGTTATACCAAGCACTTCCGTAAAACATGATATTGCAAATTGCTAATCTTACTAAGGATATTTAGGATGCATTGAAGGTGCGACATGTAGGAGTTGATAGGGTTAAAGAAGCACGGTTACAAACACTAGAGTCAGACTTTGAATCACTAAAGATGAATGTTATTCATGTCTATGCTGAAAGATCGAGATTGCATCACAAACAGCCTCGACATACCTTGGACGATAAGATTGGTTCGTAAACTTTGGGCTCAGACGAAGCTTTATTCAAATTGTTGCGCAATTGAACAATTTGCCGATCTTATCTGATACCATTCCAAAGCTCAAGGCCTTTGAGGAACGCATTATATGTCTAGTAGACTTCTATTCAAAGCGCAAAAGTGAGAAGGATAAACACCAGAGATGTGAACATTGTGGTTGTGGAAACTCAAATCATGGAGACTTTGGGCGAGGCGGGAAGAGGTTCCGGGGAAAGGTCAAGCTTATAGTCGAGTGCAACTCACATGTCATAAGTGTCATGAACTTGGGCATTACAGGAACGAATGTCCAAAATCAGAGAAAAATGATGAGGCAAACTGATTGGATGTAGATGATGAACCAACATTAAAGACAAGTTATGAAGATTAGATTTGCGTCATAACATTAGTGAATGTTGGACCTTTAATGTTATAGAAGAAAAGAATAGGGTAGTTTAGTGTATATTTATGTTTTAGATTCTGTAAGTTTGTAAAGCCTGTAATTATGGGGTCAGGGTCAAAGTGGTAGTTTAGTTTGTTAGGGTATAATGGTTAAAATTAGGTTGTGTCGGAATCTATAGTTGGTATTCATATAGTATATATAGGGCAAGAATTCTGTAAACAACACATCAATACAATTTATAAAAGCATTTATCGTTTCTATACTTCAGAATAATATAGCATATCTTGTTTCTGTTTTTCTGTTTGAAACACACCAGAATAACAACCAGATACGAAAGGAATTACAGTGGCATCAAGATACGAAAGGAATTACAGAGAACAGATAAAGTGATGGTTGATCCTTGAGGGTTGCAATATAAATTATATGTAGACTAACCTTTTAAATTACAAAATGCTTGAACCTATATATATATTTTACCATCTGCAACCAACACATAGTTTGTTAACTTTCTCTTGCTAGCTACCTGCTATTAAGATGTAATGTTATTGCTTTCTCATGTAGCTCTTTTTTCTTTGTGTTTCTAGAATTGGTGAAAAAACATTTACAGGTTAGGGAGAGGTAACAGGAGGTTTTCCTACTACACGCATAATGTTATTAACAAGTTTGTTGATGTTGATTGTTCTCCCTGTTCAAGGTACTCACAAGGTTCGAACAAGCCACCCTGTTTCTTTAAGTAATTTGTTTCTAATCTTAGCTCAATGAGGTTGTCGAAGAGTTTATATATGAATATTACTTAAATAGTAGAAAGTTAATATGACAATCCTATATGTTACCCATGTAATATTCATAAGCAATTTAGAATTTACTAAAATGGGATGCGTCGAATAGTAACTATGCCTAAACACTAGAAGCTGATTATTTGTCACTCTCGAAATATGATGCCAAACATTCGTGATCCAGATATCTTTATACTTGAGTTATGACCAACTTTTACAAGACAAGGGGCAGCGTTACATAAGTTTGATGAGAATAAGACTGGTGTATCACAATCTCCGTGTAAAAAAAAGACTCCAGTTACAATAGGTGGACACATCTACTTTTGAGAAGCCTTGGGCTGTAAGTTATACCTTATCGTTATGTTTTCTTGGTATGAATAAATATTCTTGCATTTGTTAGCTATCATTCAAGAATTTGAATGCTACGGAAATGAGTCATTTATGAGGTCTTGGTTGGTGGCCACAAATACTTTACTGTCAAAACTTTGTTTTAACAACAATATAATTCATGAATTATACTACAAAACCAATTGTGTTACAAGGGTTGTTTATAAGACCACAGACTAATTCTTATATTCAGGTAACGTTTCGATTATAATTGTTTGTCATATGAAATTCTTGAAAGATTGATAAAGATTCTATTAGACTTGAAAAGATTGTAGCTTTTCATTCAATAAAAAAAAAAAGATGATGAGATTACGTCAAGCTAGATATGTATAATAAGTGAAATAAGAGGAGTAAATATATTGACTTAGCTAAAAAAAAAATTAGGTGTTTGGATTTGCATTCATAGTTGTTGAAAGTAGTATCTGCTTATAATCAGATCATTTAGTGTTTGACGAATTTTGATTGTTTTAAGAACACACAAAGGGAATAAGTAAAAAACGGTCATCGGGTGTTACTGTTAATTTTATATACTGCTGTTGGATCGTTTGGGTAGTGTCAACCCAGTGCTGAATAAAGTCGAAGCCTTGTGTTATTGAAGTATCTCTTCAGTTGATAAATTGCAACACAAGGTAGTTTACTCGCGGGATGCTGCTGAAATGTAGCATTGAGGTCCAAATGTAAGTGCTTTTTCCATTTCTTTAGAAGCCACTCTCTATCTAATTTCAGATTTTTACAGGTCTAATGGTTTTAATTTTGCTTTTCTTTAACCTTAAAGTTGCTTAGTTCAAGTTGTTTTCAATTAGGGTCAGTTTTGAGTAGTCTGACCCATTGGTTTAACAAGTCCATTAGAAGCTCATGTTAAGCTCAATATAGCTCATTTTCAGTTTGTTGGAATCCTTATAATATGAGTTTCATATGTTTTTGCTTAATTTGGAAGTTAGAGCTTATATGATGGCTTATTTGTGAGCTTAAATCTATCCTTAGGACTGTTTTAGGCCTGCAGTAAGACAGCAGCCCTTTTGCCTTTTTTTGTTGCCTTTTTAGCTTATATTGCTTATAGGATTTGCTTAATAAAGTTTAAAGTTAACTTTTAGATCTGCCTTTAAGTGCTTAAGAGCTTCTAATACAGTAGGCACAAGCTCATTTGAGCTTGTGCACTTAAGTGCTTTAATTAGTTTTTACTCAATGTTTTTTAGTTCTTAAAAGTCTATCTCAGCCTATTAACTTGATTTAATTAGGATTACAACTGCTTAATAGAATAGTTTTAGGAACCTATTCACTCATTTATACTTAGGATAGCTTATTGAAGCTTATAGTAGATTAGTTTTCTTTAAAAGATTTAGCTTCTTTTGGTTTTTGGCTTATCTCTTATCTGTTAAGTTATCTCAGCTTTTTACCAGCTTAAAATTCAGTTTTCTTAAAATCAGTTTTTACAAAAGTTGTTATCTTCAAGTTTTTAAAGTAAAAAGTAAAAAAAATAAAATAAATTTTCAAAAAAGGAGTCCCAAGGGTCGAACCTGGGACCTCGCTTTTACCTGCAGCACCTCACATACTCACTGTCTTACTAACTGAACCTTAGGGGGTTGCGTCTTCAAGTTCCTTCATTTTAATTCTTTTAGCCAAATGAGCTTTTAGCTTATTTAACTTGAACTTATGGCTTATTTAAGTCCATAAGCTCAACTTAATAAGCTCATAAACAGGAAAAAACAATGGGCTCATGAGCTTTTCAAATAAACCCATAAGCCACCTCATTCAATACCAACATGCTTGAAAGAGCTTCATTTGCGTCAAATTTTAGAACAGTAGATGATGATTTCTCTTCGTCATTCTATTCTGCTAAGTACTCCCAAAATGCAAATGCTTCATTTGCTTCAAGTAACAGAAATAAAGAAACTTTTCACTTACATAGAGATGAGCAGGCTATGTATAAATAGAGAGAAATGGAAGAGAAAGAGAAAGAGAGCAAATGAGACTTGAGAAAGAAAGAAATAGACAAAATGAAATGGAGAAAGCGAGACAAGCTGTAGAAAGGGCTAACAGAGAAGCTCATGAAAGAGCCGCCGCTGAAGCACGTTGAAAGGCTGAAAGGGCTGCTGTTCAGAGAGCCCAAACCGAGGCTCGTGAATGAGCGGCTGCTGAGGCCAAGGAAAGAGCAGAAAAGGCTGCTACAGAAGCATGAGAAAGGACTTCAGTAGAAAAAGGTGTTGCAGAGTCCAGGGAGAAAGAAGGACGGGAGAAAGATGCTGTTTCAAAAGCCCATCGCTTTAGATTTCAGACTAATATTAAAGATTACCAAGGGTTTAATTGGTTGAGTTTTTACATTAGTAACAAGGACAATTGTTGTACTACATATGTTATACGTCCAGGTTTGTATATTGACATAAAAAAGAACCTTTTTGAGTCAAAAAGTATATTATAATGCTAGAAGATCCAATCAAACTAAATTTTAATGACTTTCTAATAAACCCTTAGCTTGCTACAATCTATTAAAGAATGAAAAGTATGTAACATGTTAGTTTCACCAATTGACATAAAGATTAATGTCTTTCAAATACCAGAGCTTCATGAAGCAGAAACATGATGTAAAACATTGTATTATGGCAAGGCTAAGAAGCCATTTCAAACAACTCCCTTTTATTACCAAGCTACCTAAAATTTTGGATAAGGTGCTTTATTAATCATGAGTAAAGAAAGATGATACCCAACATTCCCTTCAGCATATAGTATGGTTTCATGTAAGCTCTTATAAGGTAATTAATAATGTTTTACACTTTAGGTTCATCAATTTCTAGACCGTTCATCAAATACTTTGCAAACTCCAATTGATGAGATGGTATGGAACTATTGAGGAAAAAATGCAAGAGAGGAAAACACAGGGTAACTATTGGCTTGTGAATTTTTGAGACCACTTGGTGAAATTGGTGGATTCTAGGTTAAGTGACAAAAGAAACTTCTCAGGTTTGTTTGTTTCTTGGGGTGCTTTTTAATTTGGATTATTTGCAAAAAATAAAAAAAAAAAAAAAAAAAAAAGCCAGCATTTGGGTTATTTTGTACATCAAGTCATCAAAATATAAAATTTTGTCCTATTTGGGTCATTCTGTGTGTACACAAGTTTTTTAATTGAAATATGATGTTGAACTTTATATAAAAGTGATGAGTATGGGTTAGCAAATGACCTAAATGTGGTGCTAAACTATATAATAATGACTCGAACAAAAAGACTACGATGACAAGATAAATAAAGATACGTGTTTGAATGTATTACAAAGTATTTTATTCCTGCATTATGTAGACTCCAGGAGGGTAAACGAGAATTTTGTTAATGGTATCTCGCATTTGGCAGCTTTGGTTACTAAAGAAGCCTGATCATGTTGATCCGCACAATAAAGGCAAGATTTACACTCACCTTTTGCAGCACATGAAGGTTAAGTACATGGTAACTTCCACAAATAGTAATAATAATACTTTTAACAAACATATGTATAAGTGAATCTATATCATATTTTCTATCATGTACTTTCAGTTTTTTTATTGTAGTATCTGAACTCCTTTGAGGAAATTTTATTGTAGTTCCATTAGTTAGCTTTTATAGCGAGCGGCAAAAACTCTAATGAAAAAAAGGTCTGGAAATTCAAATTAATTTTTTTTAAATAATATGTTATTTTTTTATTTTTAGATCGTGAGTTTGCTAAGGAGCTTGGGGCTGCTACTTAACCGCTTAGTATTAAAATTGGATGGTTTGAAACTGCCTCTCCGCGTAATCCAAATGTTGACACAACTATGATTTTGAAAATGGCATCAGAGAGTATGAAAAATATGAATGTTGAGGACGTAAGACGAGCTGTAGAACAGTTAAAATATACTCAGCCAGATGAGATGGCTGAGATTGGTGCCAAGATGGCAAATGCAACACCTGAGGAGCTTGCTTCTATGCGCTCCTGAGCAGATGCACAGATCAATTATCAGCTAAATGCAGCTCAAATGCTAAAGCAAACGCTAGCCAACTGTTGATATTCTTGAAGGTTTTATACACATACTACATACCATATTAAACATGAGGCTTCATCTCAATTTTGGCAGGGGAATGAGCTTCATAGTCAGGGAATATATAGCGAGGCATCAGAGAAATATTTAAGGGCAAGTTTAGCCTTGTGATCTTAACTTTTTTCATTTTTTTCTTGGCATACACAATTTCATTTATCGATTTTCCATGCTAATTGTTTTATCTATCTATCTCTAGGGCTCTTTGCTAATGTGAGTAGCAAATGTGCATCTTATCCGTGTAAAATTGGCCACGAAGCGGGTCCAAACTGTCTACTTTTAACAAATGTCAAAATAGGTTGGGTTGCGTTTCACCTTATTTAAACTAATTTTTTATTAATTTCTATGCTACTAGGAGCAAGATACTAAAAAGAAATGCAAACTGTTACATTTGAATAATAACAATGACCTTCTTTAGCACTTCTAAGATTATAAAAGTTTAACGCCTAAAACTGAAACCGTATTAAAATTGGATAGATAGTTTTAGTCTAATAAAGTTGTGCATGACCTTTTACATTATTTAATTATCTCTATCAAACAGGAATTCCTTTATATCCTTACCGTTTTTAGTTTTATTTCATTAAACATTTATATAGCTACTGATAAAACTGTTTTTGTCAAGCACTTTAATGAAACTGAACTAAAAAGTACAACTTACGTCTTAAACTAACTAAATATATTCATTTGTATTTTATAACAGCCATTGTTCTGCCAGGAACTGATGATTTCATCCTTAAAAGCCCATGGATCAGGGTGGCTATATGCGATTTATTGATGTTAACAATATTGATGCTTTTATGGAAGATAAATACGCTCAACATCTCATATCCGAGTTGGGGAAAAACAATGGAGGATTTCGGTTCCCATAAATGTGAGTTTGCACGGTTGGAGAGCCAATTAGTTATCTATTGGACGATAGCTGATGATAACATTTGATCATGTTTAAAATGCAGTGGAGATATTGGAAGCATGGTATCCATCATAACAACACAATATGCGATGAAGAAACTTAATACAACAATCAAGAAACCTGATATAAGCCAATTTGGATTCTACTAATGGATTCCACTGAAAGCCAGTTCTCCTTCCTCCCAACTATGGATTCTACTGAAGGCCAAAAGTTAGTTATAACTTTTGGTGGGAAAATCTGTTACTTCTTCTTTTTTCTTTGTATAAATACTCATTTCCATTTCACTTGTAATGATTCATGAAAAGATTTGTAATATCTCTCTCTCTCAATTCCATTACAATCCTAGTGAATCATTTGAATACAAATACGGATTCATTTCTTCTTATGTGATTCCCTGTTTGCTTTCATAACAACTACATTTCTTAACGATTTACGGTTGTTACAATGCGGTATCAAGTTGTATTGAGCCCTTTTACGGCAACCATATTCTTTTCAAGAGTGTTACACTGACATTCTTGATTTTCCGGTTATTTTTTCCGTTTCCATTCCGGCAAGAAACGGTTATTTTCCGGCGAAGTTAGGCACCACTAACTTCACCTGTTCTTTTCACAATCCGATTAGTGTCAGACAATTGTATGGTCACAAGATTAGCCCATTAGTGGTTAAATTCTCTAATCTTGAACAAGATCGAAGCAATTGGTTTGAGTAATCAAGAACAGGTTAATTGATAGTTATCACCCATAGTTGATGAGTTGTGATAATATCATCTCAAGAATGGTGCAAACAAGATCAAATGGTAATCTGCGAGAACCCACATACGTAATCGGGGAATCAGTCTTTAGAAAGTAAATTGGATCGGATGATGGTTGCAATAACATCACTACATATCATCGCTTTGCAAAACAAGGTTGATCATGGTGAAGGTACTAGCCAAAGGAGAGAAAATCTTGGTGGTCTTGGTAATAATGGCAGAAATGGTGGTCAACTGGTAACACAGTATGGAAGAATGTCTAAAATTGAATTTCCAAGATTCACTGGAGATGATGTCAAGGGATGGCTATTCAAATGTAGACAATTCTTTAGGATTGATAACATTGAAGAAGAGATGAAGGTTGAATTGGCATCCATGCATGTGTATGACAAGGCTTTAGTTTGGCATCAACAGTTTGTCAAGAAGTATGGTGTTGGATGTCCATGGGAGTTGTATGAAGGAGAGGCTTTGAAAAGATTTGGAAATGTGTTTGAAGATGCCATGGTTGAACTCAAGAATTTGAAACAAACTAGCACAGTTCAAGCCTATCAAGATAAGTTTGAAGAGTTGCTGAATAGGTTGGAATTAACTGAGTCTCTTGCAATAAGTTTGTTCATTGGAGGGTTGAAGGATGAAATTAGCATGCCTGTGAGAATGTTTAAGCTTCATACCCTGGTTGATGTGTTTACAATGGCAAAAATGTAAGAAGCTACACTCATTGCTACAAAACCAAGGTATAACTCCTATCAACCTAATGTGAGATCTGTTATCTGGTTATGTTAGTAAAGAGGGGGGCATTTTACCAAAACCAGTTAATAGACCTATGGCTTTGCCTGCACCCACAAGAACACCATATGGTGAGAATAGACCCTTTAAGAGATTGACTCAAAAAGAATTGGAGGATAAGAGGGCTAAGAATCTTTGTTTTCTTGTGACCAAAATATGTGCACGGACACAAATGTAGTGGTCAATTGCATTCATTAGAAGTGGTGTTGGATGAAGAAATTGAGTCTGTGGAAGAAGAATTGGCTAATGATGAAATGGGTCATTTGGGGAATTATGATCAGACTTTTGAAATTGATCATAATAATGAAATGGTGGCTCAAATCTCATTGAATGCACTTACTGGTGTATACAATTATCAGAAAATGAGGGTTAAGGGTATGGTAGGAAAACAAGGGGTGCATGTGCTTGTGGATTGTGGAAGTACACATAACTTCATTGATTTGCGTGATTAAAAAGTTGGGTTGTAAGACTAAAACTATGTGTCCTTTGCAAGTGTCTGTGGCTAATGGTCAAGCTATGACCCGGTACCTTGATGTGTTGTGGTTTTCTCGACCATGGGAGAAGACACTTACATGATTGATGCTATGGTATTACCTTTGGGAGGTTGTGAAGTAGTGTTGGGAATACATTGGTTGTCTACTTTGGGAGAAATGGTGTGCAATTTTGAAAAATTAACCATGAGGTTCTATGTGGGCAATAAGAAAGTGCGCTAAGGGGTTCTCAACAGGCTACACTTCAGTGGATGCAACCTAGAAAACAGAATAGTGCTATGTTGAATTCTATGACTTTGTATGTACGTCTGTATCATTTTGTAGTATGGTAGGGACAAGTATGATTGAGTCACAGAAGATTGAGGAAATTTTGGGTGACTTTAAAGGTGTGTTTGAAGTTCCTACTGGTTTACCACCAAAAAGATCACATGATCATCACATTCCTCTTATGCGAAACACTCCTCCAGTTAACATCAGACCCTATAGGCATCCTCCAAGCCAAAAGGATGCCATTGAACAGATGGTTCAAGAGTTATTGGATCTTTGGTGTTATCGAGATCTAGTCGAGTTCTTTTCCTCTCCTATAGTCATGGTTAAAAAGAAGGATGGCAGTTGGAGAATGTGTGTTGACTATAGACAATTGAATAAGAACACTGTCAAAGACAAATTTCCCATTCCTATGATAGAAGAGTTGATAGATGAATTACATGGGTCAGTGGTGTTTTCAAAGCTTGATCTAAGGTCTGGGTATCACCAAATCAGAATGAAGGAGGAAGACATTCATAAGGCGCATTCAGAACTCATGATGGCCACTATGAGTTTTTAGTGATGCCTTTTGGACTCACAAATGCTCCTTCCACATTTCAGTCACTAATGAATGAGATCTTTAAACCCTATTTGAGGAAGTTCACATTGGTTTTCTTTGATGACATCTTGGTTTATAGCAAGTCAATTGAAGAACACATTGTACACCTTCAAATGATTTTGCAAACTATGCAGGCTCACACCTTGTTTGCAAAACGAAGCAAGTGTACTTTTGCGGTGTCTCGGTGGAGTATTTGGGTCATATCATCACTGATAAAGGGGTTGCAACAGATTCTTCTAAGATTGAGACTATGAAAGATTGGCCTACACCCAAGAATGGGAAGCAACGAGAGGATTTTGGGACTCACAGGCTATTATAGGAGGTTCATTAAGGGGTATGGAATAATCAACAAGCCATTAAGCGCCTTATTGAAGAAGAACTCTTTTGAATGGTGCGACATAGCTCAAGAAGCTTTTGGCGGTTGAAGTTAGCCATGATACAAGCACCAGTGTTGGGGTTTCCAAATTTTGAGAAAGAATTCACTGTGGAAGCCGATGCATGTGGGCTGGTATTGGTCTTTGTATTGTTGCAAGATGGTCATCCATTGGCATACCCGAGTAAGGCTTTATCTCTTAGACATCAAGCTTTGTCCACTTATGAAAAAGAATTTTTAGCTGTTATTATGGCATTGGAGAAGTGGAAAGGTTACTTAATGGATAGACATTTTAAGATAAGGACGACCACTTCACCTCAAATACTTGTTGGATCAAAGGCTTACTACTCCTTTCCAAGTTAAATGGTTGCCTAAATTGCTTGGGTATGATTATGAAATTGTCTATAAGAAGGGTAGTGAAAATGTGGTAGGCGATGCTTTGTCTAGGAAAGAAATACGAGGGTCAATTATTGGCAATGATAGCTACTAATGTGACTATTGAACTTCTCAAAGAAATTGAAGAAAGTTGGGTGACAGATGAGAAGTTGGCCAAATTAATAAAGCAGTTTGAAGATCCTAATTTTCAGTCATCAAAGTACACTTGGACTAATGGCCAGTTAAGAAGGAAAGGTAGATTGGTGGTGGGAAGTAATGATGTACTCAGAAAGAAAATCTTCTCACAAGTTCACAATGACTCAGTGGGTGGGCATTCTAGTGTTCAAGTGTGTGCGAAGATGAGTTCTATTTGTTATTGGAAGGGAATGAGAAAAGTGGTTAAGCAATGGATCAGGGAATGTGATGTGTGTCGGAGGCAAAAGCGATCTCGGTGCCTATCGGACTTTACCTTTGCCCATACCAGTTAGAGTATGGAGTGATATATCAATGGACTTTGTGGAAGGGCGCCAAAGTCTCATGGGAAGATTATATTGGTGGTGGTGGGCAGCTCGATGGTATGCTCATTTTGTTTCCCTTCAGACCCTTTCCACAAGTACAAGTAGCACAAGTGTTCTTAGATAACATCTACAAGTTACATGGTTTGCCAAATACCATTGTAAGTGACAGAGACAAAGTGTTCCTCGATGCTTTTTGGCAATCATTGTTCAAGGCTTTGAAAGTTAAACTACAAATGTCAACAGCTTACCACCCACAATCGGATGGACAAGCTGAAGTGGTGAATAGGTGTCTAGAGTGTTACCTCAGATGTATGTCTGGTGAAAAACCAAAAGAATGGACATAGTGGCTTTCAATGGCAGAGTTTTGGTATAACACAAATTTCCACACTGCTATCCAAACTACTCCATTTGAAGTGTTATATGGTCAAACACCACCCATCCACATGCCTTATTTGCCTAGTGAAAGTACAGTTGAGGCGTGGATAGAACAATGCAAGCAAGAGAACAGTGGTTAACATTCTTAAATTTCATCGAAGAGAGCACAAGACAGGGATGAAAAGTTTGGCGGATAAACACAGAGCGATAGGAATTTTGAAGAAGGTGTTTGGGTCTATTTGAAACCACCATACAGGCAAGTAACAACTAGACAAAGTCCCTATAACAAACTCTCAGCTAAGTACTATGGTCCTTTCAAGATTATAGAGAAAATTGGCAATGTGGCTTATAAATTGCGACTTCAAGTGGTACTCAAATTCATCCGATATTCCATGTGTCTCAACTTAAGCTTTGCAAAGGGATGGTTGATAAGCACGGAACTCTTCCTATGTGTGATAATGAAGGACTCCTATCAGTGTTTCCAATGAAAATCCTGGACAGGAGATTGGGGAAGGTTGGTAATAGAGCTGCTGTTTATGTGTTGGTACAGTGGTCAAATGGGATGAGGAAGATGCAACTTGGGAACTTTATACTGAAGTATTGAAGAAGTATCTTGGGTTTGATCAAGAGGAAGCAACGAAGGTGCTATTTGGTATGGAAAGTCAAATGTTAAGGAGAAGAATTTGATATAAGCCAATTTGGATTCTCTTGATGGATTCCAGAAAGCAGTTCTCCTTCCTCCCAACTGTGGATTCTACTGAAGGCCAAAAGTTAGTTATAACTTTTGGTGGGAAAATCTGTTACTTCTTCTTTTTCTTTGTATAAATACTCATTTCCATTTCACTTGTAATGATTCATGAAAAGATTTGTAATATCTCTCTCTCAATTCCATTACAATCCTAGTGAATCATTTGAATACAAATACGGATTCATTTCTTCTTATGTGATTCCCTGTTTGCTTTCATAACAACTACATTTCTTAAGCGATTTACGGTTGTTACAATCTGGTACGTATCAAGTGGTATCAAAACCATGGTACCCCTGTACTTGAAAGAATAGGTTAGGGAACTGATATCCACAATCCAAATATATAGTAGTAATGTCAAGTGTCTGCTTATTAAATTTTTCATGTTATATTGCTTTGCTTATGTTTAGGTTACAGTGATGAAATTGCAATAATTTTTCGACACCAGTATAATTATTTGTTATGTCCCATTATTACACGTTTGTTTCGGATATGAACCATAAATTTCCAAACATAAAAGCGTTTATGTCCCATAATTACATTTCCAAAGAGAAAAGCTTCATATTCTAATTTATTTTTATATTTTTTGATGTTTAGTATCAATGCTATGGACCCAAAATCAAAGAAGATCTTCTTTGCCCTTGCGTTTGAGACAGGTAATTTCCAGTTAATCCATTCTAGGACCGCATTACTTTTTAGTAGTCTGGTGGTTGATCAGATGGTGTTAGTTGATACTTAATAGGCATTAAAAAAACCTGTTGTTTTTACTTAGATGGTGGTTGATTAAGCTAGAGACTTTCATCATAAATCTGTTGTTTTAGTCAGCAATTTTAGTATAGCATATCTGTGATTCTAATCAAGATTAAAAAAATGAGTTCTGATCTTCTTAAAAGCTTGATAGTAAATGATGAGAGGTCGCCGATGCTGATCCTAACACAAACAAACAAGGAGGTAATGACCTGCAACTTTCTTAATCCTTTATTTCTTCCAGTCATAGTTTATAGTTTATGGGTCACTGATACGCTTCTAAAGTTCTTTGATAGTTTATGGGTGACAGATCCCGATGGTTATGGGTCACTGATGTATATTGATTTGTTTCATGTAATCCAGCCTTACCAAATAAGAAAGAAACTAAGAGTTTTTGACTGTCAATGTTTAAACAATTTTTGATAAGTTATAATGGGATAACTACAACTGACATTTTCTTTCTTTTAGTTTTCAGTTTCCACAATGAAAGTAAAAGAGAACACAAAACCTAAAAGGTACCAAAGATGCTATCTCGATAAAAACATCTATCGGTGAGTGCACTTTTCAACTTTAAGCTTATAGTTTGACATTTAACTAAATATTACAAAGCATTTTGTTTAACCGTCAATTAACACTTTAACAACCACGCATGTTAAAAGACTGGTAATGTAAGTGCACAACTTACTTTTTCATAGTTCTTTCATTTGAATGGCAATCTCGACCCATTTTCTTGTGAATATGTTGCTTTAGGGGGCGTTTGGATTAGCTTATTTTTGGGCTTATGAGCTTATTTGAAATTGAAAAAACTCATAAGCTCAATTTTTCTATTTATTATTATTATTATTATTATTATTATTATTATTATTATTATTATTAACTTATCAACTTGAGCTAATTGCTTATAGAAGTTCATAAACTCAACTTAATAACTTTATAATTCACCTACCTGTGTTTCGATAATTCACTTTGAATAAAACAAATACCTAAAACTTTTCATAAATGACATTTTTATGTTTATGATAAAAAATTGATCTCTGCATTTCGACCGATAAATTGAATAGTGTGTTGTAGGATTTGTTGGCGTTGATACCCAAAATACTATTACATTGGTATGACGATTAGAATGGGACCAAAGGATGCATACATTTGTATATGTGAAATTCACTTTCACGTCACATGACGTCATTTTTTGACAGCCCAACCAAAAAAAAAGACCCGCTCCATTGAAAAAAAGAGAAGTATAACTTCTCTGTCAGTTTCAACCGCCTTCGGTTTCTTGTTGTTTGTGGTGGTATAGCGAAAGACACAACAAAGGCACAACTGTGGAGGAGATGGATGATAAGCAAAACCGTCTTTTGCAAATGGGTATTATGTCGCTAAAGTGAAGATCAGAAAGGGATTGATTTTTTTTTTTGATATCAATGGTAATAGCTTTAATTCATATACTCTGATGTTACAAAAAACTTTGTATATTTTAATTGTTCTATTTATGTATTCAATATAAAATTGATATGTTTATATCTTATTTTATGATGCATTTTGAAAGGTTTTTGTTTGCGTTTGAGCATTACGGATTTTTGTTTTTGTATGTTTCCATGATTATGTTGTCCATGTTGTATAACTTCAAGCTCTACAATGTGTGCGTTGATTTAAGGCAAGCATCTCTTGGATTATATATGCCTCATGAATCATTGAACTAATTAAGGAAGTATATATGTTGGATAGTTCTAATCATTGAAAAAAGCTTTGAAACGCTATAGTAAAATATGTCAACAATAATTATAAGTCAATGGGCGGGCTTCGAAAACTAGTATATATATATATATATATATATATATATATATATATATATATATATATATATATATATATATAGGGAGGCGTTATTGTGGTATACACCTTAAAGTAGTAAACAATATGTACACTTATGGACCATTGGATCAATCATAATAGATGAAATCTAATCTTAATTACCTAATTAATTGATGATGGCAATCTTGTAAATAGATGATGTAGAAAACTAGAAGGGGGGGTTGAATAGTTTACCGATTAAAAACTTTGTTTTGAAACTTATTGAAAGATCAATTGATATTGATCTTAAGTGTGTTAATAAAATATGCAAGCAATAAGTAATAAGTAAATAAAGAAAGAAATGATCAAACCACAACAAGTTGTTTATAGTGGTTCGGCCTACAAGGACTCTTTTCCTTGCCCTACTCCACTCCCGAGTCTCACACTCGAGAGTTTAACTTCACTAGTCAACAAGCTCCTTTCACCGGCGGAGAAAACCTTTACACTTCGCTTACACTATTTCCGACACTAAGCTAGATGTCGAGTTCTTTCCAAGGGTACAATTACTCCCACACACAATGTATTTTGAGGACTAAAATACTAACCACTCACACTCACAAGATTATGATGGTTTGATACAACAATGAAGTATGGATCAACACTAGATCATACAACACTAAACAAACAAGACTTCCAACTTCTCGTTGAAGCTTGAATATGACTTGATCTTCTTTGCTACAAAAGAGATCAGCGATATGATAAGCGAGTTAGAAAGGTTAGAGATAAGATATGTATGAGAGTATGTTAGAAAGGGATGAAAAACTACTTGGCTTGGCATTGCTATTTATAGCCAAAATGGACAGAGGCGTCCACGGACGGCCGGACCCTTAAAGGGTTCCGTCAGTACCAAATATTTACCGCCGGTCGGCAGTCAAGATATCAAATCTTGCCTAAGTCAACTCTATCTAAGAGAGATTTTGCAAGATATGAAGAGTACAAATCTTCACAAAATATCTAATGGAATCTTCTAATGATTTCCATGATGTAATACATGATGTCAAAATGTTGTATTACTATTTATAGAATTATGCAAATGCTTAAGTAGTGTTTGGTTTTAAGAACCTAACACATTCTACAAACTACTTATCATACATAATGATTAGAGTCATATCAAGATGTTACTAATTAAAAGTGTAAATGCTTGAATGATGAATATATTGTTTGAGAAAGCTTGTTTTAATATCTAATAAACTTGACAAGCTTTAAGCTTTTATAAATTAAATTTACTTTGTCGTTAACAAAACTTAGGCAAAGATCAAAAATATAAATAACGTTTAATGGCGATATTTGTATTAACAATCTCCCCCTTTTTGTTGAGGACAAAATATAAATTTTATTTTATAAAAAGAAACAAAGTTTGGACAAGAGTTATAAAAATATTAGTTTTAGAACTTGAAAAGGAAATGATAATGTAAGTGTATGAAATTTGACTTTTTAAGAAAGTCAAGTATTATCAATGAGGTTCTGTTTGACTTTTTAGAAAGTCAAATGTATGCAGTTTGACTTTTTTCAGAAAAGTCAAATATGAATAATTTCAAGTTCTATATTTTTCTCCCCACTTTTTGTCTCAACAAAAGAAGAGGCTATCTTGAATGTAATGAGCAGAGCTATATCTCCCCTGTTCAAAGCTCCCCTTAATTTGGGTGCTTTAATGGGAAGATACATGGATTGTGAAAATAAAGCTACAAAAAAATGTTAGTAATAATGATCATTCACAAGCATTTCCAAGCACTATGTAATGACACCAATAATATGATAAACAACATGCATTAGTTAAAATTTTTCATGAATAAAGATCATGAAAAGAGAACACAACGATGTGTTTCTAGTACAAGAAAAAAAAATTATCCGAAGAAAGCAAATAAAAGAAAAACTATTCTAAAACCATCCTAAAGTGATGGTGGATGGGAAAGAGCGTTGAGGCGCTCAAGAATGTGGTTGAGGATGAACCTCATTTCTTCGTGGAAGTCATGGACCATAACCTGGGTCCGTTCCACGGTTTGACCCGTTTGCTCACAAGTTGAGCAACCATGCCTTGGAGGGTAGAAAGTTTGGGGAGGTTGTGGTGGTGGAATGGTGGATGTGTTGGTGGTGTTGGGAATGTTTGGAGTGGTCATGATGGATGCAAGCAAAGCATTTTGCATTTGCATTGTCTCACTTAAGTGAGAATCCACCATGCCTTTGAATTGGTGGAGGTTGTGGAGTTCGGCTTGAATCTCCTCTCTAGTGGGATTGTCATCCCACATGCTTTCCGGAATGTCCTCAATATGAGGAGACATTGATGATGGAAGTGGATGATCCCTGTATAAAGGACCATGAATGTCCTTGTGAATGGGGTGGAAAAGGTCTTGGCCCTAAGGGGGCGTTTGGGTCAATGGATGACCGAGGTGACTCATGAGCGATTCGCTCAATTGTGCCAAAAGATGGCAATGGTGGTGGATGACTTGGCCTAGGAGGCAAGTCTTCTAAGTCCTCTAGAAAAGGATTTGGTGATGTTGGTGGAGTTGAAAATAACTCCATGGGAGTGAGAGTGGGAGACCTTGGTGAAGGTGGTGAGGGGGTTTTGGATGTTTGGATGGGTGCCGGTGGAGGTGAAGTAGGTGGTTTTGTTGGTGGTGGAGTGGTGATCACAATGTGTGATGAAGTGGGTGTAGCTAAGGTAAGAAGTGTATCATCTCTAATGGGAGATGAAATTGAAAGTGGTGAAGATTCGGATGATGAGCTAAGATGAACAAAACAACAAGGCCTTACGCTCATTCTAGCGGTTTTCTTGCAAGGTTTTGGTGATGATTTAGTCATTTTAACTTGGGTTTTGATTTGCTAGATAGTAATGAGAATGAGGAAGGTGTGAAGATGATCATGGTAAAGCCTTTCAATTTATAGAGGTTAAAAAATGTTGAGAAATGTGTTTGATTTGATGTTGAACCATTGAAGAGATGAGGTTCCTCATGATTTGGAAGTGGGTTGAATGCTAGTCATATCACCCAAGTCAATCCATACAAAGAAGATGGAGTGAAGAAGAAAAGATATGCAATAAATGTGTTCTAGTGAGTGGAATTTCCTAATATTCATTACCCGGATTTGAAGGTACAACAAATTTGGTTCCTTCCTTTATGCCAAAGGGCTCCTTGGGTGGATTTTTCAAATTTTTGAATTTTGGTGGAAATGGATTTCTTATATACCTTAGTACATAATACTAGTTCTAATACCAGTATAAACTAGTTAAGATTGATTTATAAGTGATGGAAGATAATTTGGAATCACGAAGAGTCGAAATTCGAAGAGAATTACCGGAGGATCCACGGCACCAAAATCATACACGGACGGTACCCTAAAGGGTTGTCCGTCCATCTGTCACACTGGTACCAGCATTACATAAAGGACGGTACCAAAATTATGGTGCCGTCGATCCGTCGTGGAGTCTTTGAAATATGGACGAGTTCAGTTTTTAGGTGTCGGAAATTTCGAAACTGAAATTTTTCTCAAAACATTATACTAAACATTTCTAATTAGGAAAAGTAAATAGCACATATGTAAACATAGTGGAGCATAGATTTTGAGCAAGGCTTATTGATTTTCACAATATAGTGAAAATGGATAAAATTTGATAGCATACTTGTGCTATCCCCGCATAGAAATTGTTAGCATACACCATTGTTTCAAGTTATATTATCATCTTACATAATAAAAGCAACTAAATAGTATCAAACATTAACGATAATGCATTGTTCCAAACACTCCTTAAAGTATCCTTATTTGTCCAATTTCTTGTAAATCTTGCTCATCATCCTACCAAGACACTTGAACATTCCCTTAGTTTGCTTGAATTCTGCTGATTCATTCTCTATTTCGGGAAGAGACGCATAATACTCATGAGAAGCGAGAGCTTGGAAGACCATCCTTGGAGCTATTTGATGATGATGATGATGGAGTTGGAGGTTTTGCTCTCTTGCCTTTTGTCTTAGCAACTCTTGCATCACTCAAAGGTACAAAGATGTGAGGGATGAGCTCATAGTGTAGATGCATCCCTTTTGGAGTTGGTGGAATTGGAGCGAAGTTTCTATAGAGGCGGGTGAGAAGCATCCCGTATGGAAGAGCAACGGATCCTTGAGTGGGAATATCAATCATTCTCCTAGCTATGTAGTAGGCTAAGTTGAATGGTTGTCGGGTGGACAAGTTGTAAAGCATGTGGCAAAGACAAGCGTTTATGTGATCCCTATTCCCTATGGTGCTAATGACGTTTGCTCTAAGTAACTCCTCCCATTTCTTAAATTCGTGCTTAAGTTCATTTAGCTCCATTCCATATGGATCTCGGTTACTTCTTTTCCCTTCGGTTACTCGGGTTGTATCAGTTTTGGGTTAAAAGGTGTTCACGGATGACATCCTTATCGGCCAAACGGGTTTGATAAGGAGTAGAGCGGTCATTGATTGCATCAAGCTGGTTGAGTGACCACTTATCCGTATAACACAAGTTCCTCGGTTGGGAATTCCTAGTACTCTAAATTGGCTTAAGGTGATGGTGTAGTCATTTTGGTTGATTCTAAAGCTAAGACAAAATTCATCATCATCTTCATCACTAAAACCGGTTACACTAGCATAGAATTCTAACACAAACCTAGGACAAATTGGTTCATCAATGTTAAGAAGACAATCGAATTGAATGGCGGCTAGTTCTTCACAAGATTAGTATCTCAAGGAAGGATGAGTGAATGGTTCTACCCTCATGGAAATACCTTGATTCTAGACCCTAAATATTTCTACTTGTTCCTTGGAAAGTCCTTTGGTTTTGTGATGTTTGGGAATGTAGTTAAGGGTGTCTTTGTGATCATAGAATCTTGCGGCTACCATGGTTATTCCTAAGGACAAGAATTAATATGTTAAAAAAATTAAGATAAATTTCAACGTTTTTGATTCTAGTGTGTGCCTATATGAAAACAATTTGGAGTTGCGGTTATCTCGACTCATTTATGCACAAAGATGGTTTTAGTGGGGTGTTTGGCAAATACCATGAGATAACCCAAATGCTCCTAATTCAATGTGGCTACATTTGAATATATCCGGGAGTGCATATTAGTTATGCAATACCTTTAGTATTCAAGAGCATGCAAGTGATGAAAATTTAACGTTTCTATTTGTATTAGCAATGAAAAAATTGTTTTCCTACAAGTGAGAAGCTTTTCAAAACTTTTGACATGGGGTGTTTGGTTGTTTGAATAAGGCCTTATATTCATTATCTATCAATTAGTGGGAAGCATGATTTGTTTATGCAATATGATAATGTAGTACCTAATTTCAATGACTAGTTATGCAATTTGCCAATTGAATTCATATTTGGTATAAAAGCATACATAAAACCCCATGTAATGATTTGTGATAGTTTTGTGCATAAATAAGAATCCTAGACTCAGAATTAAGAGATGAAATGTAGTTAGGATACTTACAATGATGTTATCTTCAGTGATTAGTGAGTTGGAAGATGACAATAATGAACTTGGTTTAAGTTTTACACGTTTTGGTAAAGTGGGTTTTGAGGAAGAGGATGATTTGTATATAGCAGGTTTTGCTTCTGTAGGCACCACGGACCGACGGCACCAAAAATTTGGTTCCGTCGTGTTGTCGTTTGGTGCCGTGGCTACATATAGCAGGATACAAGACAAATTTGTTTTGTTTTGACTATTCTAATGTTTTGGGCTATGTTTATCCTACATGTTTGGTTCCATTAACCCTAAACCAAGTCTAAGAAGATTAAAAGGTTCTCGTTTAAGAGGCTTAGTTAAGATGTCGGCAATGTTGTCTTCGGGGGATACTTTCTCGATTGAAATGTTTCCTTTTTGAACATTGTCGCGAAGAAAGTGATGGCGAATTTCAATATGTTTTGTACGAGCATGTTGAACGGGATTCTTGCTGAGATCGATGGCTCCTTTGTTGTCGCAAAGTATCACAATGTCGTTGAGATGAATTCCAGTAATCTACGAGCTTGCTTCATCCAAAGAGCTTGTTGACATGCTTTTCGGCTGAGACGTACTCGGCTTCAGTAGTTGAGATGGCTAAAGCCGTTTGCTTCTTTGCAAACCATGAGGTGAGACAATGTCCAACAAAAGTGCAAATACCACTTGTACTTTTTCTATCGACATAGTCACCGGCATGATCCGAGTCGGCATACACTATGGTTTCTACACCCGTTCCTTTGGGATACCATAATCCTAAACACGTTGTTCCCTTAATGTATCTAAAAATCCTTTTCAAGGCTTCTAAGTGTGATGCCTTTGGGTTTTCTTGAAAGCGAGCACATAGACAAACACTAAACATAATGTCGGGTCTACTAGCCGTAAGATAGAGTAGGCTACCAATCATTCCTCTATATTTAGTGTTATCTACGGATTCACCTTCCTCATCCTTGGTTAGTTTAGTGTCCGAGGACATGGGAGTTTTAGTTGGTTTGGAATCTTCAAGACCAAATTTCCTAAGCATGTCTTTTATATATTTAGATTGGTTAAAAAAATATGCCATCTTCTAGTTGTTTTATTTGAAGTCCTAGAAAGAAATTTAACTCACCCATCATACTCATTTCAAACTCGTCGTGCATGATTTTAGAGAAATCATCACATAATTCTTGACAAGTTGATCCGAATATAATGTCATCAACATATACGAATTTGTCGCCTTTCCGTAACAATGATAATATGTGATTCCTTTTCTTGGTAAAAAGAGTATTATCTACTAATACCATAGTATATTTGTTATCAATAAGAAAAGTCTTAAGTCGGTCGTACCAAGCTTTTGGTGCTTGCTTAAGACCATACAATGCTTTCTTGAGTTTGAAGACATGATGTGGTTTCTCAAAGTCGGTGAAACCGGGAGGTTGAGCAACATACACTTCTTCGTTAATAAACCCATTAAGAAAAGCACTTTTAACATCCATTTGAAATAATTTAAAATCATAGACACATGCATAAGCAAGTAATATTCTAATAGACTCAAGCCTAGCTACCGATGCATAAGTTTCATCATAATCAATCCCCTCTTGTTGATTATAACCTTGCGCTACAAGCCTAGCTTTGTTTCTAGATACTATCCCATTTTCATCCATTTTATTTCGAAAAACCCATTTTGTTCCAATTATAGTTTGATCTTTAGGTTTTGGAACTAATTTCCAAACATCATTTCTAACGAATTGGTTTAATTCTTCTTGCATGGCAATAACCCATGATTCATCTTTTATTGCTTCATTTATGTTTTTCGGTTCAATGGTGGATACAAAACAAAAAATAATTACTTTGATTTTGGGCTTGTGACCTTAAGGTTCTTTGATTCAGTTGTCCTATGACTTTTTCTAAAGGATGACTTTTAGATTCTTTGATGTTGACAATTTCTTTATTTAATGGTTCATCTTCCTTGTTATTATTAATTATTTCTTGACCTTCTATCATTTGACTTTCAACTAAGTCATCATCTACCAAAGGTGATGTCTTAGAGGGAGGTGGACTTTCGTCGAATGTTATGTTCAACGATTCCTCGACTATCATTGTTTCTTTGTTTAGGACAATGTAAGCTTTACTAGTTTGAGAGTAATAACCAAATACACCTTCATAAAACTTTGGGTCAAACTTGGTGAGATAATCCTTAGTATTAAGAATAAAGCATTTACAACCAAAGACTCTGAAATATCCTAACGTTGGCTTTTTACCTTTATAGAGTTCATATGGTGTTTTGTTTTAGAAAGGACGCATTAAGACTCTATTCAAAATATATGTAGAAGTGTCAACGGCGTTACACCAAAACTTTTGAGGAATGTTTTGTTCATTAAGCATTGTTCTACTCATTTCTTGAATTGTTCTATTTTTACGTTCTATTACTCCATTTGATTGAGGTGTTCGTGGAGCGGAAAAGTTATGTGTTATACCATTTGTATCACAAAAGTTTCCAAATTGAGTTTCTTGTCAAATTCACGACCATGATCCGTTCGGATCGACACAATTTTGACACCTAGAAGATTTTGAATTTTCTTGCTAAGTATTTCAAATTTATCAAAAGCTTCATTTTTGGTTTTCAAAAACAACGTCCAAGTAAACCTTGAGTAATCATCTACTATGACCAAAGTGTATAAGTTGCCTCCATAGCTTCTTATAGCGGATGGTCCAAAAAAGTCCATATGTAATAATTCTAGACACTTAGATGTGGACACCATATTTTTAGATTTGTGACTACTATGTGTTTGTTTACCAATTTTGCAAGCGTCGCAAAAGTGTTGGTCATATTTAAGTTTTGGTAAATTCCTAACCAATTCTTTTGAAGATAGGTTTTGTATAAGTCTCATATTAGCGTGACCTAAACGTCTATGCCAAAGAGATGAGCTATCGTCTAATGTTGTTAGGCAAAGTTTGTCATTATATGTTTTATCTATTTTCATGACGTATATGTTATTTTTCCTAACTCCTTTAGCTATGGTGATACCATCTTTTAGTATTTTACTACCATTTTCATCAAATAGAACTTTATACTTTTTATCACATAGTTGGCTAATACTAAGTAGATTAAATCCTAACCTATCCACATGAGCAACATTTTCAATAGTTAGGGAGTTATGAGCGATCGTACCTTTGCCAATAATTTTGCTTTTGAGATTGCTACCAAATGTGACATTACCTCCGTCATACTCTTGGTATGATAAGAAGAGACTTTTGTTGCCCGTCATGTGTCGTGAGCAACCACTATCTTTTATCCATTCATCATGTTCCAATCCAACTTTCAAGCATACCTAAGAAGCAAATAACTCAAGCATTTGGTCCCCAATATCTCATGGGTCCATTTGGGTTACACATACCATTTATTTGATTCATGTATGGAAACGATGGGTAAGAGTTCCATGGCATGTAATCTGGAGTTTGATATGGTCTAGGAAAGTTTTGATTCCAACCATTGTGTTGGTAGTTGGGTTGTACGTTGTGGTTGCTCTTAGGAAAGGGGCGTTTGGCAAAAGGAGTTTTATATCGTTGTTGAGTAGTTTTTGATCTAAATTCATTTTTGACAAGTCCTACCCCTGAAGTAACGGCTGGTTTTAGTTTAATACTATTATTGGTTTTCTTTGTTATTTTAACAAATTCAGTAAGGTCCGTATTGCGAACATTCTGTTCTGCTGAAGTACCCACGGCACCATTTTGCACAATGGACGGAACGCTTATTTTGGTTCCGTCTGGTCCGTGCTGTACTGCAGCAATTTTGACAGAATGTTCGTCCTTTTCGGCCGTTAGCCCATTCATGTATCCTGGTGTTTTATGGATTTTAACTATTTCATCGGCAAGAGCGATGTTCTTGTTAAACCTTTTAAATTTAGAATTGTTTCTATTAAAACATCTTGTGTGAGCTTTAGTTTTTCTATTTCAAGTTTAAGCTCTTGACATGATTTACAATCATCGTCATTTGCTTTTCCTTTTTCTAGTCGTTTTGCTTTTTCTTTTAACTCATAAACTTCATTTTCCAAAAATTCCTTTTTGGTTTTTAAAAATTTATTTTTAGTTATGATTTTTAGACTTAGCTCACACAATTGATTATATTGTTTTTGCAAAGTGTCATCATCAATAGAAGAATAAGAAGAGTCGGAAAGTACCTCATTTGATTCATGTGCCATTAGAGCGATCTCTTCCTTGCTTGATTCTTCATCGTCTTCACTATCACTCCAAGCACCACTTACAAAAGCTCGTTGAGTTTTGCTTTTAGGTGGCTTGGGACATTCTCCTATGAGGTGACTTGCATCACCACATCTAAAACATTTTCTTTCACCTTTACCCTTCTTGTCATCCCGATCTTTTAGGAATGGTTCTTTTCTTTCTCGAGGTTGTCTTTTGAACTTTCCTCTTCTTCTAAAGAACTTCTTAAAATCTCTAACGGCCATGGCATATTCCTCATCTTCGCTACCGGAGCAAGATTCGTCATCATCACTTGATTCCGCTTTTGCTTTTTAGAGCAACGGATTTGATCTTCTCCTTTTTCCTTTGATGATCTCTGAATCTTTCTCCATCACCATTTCGTGTACTTTGAGGTTACCGATCAACTCGTCTAGTGACATTATTGAGAGATCTTTTGATTCCTCAATGGCGGTTACTTTAGCTCTCCATTTGGGATGGAGTGCTCTAAGAAATTTCCTGACAAAGTTCTTACTACGAAAAGATTCATCAAGTGCTTTAAGTGATGTAATAATAGTGTTAAAGCGAGCAAAGCCACAATCAATGGTTTCATCTTCAGGGAAAACAAATTGTTCATATTGTTGAACAAGAAGATCAATTTTGTTATCCTTGACTTGTGAATTACCTTGATGTGTAATAATTAAAGATTCCCAAATATCTTTGGCGGTTTCACACATAAAAATTCTTTCATATTCTTTTCTAGGTAAAGCATTATAAAGCATCATTTTAGCTTCATTATTTTTAGCAACTAGTTTCTTTTGTTCATCAACGGAAATATCCTTTGTTGTAGAACTAAAATCCCCTTTAACAATAATAAACCAAAGATCTATATCTTTTGATTTTACATATGTTTCAAAACGGTTTTTCCAATAGATAAATCCATTGGTTTCAAAGAGTGGTGGTCTTTGCATAGATTGCCCTTCTTTAAAGTTTTCAGAATCCATGGATCGTTTCAAGTTTATAAAATACAAGTTATTTTAGAAATTCTTGAGCAACGAGGCTCTGATACCAATTGTAGAAAACTAGAAGGGGGGGTTGAATAGTTTACCAATTAAAACTTTGTTTTGAAACTTATTGTAAAAGATCAATTGATATTGATCTTAGATATGTTAATGAAATATGTAAGAAGTAAATAAGGAAAGAAATGATCAAACCACAACAAGTTTTTTATAGTGGTTCGGTCTACAAGGACTCTTTTTCCTTGCCCTACTCCACTCCTCGAGTCTCACACTCGAGAGTTTAACTTCACTAGTCAACAAGCTCCTTTCACCGCGGAGAAAACCTTTACACTTCGCTTACACTATTTCCGACACTAAGCTAGATGTCGAGTTCTTTCCAAGGGTACAACCACTCACACACACAACGTATTTTGAGGACTAAAATACTAACCACTCACACTCACAAGATTATGATGGTTTTAATACAACGATGAAGTATGAATCAACACAAGATCATACAACACTAAACAAACAAGACTTCCAACTTCTCGTTTGAAGCTTGAATGTGACTTGATCTTCTTTGCTACAAAAGAGATCACTAATATGATATGAAACTGAGTTAGAAAGGTTAGAGAGAAGATATGTATGAGAGTATGTAGAAAGGGATGAAAAACTACTTGGCTTGGCATTGCTATTTATAGCAAAAGTGGACAGGAGCGTCCACGGACCGCGGAACCCTTAAAAGGGTTCCGCCCGTGTACCATTTAGTACCGCGGTTGACAGTCAAGATATTAAATATTTGCTAAAGTCAACTCTATCTAAGTGAGATTGTGCAAGATATGAAGAGTACAATCCACACAAAATATCTAATGAAATCTTCCAATGATTTCCATGATGCATTACATGATGTCATATGTTGTATTTCTATTTTTAGAAATATGCAAGTACATAAGTAGTGTTTGGTTTTAAGAACCTAACACATTCTAAAATCTACTATCATACATAATGATTAGAGTCATATCAAGATGTTACTAATCATAAATGTAAATGCTTGAATGATGAATATATTGTTTGAAAAAGCTTGTTTTAATATCTATTAAACTTGACAAGCTTTAAGCTTTTATACAAATTAAATTTACTTTTGTCGTTAACAAAACTTAGGTAAAGATCAAAAATATAAATAACGTTTAATGACGATATTTGTATTAACAACATGAATTCACCAAATACTGTAAGGAGAATGGAATAGAAATACAATTGACAGCACCATACTCACCGCAGCAGAATGGTGTAGTAGAGAGGAGAAATAAGACAGTGTTATCAACAACTAGGAGTATGATGAAAGCGATGAAGTTACCCTTAACTTATTGGGCATAAGCAGTAAGGCACGCCATTTACATACTCAACAGGGTACCTACGAAAGCCCTGGAAGATAAAACACCATATGAAGCCCTCTACAACAGAAAACCAAACTCAGAATACCTAAGAATATTCGGATGCACAACTTATGCTAAGATAACGATACCGCACTTGAAGTAGCTGGATGATAGAAGCATTCCAATGATTTACTTAGGAGTTGAAGAAGGATAAAAAGCATGTAGGCTATATGATCCAGTAGGGAAGAAGAAACATGTTAGTAGGGATGTAAAGTTTATGGAAACAAAACCGTGGGATTGGAATATCAATGAAGAGGATATAAGCACGGAAGATACGTTTTGGACTAGTTTTGTAATAGACGGAGTTGACAATGATAATCCTACACCAGTCAACACAGAAAACACCGATAACATGTATCATGAACAAGAACCTATACCATATCCACCCTCACCAATCACACCACCATCATACACTTACAACCCTAACTCAGAAGATGAAGAAGGAGCTACTATTAGCTCATTAGAAAGCTCAGATCCTAGATTTGATCATAGACCTATACAAGGTTTAAAGGATATTACAGAAATCTACCAAACTGCACGTGAAGTAGAAGCACCAAGCTTATTCTTCACAGAAGAAGAACCCCGTAATTACAAGGAAGCATCAAAAGATGAGAAGTGGATTGAGGCCATGGAAATCGAATTAGATTCAATTAACAAAAACAACACATGGACCCTTACCACATTGCCTGAAAATCAGAAGGCAATAGGACTCAAATGGGTTTATAAAACCAAGAGAGATGCACAAGGAAGGATCATAAAGTATAAAGCAAGATTAGTAGCAAAATGTTATGTACAAGAACAAGGAATAGACTTCGATGAGGTGTTTGCACCAGTTGCTAGGATAGAGATAGTTCGATTGATATTAGCACTAGCAGCATATCATGGAGGGCAAGTACACCACTTAGATGTAAAATCAGCATTTTTACATGGAGAACTGAAGGAAGAAGTCTATGTTACATAACCTGAAGGTTTCATTCAACAAGGAAACCTAGCAAAAGTCTACAAGTTAACTAAAGCGTTGTATGTCTTAAGACAAGCACCTAGAGCTAGGAACGTGAAGCTTGACCAAACCTTGAAGTCATTAGACTTTAAGAAATGTAATCTCGAACAAGCAGTTTATACAAAGAGAAGCAAGACTTCTACACTTATCGTTGGAGTATATGTAGATGATTTGATAATCACAGGCACTCCAAAGAAGGAAGTAGACTTATTCAAATCCCAGATGAAAGATAAATTTGAAATGAGCGACTTAGGATTGCTAGCATATTACCTTGGGATAGAAGTTACACAGACAGGAGGAGAGATTACGATCAAGCAAACAAGATACATTAACAAGATCTTAAAAGAGACAAGCATGACGGAGAGTAATGATACGAAGACACCGATGGATCCCGGCACTAAGTTGGTCAAGGCGGAAGATAGAAACCCAGTTGACGCAACTTATTACCGAAGCTTAATTGGAAGTCTCAGATACTTACTAAATACAAGACCAGATCTTAGTTACTCAGTCGGACTACTCAGCAGATTTATGCAAGACCCAAAGGATCATCACCTGAAGGCAGTGAAACAAGTAATCCGATACATCAAAGGAACAAAGGAGCATGGCATAATTTACAAGAAAGAAGGCGGCTGCAAGATAACAGGATACAGCGACAGTAGTTATGGAATCAATACAGATCAAGGAAAAGGAACTACTGGAATAGTATTTTATTTTGGAGAGTCACCTATCACTTGGTGTACTCAGAAGCAACCAACAGTAGCACTCTCATCATGTGAATCAGAATTCATGGCGGCTACTGCAGCATGTCAAGCCTTATGGTTAAAACGTTTACTTAGTGAATTAACTGGATTGGAAGAAACAAATATAACGCTTAGAGTTGACAACATATCAGCTATAGCACTCGTAAAGAACCCAGTTTTTTATGGAAGGAGCAAGCACATAGACATTCGTTATCATTTCATTCGTGAATGCGTAGAGAATGGTCATATCAAAGTGGAACACGTAAGTGGAGAGAGAACTACAAGAGCAGATATCTTAACGAAAGCTTTACCAAGACTCAAGTTCGTGACTATGCGACAAATGCTCGAAGTTCAAGACTTAGGATGAAGCAACGATCAAGATTAAGGAGGAGAATGAAGATACTAATCTCGACATTGCTTCAAACTCGAAGGACCAAAGTTGCTCGTCAGAAACTCAATAACCGAATAGCGGTTAAATAACCATAAAACGGTTATGGTAGTTAGTTAGGGGCGATTACAAAAGCGGTTACATGCTAACCGACACAATGTTTAACTCGTACCCATTCGTTTAGTTTATATAGACGTGAATTGTAACGTTGCAAAGATTATACGATTTAGTTTTTCAAAGTCATATTACTGTTTGCATTTTCATATCGACTCATTCACACGTTAGGGACCAACATTTAACTGGGCGAGTAACTTCAAGTAGTTGTCTATCTTTCAACTGAATGATCACAAACATATTCATCACACGTGAATATCTTGTCTTGTATATATAGCACACCTTCACTAGGTCCATTATGATATAATACAGAAATATATGACTTGTCCCGCTATCTCATAAAACATGCTTTTTGGTATATGCTATGATTGTGACATGTTTATAAAAGTGTTAAAACCTTGGTATGTGGGGCAATGGAAAACGAAAATGACATGTTTTGGTCATTTTGGTAAACTATAGGAAAAAAAGTTCAGTTTGGTAATATCCCTGTGTATATGGTTCATTTTGGTAATTTGCTTTAATTTTTCTATAAAACAATAGGTGAACGACAGGCATCGTATTTTAAGAGCCAACACACCAATCTAAATGCTTCCTAGTGAAGCGTTATTATGAATGAAGTGGTAAACAAAATTTGATTGCTAGTTGTTTGTTGCCAAAGAAGTTTTGTATTTAAACCGCTAGTCACTAGTCGTTAGATGCTCAACTTTTATATGTTTTGCAGCTTTTGCAACCAGATAAGCTGAGAATGCGAAGCTAGCGTGAAATCTGGTGTCAACTAACCTCAGTTTTAACCACTTAAATATTGAGAAAATGATAAAATCTAAAACACTTTAGAAATAGTGGACTTATATTGAGCACTTCAACTTGATTAATTGGTACTTTCAACTCTTATGTTATGTCAACTAAATTGGTATGTTGGGATGCTAATAGTCTCCAAAGTCATTGATGAAGGATTCCCAAGACTAGGGCTTGATCTCCGTTGATTTGTCTTCATCATGGCAACGAATTCCAATAGTTGCCTCCAAATCTGAAATACTTTTATGGATTTCATCGTCATGCATGATCTTCGTCTTTGAAAAAATTGTCTCCTGATTGTAATTGTAAATTTCCTTGTTTTATCTTAAATTTTTTTGTGTTATCTATTGCACAACACTTCATGACAACATTCCTAACTTGATTTTTTTAGTTTCACACTGGTGCTGATATTAGCAAGCATCTCATCATTGATTTAAAGTCCATTCTTTATAGTTTGATCATGTTTTATAAATCTTGAAGTTTTTGTTTATATCTGGATAAACAATATTGTAGTGAAACATGGTCAAAGATCTTTTGGGTCTTTCCTTGAACACACGGCTGCAAAGTTGGTGCTCAGCATTTTATGCTTACATGGGTATCACAAGGCGCCCCGCTTTGGAAAATAATGTGGCAAAACCATTGGAACTTCCTTATGATTGTCCTCACTCTGGCTTTAAGTGCTCGATCATTGGCAATATTTCGGAACTCGTCAAGCATCTAAATGATGATCACAATGTTCATGAAACTATGAAAGTGATCACTTTTCTTCGCCACCACGTGATGGATATGAATTCTTTCATAATCTTAAACAATCACGCTCAGGAGACCTGCAAAATCCCCCTAGGATGTGTGCTGTAAGTTACAATTTAAGTAATTAATTATGTCAAAGATATTGTCATATTCATGCATTTACATTTTGTATTTTTCTTTTGCTATTATCTGTGTTGCTTTAGGTACTCAACTGCTATGGAGAACGATTCTGTTATCACTTTGAATTGTTTCTTTTCGGTATCACTCCATGCTACATAGTATTCTTGCTGGAGTTCAGTGGCCACAGAACTCCTCACCGAAGCTAAGAAATTCCGTTACTCCTTACAAATTAGTAAAAATGGGCGGAATTTGACATGGCAAGGAGTTCCAAGTAGTATTCGTGACAGTCACCATAAAGTTTGTGACATTCAAGACCGGCTAGCGATTCCACGCAACTTAGTTATCTTGTTTTTAGATGAAAGTGAGCATGAACTCAAGTTACTATTAGAAGGTCGTATATGGAAAACGTAGCAAGTTATACTTAGTTTGGCGTGTTGTTTTGTTTTACCATTGGTAAGTCTTTTGTGTAGCATATCACAGAGCAACGGCAGCCTGCTTCAAGTGAAATTACTTGGGTTCACAAAAATTTATAAAACATAAGGTTAATAATGATTTACATGAAAATTCAATGTGTGTTTGTGTCCCGATAATATTTATCCTTGCTTGTTATGTATTAGTTTAAAACACTAAGGACTAGATATGTTAAAACAGAAGTTAATAACTAACTTGTTAGTTATTTCGGTTAAGAAAGGAAAGGGTGCATCGGTTCATTATACCGATTCACAACCTATATATATGTATGATCATACACACGTTTAAAGGTTAATCAATATAGACAATATTTACTTATTCGAATACATTGCAACTTATACTATATCGAGAGAAAGTTGGGACAACAATTGGCATCAAGAGCAAGGATCTTTCACACCGAAACAAAATTTTTGTTTATCTACAAAGAACCATTAACGAGAGGCCAAAAGAGACGCTGGAAAAAGAAGAAGAACACTCGCTAGTTTTTTTTTCTTCTTTGGCAAAGAAAGTTTGTTTTCTTAATCTTCCAAAGGAAACTTACAAGTTTGAATAAGGAGAAAACGTAGAAAAGATAGTGCACAATCTATTTTTGCGTAGAAGTTGCAAGCGTTACACATCAAACGATATTGGTGTCGAGAACTTTGTTGGCAACAACGAAGGCAAGGAAGAGTCGAAGAATTTGTGTGAAACCGGTTGAAAACAAATACACAAAGCATCATAAGACGCAGTTTCTAGAAGCGCAGGAGACGTTGTTGTGAAAGAAAAACATATACGTAGAAGGAACAAGGAGTACTCAAGGAAAGTGTGTGGAGTTTTGTGTTGGTACGACACAAGAACAACAACAACGCAGGAAGAAACAGGGCAAAGGACTGTTTTATTTCATTGAAACGAACTCAGAAACGAAGTGACGTTTTGGTTCGGTATAATTACCAAGGCGTGGTAACAAAAGATTGTGTGTAGGAGACTTAGTGATTTCAAAAAGACCGAGATCAAGTACAACGCACAAAAGGAAAAGAAAAGAACGTGTAGTGTGGTACAAGATTACCTGTTTTGTTTGTGTCGAAAAAAAACATTCGACAACAACAAGAACAAAAGGAAGACGAGAGTTTTTTGAATCAAGAAAGGATTTGGACAAGGCGTGAAGGCAGTGGAACTTAGTGAAATAAACTCGTTGGCAGAAGAAAGGTTCAAGCAAATCGAATAGGTTTTCTTTTGAAAAAGGGCAACGAGGCAATAAGATCAAAAGGAATAAAGTGGGAACAAGATCAAACGTTGGTGAACGATTTTTACTAACAAGGCAAAACGAATACATCCCGTATTCATCACAAAATTAACGAGGTCACAAGTTTCTAAATTTTCTGGATTTCAATTCATATTAGAATAGTATAGATCTTATTAGTTTATACTATTAGGAAATCCCGAAAACTATTATTGATCCCGTAGTATTAGGATTCCCGGAAACTATATTTTCACATTAGAAAGAAATACCATACTAAGAAAAGTAATCCCCATTGAACTAGAAAGTGAAGATAATAAACACTTTCAAAATGACAACCGATGATATAGTAACCACATCAACTACAATAAAACCCGTAACATCTATTGCACAATATCAATGCCCTAAGTTGAAAACCACAAATTACACTGTTCGGGCTATACAAATTAAGGTTATACTAGAGGCACATAACTTATGGGAAGCAATAGAACCGAAGTTAGATACACCAGTGATGATAAAAAGATAAGGCAACAATTGCCTTCCTATATCAAGCGTTGACGGAAGATGTGATCTTACAAGTAGCGGGTTGTAAGACGGCAAAGGATTTGTGGGATTAGCTGAAGAAAAGACACGTTGGAGAGAGATCACGGCAGCAAGCACGCAATCGATGATTGGATTTAACTCACCGGAAGATGGGGGGCGGTGGATGCATGTCGGGGCAACGGCGCTTACAGGCAAAGAATAGGGAAAACATTAGATGAATCACTTATTTATCTATTAGACTCCACCTCGCATTTTCGATGTAGATTTCATTCAGATAGTATCATCCAAAGAGACAAACCCAATCTCCAGTGCGACATTACTCTATGAGAAACTCAAGCATTTGATTTGAGGCAAAAAAACTCGGAAGGGAGGTCAAGTTGAAGCCAGATTTTTTTATTTTACACGGTGCACTCTTGACTTCTCTTTCGTTTTCGTTTTGTTCAAACTTAAATTCCTCAATTATTGACAAAAAAACCGAAAATAAACTCACTCAACTCATCAAAGGGAACCTCCAAATCATAAAGACCCAATTTCTTAGTAAGGATTTCTTTGTATAAGATGTTTCCATTTAGCGCCTAAACTTGGACCTTAACTCTATCCGGGATCTTAAACCCCCATCCCAACCCAGGAACAAATCAACCCTTTTTCACACTTGAACCATCACAATGACTATTTATGCACTATGACCAACCAATGTTTGGAAGAAAAATGAAGACCAAATCATCAAAGAAATACGTATACGATGCATATGATATTTAATAATGGTGAAGTAACCACATGACTTATAAAAAGTTTTTTTAGAGATATTGACGAAAGCATACCGGTGGATTTTGGATCATGGATCGTAATGGGTGATAGGAGGGTTTTTTATCTTGTCTTTTAGTAACCGAACAGAAGTACGGAAGTTAGTTCTACCCACCCCTCCCTCCTCAAAAATACTTCTTCCAACTTATCGAAATATGTTGTCATTATGGACGAAACAAGCTGCTCTGTATCTATAGAAGAAGAAGTTGTTGATGAAGTAGGAAGATCTAAGACTGAATCTCGACTTCGATTCATTACAGATAGCATTTCCCTATCTCATAGCAATTATAGTACGATATCCAAGCATGGTTTTGGCATGCTTAGGATTCATTCATCCTCTTTGATATAAACAAGAGGCTAGTCCTAGTCTTTAGGAGAATTATTTCTAATAATTCAGGCATGATTCATTACGCTTGTTATTGGAAAACACAGTAGAAGAACACCATTTTCAAACAAATTCAGATCAAAGAACCCTTGGATTACTATGGAGGAGAACGCGGTCCTATTAGTCCAGTAACACACTCAGGCAAGAAACTCATTTTCTTGTTAGTAGACGATTGTACACGTTTTATGTGGGCATACTTTCTTACATCGAAAGATGAGGCATTTAGTACATTCAAGGAATTTAGGCAGAAAATGGAAATGAAGTTGAAAATTAGAATGCGAAGAACGGATAGAGGTGGTGAATTCACATCGAATGAATTCAAAAGGTACTGTAAAGAAAACGGAATAGGACGACAGTTGACAGCACCGTACTCCCCACAGCAGAATGGAGTAGTGGAGAGAAGGAATAGAACAGTGCTATCAACTACAAGGAGTATGATGAAAGCAATGAAGTTACCTTTAACTTTTTGGGCGGAAGCAGTTAAACATGCTATCTACATACTCAATAGGGTACCCACGAGGGCCCTGATAGACAAAACTCCATATGAGGCACTCTACAACAGAAAACCGAATCTGGAAAACCTAAGAATATTCGGATGCACAGCTTATGCAAAGATAACGATACCTCACTTAAAGAAGCTGGACGACAAAAGCATACCATTGATTTACTTAGGAGTAGAGGAAGGATCAAAATCATGTAGGTTATATGATCCTATAGCCAAGAAGAAACATGTTAGTAGGGACGTAAAATTTATGGAAACAAAACCGTGGGATTGGAACAAAGATGAAGAAGATACAAACACACAAGACACCTTTTGGGCTAGTTTTGTGGTAGACGGAGTTGACAATGAAAACCTTACACCAGTCAACACAGAAAACGATGACAACACGTATCATGAACAAGATCAGATTCCTGATCCAGTTTCACCAATCACACCACCGGCATACCATTACGACCTCCACTCAGAAGAGGAAGAAGAAGCTACTATTAATTCTATGGAGAACTCAAGAGATAAATTTGATGATACACCCGTACGTGAATACAGAAACATGTCGGATATATACAGGCATGCACGTAGAGTTGAACCACAAAGCTTATTATTTACGGAAGAAGAACCCCGTAACTACAAGGAAGCATAAACAGACGAGAAATGGATTGAGTCCATGGAGATTGAATTGGATTCAATCAACAAGAATAATACATGGACTCTTACAACACTGCCAGAAAATCATAAGGCAATAGGACTCAAATGGGTTTACAAGACCAAGAGGGATGCAAAAGGGAACATCATCAAATACAAAGCACGGTTAGTAGCAAAAGGTTATGTACAAGAACAAGGGATAGACTTCGATGAAGTATTTGCACCAGTTGCTCGGATAGAGACAGTTCGTTTGATATTAGCATTAGCAGCATATCATGGTTGGCAAGTACATCATTTGGATGTAAAATCAGCATTCCTACATGGAGATTTAAAAGAAGAAGTCTACGTTTCACAACCTGAAAGATTTATTCAACAAGGAAACTCTGGAAAAGTCTATAAGCTTACAAAAGCTTTATATGGCTTAAGGCAAGCACCAAGAGCTTGGAATGTGAAGCTTGATCAAACATTAAAGTCTTTAGACTTTAAGAAATGTAATCTCGAACAAGCAGTCTACACAAAACGAAGCAAGAACTCTACACTTATTGTTGGAGTTTATGTAGACGATTTAATAATCACGGGCACTCCAAGAAAGGAACTAGAAGTATTTAAATCTCAGATGGAAGAAAAGTTTGAAATGAGCGACTTAGGATTATTAGCTTATTACCTTGGGATAGAAGTTTCACAGACAGGAGGAGAGATCACAATCAAGCAAACAGGCTATATTAACAAGATCATAAAGGAGACAAGTATGACCGATAGTAATGATACGAAGATACCAATGGATCCCGGTACTCAGTTGGTCAAGGCGGAAGATGGTAACTCAGTTGACGCAACTTACTACAGAAGCTTAATTGGAAGTCTCAGGTACTTACTACATACAAGACCAGATCTTAGTTATTCAGTCGGACTACTCAGCAGATTTATGCAAGACCCGAAGGATCATCACCTGAAGGCGGTAAAGCAAGTAATCCGATATATCAAAGGAACAAAGGAGCATGGCATAATTTACAAGAAAGAAGGCGGCTGCAAGATTACAGGATACAGCGACAGTAGTTATGGAATCAACAGGGATCAAGGAAAAGGAACTACTGGGATAGTATTTTACTTTGGAGAGTCACCCATTACCTGGTGTACTCAGAAGCAACCAACAGTGGCGCTATCATCATGTGAATCAGAATTCATGGCGGCTACTGCAGCAGCATGTCAAGCCTTATGGTTAAAAGACTACTTAGTGAATTAACTGGAAATGAAGAAAAGAAGATAACGCTGAGGGTAGATAACATTTCGGCAATAGCAGTAGTCAAGAACCCAGTTTTTCATGGAAGAAGTAAACACATCGACATTCGCTATCATTTCATTCGAGAATGTGTAGAGAATGGGCATATCAATGTGGAACACGTCAGCGGAGAACTTCAAAGAGCAGATATACTAACAAAGGCTCTACCAAGATTAAAGTTCACGACGATGCGACAAATGCTTGGAGTTCAAGATTTAGCAAGAAGCAACGATCAAGATTAAGGAGGAAAATGTGTCCCGATAATCTTTATCCTTGCTTGTTATGTATTAGTTTAAAACACTAAGGACTAGATATGTTAAAACAGAAGTTAATAACTAACTTGTTAGTTATTTCGGTTAAGAAAGGAAAGGGTGCATCGGTTCATTATACTGATTCACAACCTATATATATGTATGATCATACACACGTTTAAAGGTTAATCAATATAGACAATATTTACTTATTCGAATACATTGCAACTTATACTATATCGAGAGAAAGTTGGGACAATAGTGTTAACAATTTTGCTACACATATAGCAACAGTTACAGTCATGCATAAGAGCACAAAACATCTTGAAACTGAGTTGCATTATCTTTTATTAGATAAAATTAGTCTTGGTGTTAATAAAATAGTCAAAGTTGATTATGCATTATGATGTTGCAGATGTTCTTATAAAAGGATTACCTGGTTGCACGATATAATAACTTGCGTATCTAGTCACAAGTGTCTAATACAATTGTTTTGCCAATTGCCACCACAACAAACCACACCTCCTTCCACACAAACGCTTTCACATGCTATGTCGCGACTGATCTTAGATTCGGGCCTCAAAACATGTCATTAATCAACTACAGTGAAACACATAGACCACATTTTTTTCTTGCTCGGTTCAAATTATGTAGTCAATGTGTACTGTTTAGCTCTTACCACTTAGTACGTCGAATTAAAGTAAGTGTTATGTAAGATTTTGATTAATTGCTGTCATGTTACGCTATGTTCCCGAGTTATTTGAGCTGCCGAGTCTCATATACCTCTCTTATCAATGAATTCCGAACATTTGTTTGCATGATACACAGGTTCAAATCGCCTCATGTTTATTAAGGTGGGTGTGGTGAAAAAGAGCTATGCTTTTGCAAGAGCCTCTTTCTTTTCCATGCAAGCATTTGCAGTTAAAATCTTGTATGTGTCGCAATTCGTACACATTACCCCTTTAAAACTTTACATCCATCTTGAACAATGATTAATGTGACAAATAAAGTTCTTAGGCTTCTTCCTTTTCATCAGTTTCTATTTGTGATATTCCATTTAATACTTGAAATGTCTTCTTAAAACAGAATTTACATCTTATCTTAGCTAGTATACAAAGAACACCATATATACTGAATCCTCAGTCTTACTCAAAGGGATCCACTTGATCTAGCTTCAGTCGATATTTTAGGCTCATTCCTAGGCTCCACTTTGGCCACAACTGGACTTAGACACTGAGATTCAAAACATGAGCGATAGGTGGAAAAAATACATCCCGGGTTGAGGTAAAACTAAAAGGATTGGACAATTGATCAAGTGCACAACCATTAGCATAATTAGTATAGACCTTTTGAAGGTTTAGATGCTTCCATATGTCAAACATAAGTTTATTATGCAGTGAAATCACTGGGGGAAAGGATGCGTAGCGAAAAAATTTGTAGCGTAAAATTTTCAAAATTTCTATTATAAACTAATCTTTTACATGGGGTAATCTTGTTCCGAATAAGGTTGGTGTTCTCATATGGCGTTTGAGAAGTTTGCTTGATCATGTCGGGTTAGACTTATTGCATTCTTCCTTATCTCCAATTTGTAACAACGGGCTGAGGTTGAGACTATTGACCATTGTTTTGCCTTGTGTCCTTACGTAAAATCTGTTTGGCCCAAGTTTTAATGGAGTATTAACGTGATCTATATACATCATAACTCTACAAAAACAATCAATCGTAAAGTAACTCTCAATACCGTCCTCCACAGGTTATAGGTTATGAGTCCCAAGACCGTCTTTCACGGTGTATGAGGGAGTTTGAGATGTAGACAACGAGGGAGGTTCAGACGTAGAGAGCCTTACCCCTATCTAAGGTAGAAAGGATGCTTCCGGTTCTACCAATTGTAGGATAGGACCTCCGACATTGCCAGGGGTAAGGATCGAACCCTTGACCTCTGCCTCCAGAGATAAGGGTATTAACCACTTGATCCAAAAGTATATGATTCTTAGTTTATTACTCCGTACTATTAATATTAACTAATAATACAATGGAAGTAGTCCATCCGTTACAAAAAAGCAGCCTTTTAGTGACATGTTTAGTGACGCCGTTAGCGTCGCATTTGACCACAGCAACGCGTTAAGTGACATAGTAAAAAGATTCGTTGTAAATGAGTCGCGAAATTTTGTGGCATCAAGGATATGTCGCTATACGTAGAGACACATGTAGCGACTTTTCACTTGTCTCTATATCAACTAGCGACATCTCTTTATATGTCCTTAATTGGGTCGTTATTTGTAGAGACACATGTGAATTCTTTTCACGTGATGCTAGATTAACTAGCGACGTCTATTTATATGTCCTTAGTTAGGTCACTATTTGTGTCACATGTCACAATTTGGGTCATTACACGGGTCGTTGTCGATCCATTGTATGGGTCGTTCATATCGCTACCCATGTTGCTATAATTAGCAACATCACATCGCTATATGGGTCGCTAGCTTTAGCTATAATTAGTTGTAAGAATACAGAATATTAATTAAACGTGAATGATGATTTGATTGATTGATTGATTGATTTACATGGTACAAATATATAGAGACATATAGAAAGATCTAGACTCGGGCTTGAGCCCGTTACACATACGGGCTAACATTAGCAACATCACATTGCGTCGCTAATTTTAGCTTATGCTCACCTGCTACGCTACGGTTATGCTTGTTATCACATTTTTTATTTAGTTGTCTCTCAAAACCAAACAATGCACTACTATTATATATAACAAGAGCATTCGAAGATACCAAATATGATTTTACATATCACATAAAACATCAACAACATGTGAACAAGTTATCATCTAAAAGTATTAGACGTTATAATCTAAAGTATACTAAAAAGGTCAAACATTAAGCATATCAATTAGTTAAGTAGAACACCTTAAACAAGAGAGTTTTAGATGTCTACCAAATATTTATCAAGGACGTTTTCGAATGGCTTCTAGAATTTGGCGATTAGATTATGCAATTTCTTGAGCAACAATCTTTCCCACATCTTGAGCAACTGCCTTTAACACTTCCTGAGCAACAATTTTTTTAGGTTTCGTCGTATGATGATGCTTGAGATTCCAGAAGCTCATCTATTTTTCTTGATTGTACTTCTTGTGCACATTTTAAGCTGCCCAACTCATCTCTTATGGCATTTTGATCAACATCGTGCTGCTCAACCATTTCTTAAACGCGAACAAAGTCCTCATTATATGCAGTATTGAAATCCTCTTCATCATTATCACCTTGGAGCATGAATCCATCAACCCTAGATCCAAAACTGTAACTCCCATTTTTCAAGCCAACATGATCTGCCCATCTTCGGTATGTACTGGACATGTGACTGAGCATTAAGAGCGTCATCTCCACCATATTTCTCATTATATCATTCCTACATAGAACACATAACCAAACACAACTTAGTCTAAATGCAACTGCATGAAACCAGGTCACGTTTCAATTTATTTTTCTATACAAAATGAAACATTTTTTATATATAAGTTCATCTTCAGTATAACTAAATAGGAGATGAAGCAATTGATTTTATACCAGTCGCATTGTGTGCTCATCGTTCGAGACCGAACCACCAGTATGCAATCGTTTATTAGCTTGATGAGCAACTACCCCTCTCTTAGATTTTGCAATAAATTCTGGAAATTTCCACCTTTTATAGAGAGTTTGCCAATGACTGATATGCATAAACTCCAGTTTCTCTGTTTATTTATTCCTTGCTATAGACATGAAGTTCCACAAGATCTTTGGTTTTATTTATTCCTTGCCTTAGACATGAAGTTCCACAAGATCTTTGGTTTCCAGTACTGATGTATGAACAGAATATTGTAAATGTACATGACATGGCATTTTGCTTTATGGAAAATTGTGTTTATTTACTAGATTGTATTTACAAATGTCATTTTGACTTTGATTTCATAGATATTGAAGATGGATGCTCACGTAGGCGACGTACATCCGAAAGCAAAGATGAGCACAGCTGCTAGGTATGTGTGTATTCTGCCTTTCGATTATTTGGGAAATCGATATGAGCTAATTAGGAATCAAATGATTAGAATTTCTATTTCCAAATCATAGTAAGTTAAAACTGCCCTATTTTGTTTTGCTTATCTATTGTTCACATAAAAAGCAATCATAAATAAGCAATTTATACGGTCTACTATTGCATATAGGTACAACCTATTTGAAGCTTATAAGTTTCATAATCCTATTTCAAGCATCTCATTTTCATAATTCTATTCATTGCAGAATTAGGAAGACATGGTGGAACGTTGTTTATTTCAATTTTAGTTTATCTCGATGCTTGGAGCTCCCATGCTTGCAACCGTGAAGCTGGGTTTCCTCAACAAGTTGGCCCTTAAAGTGAGACAAAGTGACCTGATGTGATACTTTTTTGCAGGGGATAGTGAGCATGACCTACAACCCACTTAACCGTATAATCAAAATGAAATACACCAACTATCCCTATGAATCCCACAAACCCTTGTACATGCTAAACACGGTCTCTTATATGTTAATTATCATTGGCTTCATCTCAATGGCTGGAATTCTCTTTTTCAAAGTCGATGGTCTCCCAAGAAATTCTACAACATACCTCGACTTAAGAGCTTTTGTAGTTGGTGCAATCGTTATAGCCCCAGTTTCTCTTGCACTTGTGTATTTCACCCCTAGTCACTATGTTGGACCAGTTAACATTGTGGCAATCTGGTGGTGCTTATCTTAGTAGTAGGTTATATGAAGTTAAGGCACGTGCAGAAGGGGCAACATAGAAGAGCTTAGCTATGTGATGTTGTTAGCTTTTATTTGTTCTTTTCTTATAATGTCTTTTCAAAAGACCGGGGAAATGTAATCGTCATAGACTATTGTGATTACTTTGATGAATTAGTAATATAGTATCTCGCTCTTATTTATTTATTTATTTATTTATTTATTATTATTTTTATTTTTATTTTTTATTATTATTATTATTATTTTTTGAATATAGTATCTGGTTGGTACAAGTATAAATACATGCACTTTTGATTGAAGTAAAAGTGACTTACTTAAAATATTTCTATTGAAATTATAGCTTGAATTATTATTCTCAGGTTATAATTAAGTGTGAGTTTACATCGTATAAATAGTATTCGCGGTTTGGCAAGTGTATTTAAACATCTGCTTATTAAGATTAAAAGAGCGCACGCAAGAATTGTTGAGCACAAATTTATGAAAGGTCATTGCATGTGGTATATCTATATAAACTCACGGGAAACGAATAAAGCGTATTATTGACCTTGAAGGTGAAAAAATGTAGAAGCTTCGGTTCTTATCTAAGCTGATGGAGGACTTTGTTTCAACCGAAGGCCCAACTCTTTGCAAGATGATATAACAAAAAGTAAAAACCATCATTGAGTATGTTCTAATGTTTTCCATTTGACCCATTGTCACTCAAACATGACCCGTTTCCATATATGTATATCTAAATTAGATCTTCCACCTTTAGTTTTCACGTATGAATGGTGCACTAGGGCTGAGCAAATGACCTGAACGGACAGGACCGACCGAGACCGGACCGGACCGACCGATCACGTTCGGCCGATCCTCGGTCTCGGCTTTTGGGCTAATTCGGTCTTCGGTCCGGTCCGGACCACAAACCGACTAATTTGGGCTAATTTGGCCTTGTTGGACCGGACAGACCCGGACCGAGACCGGACCGACCATATTCGATCCGGTCCCGGTCTAAGATTTTTGCCGAAATCGGTCTCGGTCGGTCTGTTTTTAGACCGTGAGCACCACTATACACAAGTGCAAGAGAAAGTGGGGCTATAATGATTGCACCAACTACAAAAGCTCTTAAGTCGAGGTATGTTGTAGAATTTCTTCGGAGACCATCCACTTTGAAAAAGAGATTTCCAGAGATGAAGCCAATGATAATTAACATATAAGAGACCGTGTTTAACATGTACAAGGGTTTGTGGGATTCATAGGGATAGTTGGTGTATTTCATTTTGATTATACGGTTAAGTGAGTTGTAGGTCATGCTCACTATCCCCTGCAAGAAAAGTATCAACATCTGGTCACTTTGTCTCACTTTAAGGGCCAACTTGTTGAGGAAACCCAGCTTCACGGTTGCAAGCATGGGAGCTCCAAGCATCGAGAATAAACTAAAATTGAAATAAAGAACGTTCCACCATGTCTTCCTAATTCTCCAATGAATAGAATTATGAAAATGAGACTTGGAATAGGATTATGAAACTTATAAGCTTCAAATAGGTTGTACCTATATGCAATAGTAGATCGTATAAATTGCTTATTTATGATTGCTTTTGATGTGAACAATAGATAAGCAAAACAAAACAGGTCAGTTTAACTTACTGTGATTTGGAAATAGAAATTCTAATCATTTGATTCCTAATTAGCTCATATCGATTTCCCAAATAATCGAAAGACAGAATACACACATACCTAGCAGTTGTGCTCATCTTTGCTTTCGGATGTACGTCGCCTACCTGAGCATCCATCTTCAATATCTATGAAATCAAAGTCAAAATAACATTAGTAAATACAATCTAGTAAATAAACACAATTTTCCATAAAGCAAAATGCCATGTCATGTTCATTTACAATATTCTGTTCATACATCAGTACTGGAAACCAAACTATGGCAGGTTTCGTATGAAGTAGTAGTAAAACGTAATAACCCCATATCGGTTTCCTACAGAAAGGACAGGACTACACTTAAAACTTTTATAGCAAAAGGAACATAAATTGGTGCATAGCAGTATCGAAGAAGCATTGATGAAACCCCGACACGCCCCATCATCAACTTATTAAGGCAGTGTGTAATATATGCAGCTAGAGAAAGAATGCCGAAAATATATTTCTTTACAAACATACCAAAATCCTTTAGAGGCGCAATATTCCTATCACCTATTGTCACATCAATCAAAGAAACGAAGTTTGTAACTAAACATATACTACTGAAGTTAACTAATCAATCAATATATAAAGATAGCATCTTTTTTATCATCACATTAATTAACAGCAAAACACACACTGGCCCTAAAAAGTAATAGTAATTAACAAAACTTAATCAAAACCTGACAAGATAATCTATTAATCCAGCCGTAGATTCATTGACAATAAAAAAAAAAAAAAACACAAAAACAAAAAATTTAAAAAAAAAATGCAATAAAATAGTTACCTTCAACAGGTGATATCAACGGCTAATCAAATAGAATAATATCCCCTTTTTTATTTTATATACCCAAAACCGTATCCACCGATTTGTCGCCTTACCAATACCAATTGGGGAAACTCGATATTTTGATTCTTTTTCTACTTTTATTTGTTTTCTGATAGCTTTTTATAAAGGTGTTTGTTTCGGATTAACGCCTTGTTTGGCTAAGCTTATTCAGTGGGTTTAGGCTTATTGGCTTATGGCTTATATAAGCTTTAAGCTTATTTAGTGGGTTTAGGCTTATTGGCTTATGGCTTATATAAGCTAAGCTTATAAGCCCATGTTAGTGTTTGGATTAGCTCATGGTAAATAAGCTAATAAGCTCAAAAGTGTTTGGTTTGGCTTATGTTGGCTTATGTTGGTTTATGTTAGTAAATGACTAAAAAGGACATGGTTTAATAAGCTTATAAGCTCAAAGTGTTTGGATAAGCTCTTTTTTTTTGCTTATAAGATCAAAATCTATACCGCCAACACACAAATATTTATTTTTAGCTTACTAACAATAACAAAAAAGACCACATAGCCACACACCTGATCACAATTTATACTATGAAAAAACCATCGTTTTGATTTCAATCTTGTATTTGAACACAGACTGCCATGTCGAAGCAATTTAAACTAACTTGCTAAAACATCATCTTTCAACTAACGTAACTACTTGCAAAACAACAAATTTAAACTAACTTGCTAAAACAAAAATTGACTTCTTTATGATGTAAACTAAAAAAATTATTTGTATCAAGTATGTCTATCTCTTCCAGCATGTCAATATATTCACCAGTACCAAAATTCACGAAATTGCCACAACCATGTACATGAGACTTTAATTACACAAAATTAAAATATAATTAATGATTAATTCAAATGCCCCATCATATATTAATTTTATTTTACTTTCTAAATCTAATAACAACAAACCTGTGATGGACTTTGTAATTAGTGAAATTGATGAACCAACAATTGGAGGAAGCAATCAAGCATGTGAAGATATTAAAGTGGAAGTAGGTGCGTGAATCTGGTTATGGAAAGACGAATGTGATAGAGTTATTTTTAATGGAGAGGATTAAATGAAGAGGTACAGGTATTGGTACACAATATTTATGGAGAAAGATATTGATGAGAGGAGGGTAGAGAGGAGGTACAGGTAGTTATGGATGCAATAATGAGGACATTCCTCTGTGTTCTAGTGTCACTAGGTACCTGTGATATGAAGATTGGTACTTGATCGAATGATTTGTTTTTTTCGAGAGGATCGGGCAAAAATGTACAATGACAATATAAGTTTACTTGTTAAGCCAAGACCTTTCAGTCTTGCTTTCGGGTTCCATCATTTTGGCTTATTAAAACTCCCATAAACAAGCTCATAAGCCCGCTCAAATAAGCTTAGCCAAACACTTGGTTTGGGCTTATGAGCTTATATAAGCTAATAAGCTGATAAGCCCACTAAATAAGCTTAGCCAAACACCCTCGTAGTAAACTTATACACACTATGGCATAACAAGCTTATATAAAACCGATTACTTAAACAAGTAAAAATAAATAAGCTTATTATAAAACATATAACTCATAAGACGGCTATATAAACCTAAACAAGCACCATTAAAATAATTTTCTCTACTTTTAAAAATGTTATATTATATTGCTAAAGTTAAAACTCAAAAATGTTATCTCACTTAAGAAATGTAAATTTTTTTAGTTTTCTTTTTTCTTTTCACCTAGAATATGAGTTGTTCGCCTATCTGTCTAAAGGACGTGTACTAGAATACAAATGCCTTCATTCCTGAAAGGGGAATTGATTGGCATGCCTAACTCGTAGGCTAAATACATGTCTAATCTTATGTATCATCACTTTATTGGTTATAGTACACGGACTCACTACTTCACAAACTAATAAAACAATTCCACATCATTTTAGGCATAAATTTAGTCATACATTTAGGTCCCCCAATCATTTTCCGTCTGAAAGATGTAGACCGAACAATCACAACGGATAAATGACGTGGTAAAGGTCACGTGCAAAAGGTAAGCACTATTTTAGCCTAAAGATTCTTTTACCAACAGTACGTGCCAAAGATCATATATGAGCCGCCTAACCCGGATATTAAGTGATATTGTCGCCTACGTGGACTTATGCCTAGCAACTAGGCTCGCATAGCTCGGCTACCCACTTCCTTATATATTGTCATGTACAATAGTTGAATGTACAATAGTTGAGGTAGTATAAAAAGATACATGCATGTGTGAGTGTATTTGTGTGTGCCTGTGTGCACTATAACATTTTGGTTAAAAAGATACTAGTACATGATAAAGGCATGTGTGAGTGTATTTGTGTGTGCTTTTGTGCCCTATAACATTTTGGTTAAAAAGATACATGATAAAGGCATGTGTAAGTGTATTTGTGTGTGCCTTATAAAAATTATCCCTCTCTCTACACAACTCGGTATTGCAGACGACCGAGTCATCTCAAAAGGCCATGACGACGCGTCAAACAAAGATGAGTGTAATAGGCGACGTGTCAAACAAGGTGCCAGCAAGGACGAAGACGCGTCTATAGTTCTCTTATTACGGGTAGCCTTAATATTAACTAACACCGCCAGAGTTCACAACTTTATTAACATCTCATTCCCTTGTATTTTCAAAACAGATCAAAACCTGTCACCGATTTCAACTTGAACAACTTATATTCTTTAAGAAAAACACACAATACCTACATTTCAATTCCTCGAATAGCTTGACAATTTGAAGGATGATCGTAGAGTTGCTGCTGAACAACGGTTGTTTAAAGCATGAGTGGGAAATTAAATCTCTTCAACAACCAACAAAAATCACCCTTTAGACCTCAACTTTTTTAATCTCACAAATACAAGAAAAAGGTAAATAATCCAAAACTCAGCAATTTTATTTAGCAAGACTTTTTTGTATAAGCAAAGCTTGGTGTGCATATATTGGATAATTCGAACACTACAAAAATGTCAAAAAAAAACGGTATTAAAATGCAAGATATTGTTTCAATTTTACTTTCAATATGGATATACATCTAGCCAGGAAAGAAAAACACCAACAAGATCGAATCTTAAACAACTTGGATGCAAAAAGACAAGTTTAAAACATTCTCTATGGGTTCTGTTGCTGCCGCTGAGTCATCCTGCTCAGTTCCTCCCAGGCTCCACATGATCTTCTTCAGCCCGGACTCTGGTTCCACTGATCTCCTTGAGTTCGCTCTCGGGTTCCATTTTTCTTCTCCAGTCTTGTTTTCGGGTTCCCACTTACCTTCTTCGGTCTTGCTAGCAGGTGCCAATTATCTTCGTAAGTCTGCTTTCGGGTTCCACTTTATCTTCTTCAGTCTTGCTTCGGTTCCACTTGATCTTCTTCGTCTTGCTAGCAGGTTCCACTTTTCTTCGTCAGTCTTGCTTTCAGGTTCCACTTTATCTTCTTCAGTCTTGCTTTCGGGTTCCACTTTATCTTCTTCAATCTTACTCTCAGATTCACTTGAGCTTTCTGCAGTCTAGTCAGGTTCATTCTCAGGCTTCTCTTGGGTCACACCCGGTTCGGACGTGGGGTCCAAAACCTGGACCGTGGAAAAAGCAGCGGGTCCGGTTGAGGTAAATACGGTTGGAGCAATTGAGAACTTGTGATCAAGTCCCTCCATATCCATAAGAGCTGGAAGCCATTGCATTCTGAGAAAGTGCTTGAAGAAGCACGGGATACAGTGCTGCTTCTAATGCAGGATAAAGTGCTTGTAAAGCTACCTGCCCAAGTGCCGCTTGCTGTTCCTGAAACATTTAAAATGAATAGTGTTTCCCTTTCAAATGACTATCAAAAACAGGGGCTGATTAACATTTCACATCACATAGTCGCAAATAAGGCACGATTCTTTTGGTTCTGTTGGCCTCATCAGCAGATTCCTTTCTCCATCTATCATCTTTCTTTTCAAGCCATTTTCTTGTTCTTCAGTCTGCACTGTTTGATTTTCAACTTTGATATCTGGTATCATCACATTGGTGGCGCATTTGTGTTTCATGTGATTAGCTGCATGAGTCTTCAACTCTTCATGCATTTGCACGTTCTTTTTATTACTTCCCGTTCATATGATTCTCAAGAACCTCCTGAGTGTTGCAATCCACTCGACACAGTTCACACCATGCCAAAAACTGTGGTTTTGGCTGAGAGTGGACAATTGGTCTGCACCACGTCCACCACCACGTGGACCAACACGTCCTCCACCACGCACTACACCACCATGTCCCCTTCCAGGAAAAGATGAGAACCGCCACCGCCACCTCTAGCGCTTCGACCTCCACCCCGAGCAAAACCTCCACCTCGACTACCCCCACCACCTCGACCTCCGCCTCTAACAGAACCATTATGCGGAGCAGGACCAGTATGTTGACCAAAACCACTATGTTGACCAGTTGTGCGTTCTGCCAATATATCAAAGATATCAAGCATACAAGACTTGGACATGCTAAGAAAAGAGTATAAGGGTACAAACATAAAATAGGACCGTGGACAAGAGCATAAACTTGAGAAAAAGATTCACACAGGATGATCATGTGAATCAAATACAACAGTTATTATAAACATGAAAAGAAAAGGTGCAGTACCCAAAGCCTAAAGCTACAGTCTAACCAAATAACTTGCAGAGAAACTTAAAACCATTTTAAAAGTTATTGGCAGCTTATAACTTAAGGCTTACAAGGTATTCAAACTTCACACGCTATATTAAAATGTCAAACTGGGTCCCACTTAACTTCATTCTTCAATATTTAGGAAGAAGTTGTTACATGAGATACCCTATTTTTATAGACACCACCAGGAAATAAACACCAACTATGTAAGTTATACGTGCCTCAAAACTGAGATGTGTGAGTGACCTTACACCCGTCGTTGTAATAGTTAAGGTTTTGACTTTAAAGGTCAAGCAAATACATTTCAGCTGCAAAAAAGTTTAGTTCTGTTAAGGACACAACACCAAACTTTTTATGTTTTATGTGATGTACGTTAAAAGTTTTGATGTAGCCTTGATGGAAACATTTAGTGAACCCAAAACCAATTTTGAAGTTGAATGTATAGTGCACTACCTTGAAAGCCATATTATGAGTAATAATAATTTATGTTATTACCGTTACGCTATATATATCACATTTCTATGCAATCCCGTTTTGAAGAACAAAGAACCCACTTGTAAAAGTTGCATGCAATTTCAAGAAGATCCGCCTCCCATCAATAAAGAAACTGCTGCAAGAAGCTATGAGTAATTCAGCAAACCTCAAGAATCTTAAATATAAAATCCTGAAGCGAGGTCGATCAACATCCAAATGAGAATATTTTCCAATTATACCATTTAAGGTAAAGATCGTTCGATTTAACCCCCTGACTGAATGACACATGTAACTAACAAGGCCATACAGTCGGGGGTTAGCAGTAGAAATGGCAAATAAGGGCTGGTGGGTAACGGGTCAAAAGGGTATTGTTAGGATTCAACCAGTTTGACCGTCATAGATAAAACATAACCCGACTCGACCCACTAATAAGTAAATTGGTCAGGTTTGCCAACTCTATTTGGAGGTCACGAATAGGCTCAGTGTGACCATGAGTTTAGTTCAGTCAAACCAGAAAATATTGCCGCTTTTTGGTTTTTTTGATTATCTTACCCCGTGTATAATTTCAGAATCGGATGATGATAGCAAATTATTTTTAATGGTTTAATGGCCAATCTGACATAAGCAATACCAAAGCCATCAATTTTACAAGTTAATAGAGGTGTTTAGATATTTTAGTATACGAAGATAAAGTAAACCATCTGTTTTGTAATTTGTAAAATTTGTCTCAGCTCAATAAATTATCAGGCTCCAACCTCCGTTAGTGTATAAAAAGCCACTTTTATCCCCTTAACTATTCTACATAAAGCGAAATATCATGTACCATTTCCAACTCAAAACCTGTAAAATCTTCAATCAAGTTCAGAGCTTGGGCTAATCACTTCTGCCGAGTGGAAAAAAAACAACTTTTTAAGTAAAAGCGTTATAGCTCATTTTGAGAGCTTGCTACCAAAGGAGCAATAGTTTTGAACTCAATTTGAGAATAGTGTCTGTTGCAAGGCCCGTGCCCCGGGGTCAGCTTCTAGCATAAATTAAAAACTGTCCAGCTCAGCTCATAGTCTTCAGGTATAATATTCTTTCAAAATCCTTGTTTGAAGAAACATTTATTTTAGGGATAATTCCATATTTACCCAATTTAAACATGAAAATGTCATATATACCCAAAATACAAGTTTTGAATGCATGATTTACAATGCAGTTAAAGAAGTTTGGGGGTAAATATGAACATTATCATGTTTAAGTTGGGTAAATATGGAATTGCCTTTATTTTATTATATAAGAAAAGTTTCAGCTAAGGTGATCTTTAATAAACTTTAAGAAATAATAAACAGTTTATGAGGCTGTGACCCATTTAAACATGTAAAACTTGGAGGCAATTTTACATCCGCGTAGTTCATACCACTTACCCTCGTGATAACAAGATGATGACATATGGATATATCAACAAGAGAGATAAGGAAGTGGACAAAATGGAAGAAAATGGACAATGTTTAGTTGGTTCGAAGAAATTGAAAAAGTCGTTCAAGTATGGTATGCTTTAATAGATACTTAAACTATATTCAGGTGGAAAATCATAAAAAAGAATGTAATAAACTATGATCCAGACTGGAATATTTGTTAAAGATATATAAAAAAGACTAAAGAGTTATAATTACAATCAAATTTAAAACTTTTAGAGATAAACCCTATGGGAAAAAGACGGGGAAAAGTGAATAGTGGTGTCATGTACCAAGCTTAGGTATGGAACCATCTTAAAAACTATGTTATATTGGTTAAAATGTATCAAAACTATATCATATTGATCAAAAGATGATAATATGAGTTTATATGATTTCTTTTATGAATAAAATCCATTTTTTTGCATGGAGTTACACTAGTCAACAACTCTTCATGTTGGTGTTTATATTTGGTGTAGATTGATCTTTTCCATACACGATGTAAAATAGCATTAAGGGGGTTAATAAGAATGAGTAGAAAGACAGAAAGGATATAAAACATTTTATAACTTCGTTTTGAAAAATATGTCATTTTGAGATGGTTCTATATCACATATCCTTATCCCCTAAATAAATATTGGTTTATTTATTTGACAAAAAAATTAAGTTAGTAAGATACATGTTTATGGTTCTTTATATTAAACAATCATAGCATATTTCTACAAACACAAAAGCCAACTAAGAAACCAAAGAAAAGTATCTTGACATGCATAAAAATAAGCACAGGTAGGCTAAACATATCCAATATGCCAAGTAAAACACACACACATTCATTTGTATACAATTTGAGTACACATTTATTTTTTCTAAAGACGAGCAATTGGCCCCATAGTTTAACAGACATGACCAAAACCTTCAACAAAAAATACTACGCCAGTTTTCCCCATGATCATTGCCAAAATGCTCATGACATAACTTAGCCAATGTAAACGCAGGAACATTGAACTTTTTTAAAAAAAAAATCAATGAAATCGCACATTCAAAAATACTCTATGTCCCACAACAAGAATTCACTTGTAATTATTCTAATGTAGCTTGTCAGACTGTACTCAACTACTTATCTAAGTCATGTTCTTCAAGTTACAGTAATCACGCGGCAGTAAGCTCACATCCAAGCATCCCAATTAGTAACTAAACCTAACCTAAATAATAGAGCTAATCTTCTCGCTATAACTATATATATATCATACTAGGTCCACATGTTTTTTGCACCACTACGTGAAAGTTTCAGCTAAACTCACTCATTACTGTACCTGCCAAGTACATAATTAAATGTGTCCTTTTAGTTACTTCAACACCAACCTCGATAACATTTACCCAATTCATAACTTTTTCAATGCGCCTTTAGCTAGTTACGTTCACATTTTTTAACAACTAAATCAACACATTGTATCTC
>OU343219.1:78684425-78712337 GCA_910596185.1 Chrysanthemum makinoi | reverse complement strand
TCGCGGTGATTGAAGAGGCGAGAATACATATGCATTGTTCTATCATCTATCGAATGGTTTAAAGTAGGTCTTGATTGATTCACATTGTATTTGATCATAAGTAATAATCATAATAAAATGGAGAAGTTTGTTTGTATTTTTATATCTTTATGTTCGTATGCTAATATCGGTTTTTCGAAAAAGAATAGCATACTTATATTTACCTAGTCCCTCATTTGTTTATATATATTTTTTTCAGTTTGTAGGTAACGAGATGGTCAGATTTACTTACTTTTTGTATCATACGTATATGGTATTATAAAAATACATATGCATGATCTTTGTTTAAAAATGCGTGCATCATTGCGTAAATTGCGTGCATCATTGCATTGCTTTTAGGATTTCGCATCATGATACCTAATGCAAGGCAATCCCAAAATGCACTCAAAGATTAGACTGCAATTTACCGTATTTGTGTAATGCTAGCAACGGTTGCAATTGTCGCAATATGGAATTTTGGTTATTTTGAAAAAAATAAACCATTTAGAAGAATATAAAAATATTTTAATGGACTTTGAAAAGTAGAAGTTGTTGAAAGACGTCTAAAACAAACACAATAAAAACATCCAAATTACCCTACATCTAAATTACCCTTCGGTTCAAGATCATATACCATTAACATGATTTGAAATCCCGCAAACAATCATCTTATTACATCTTCATATTATGCAATAGTTCATGTTGTTCTTTGACATAAATCATATGTGTGATTAAAATTTGACTAAAATATTAGTTTTGACTTTTGTTTTTGATTTAGTAATGAATGAATTATAGTTGTTAGCCACTGGTATAACTTATCAAAGATACCTTTAACACATTATAATATTATGTCATCATGTATATGTTGTTGGAAAATGTATATATTTACAAACATGTGAATGTCCGGATTCGAACTCGTGACCACGGGATTGCACACATTAGCGAATCAGAATTAAAGTTAATAATTAATGTTTATGTTTACGATTAATTATTACACATTAAGTCCGTTAACGATCGTTAAGTATTTAACGGAAAATGACTAACGACCGTTAAATGAAAAGAGAAAGGACTAGAAATGGAAAACTTGGAAAAGTTATTGGTTTTTCCCTTGGGCTTCTACATGGCCACCAAGGCTTCCCAAGCCCTAATCCCTAACTTGTTCCCAAAGTTTCCCTACTAGTATATAAAGAGGGTTAGGTTCTAGGTTTCATACACTTGTGCATTGAATTAACCCTAGATCTCTCTCTCTCTCTCTCTCTTGTCCCATTTTCGCCGAAGCACCCCATTAGTAAGGAGTTTGGTTTCGTTTCTTAAACGAGGACTGTGTTAGATCTAGCAATCGCTTGATTCGTTGGTTAATTCGTGTGTACAAGAACGTGGTAGTAAGACACTATTCTTACACCTTATTGGTTTGAGTTGTAAAATGGTGTAAGGACAACTCTTCAAACATTCCTTGTTTTGCTCAAGGATCTGACATTCGCAAGAGGTACGTTACATACTTTCGTTAATTAATTTATTTGTTATGATCTTTAGTCTTCTGTACTCTTGATGTCTTTATGTTTTATTGTATTTTATATATCATAAACTCAACTGTGGCATCACGAGCCTTGTATAACAAGTAATTAATTAATAAACACATAATTAAAATAAACATGAATGTGTTATTATTTGTATGCTTAGATCTAGGGTTTGCAAAACCTAAACCCTAATTTTGTAGGGGGGCGTTTATTTGGTGCCCTAATTAGGTTTTGTAAACTATTGTTTTAATTGGATTAGAAACCCTAAGATGCATGCAACTTTATGTGTATATGCCTAACTTTGATTTAATTGCATTAATTGTTAAGTGTAATTTTATGTCCATGATAATTATCTAAATGTTTTATCATGGATCTGCTTTATTGTATGTCTTTCTTGTTTAAGTGATATACACTAAATTTTGATAGATCTAAAATTGGGAAGACCTCAATAATTATTAATTTAATCAATTATGTGCTATGTGGTATGTATTTAATTTTGACTTGCCTAATCGATGAATCGATGCATGTGGTTCACCTTGTACATAGATGAAAACGGGTGAAAGTCTTAATTAAATATATGCATATTGACAAATCTAGAATTGGTTATTAATAGGATTTATCAAAAACGTTTGCATGTGGCTATTTGATATGCATGACTTTTATTTGTTATGCATTCATTGTTTATTTGTTTATTTTTATAAATACTTGCTTGTTTGTTATGTGTAACAAGGGTATTTTTACAAGAAAAATAAACTGACCTAAACAATGGTGAAACATGTATTTTTAAGAATAGTAATCATAATCGTTTAATTGATTGATGACTTTGGTACAAATGGTCTGAAAGGCTCACCCATGAGAATGAACTATAAAGGGGTTAATAAAGAAGTGCGCACAGTCACACTGAAAGGATGTCTAAGGTTGTGCTTTAGCGCGTACCTGGTCCTCTGCCATCTGTAAGTTCGAATGGAGCTACTTAGTAAGCCATTAAATGTGCAAGCTCATCTTAAGGGCGAATTAGTTTTAATTCCATTGGTAATTATCCGAAACACTAAGTGTTTACACTTATGCAAAAGTACGGTATAATGAATGATAATTAACACTAATTCCTTGATTGGTGAACACAATACCTCAATAAAGTTTGATGATGAAAAGCTTATATATTAAAACAAGATATACATGTTTTAATAAAAACTATGCTACAAAGATGAATGCATGACATCTTTGTACATATTTGATTTAACAGCAAAACTATTACCCTTTAAATTAAGTTATATGCCATCCAACGTAACGGAAACACCTAAGATTACTTTTTATTTGCGTGAGATCGTGACTTAGATCGTAATCAAAGGGTAAAATGTCCACGTGTCGTGAGAGCGGGCATGGACGATTTTGCAGTTTCTTAAGTTGGACAACTTAATTGAGTTTTGTAGTGAGAGCTGGCAACTCAAGGCATAAGATGGGATAAAACATGTTTACATGGCGATTGATATTGGCTATATGTAAATCCCATAAATCTAGGAATTTCAATTGAAATTGGCAATTGGGCAATAGCTCTACCATTTTGTATAAGGTTCATTACTAGCAGATCAACTGATGTGATGAAATTATGACAATTTGGATCCTAGTTTTCAATAATAATTAATTGGTTATATGAATATGAACCTTGGGTATTTAATTGTTTATTGAAAAGGTTAATTATCGAAAATACTAAAATTGAATTTTGTAATTCTTTTGAATGTATAAATGCAACATTTAACCGTAAACGTGGTTTAGTCTTTGATTACTAAATTGATTCATTCTAGCATTCAAACAAATGTTTGATCGAGAATAATTTACTGATAAGACAAACGAAGTCTCTTTTCTATGGGAGAAGCATGAGACTCAATCCTATTCCTTTTCATGAATGAGAAAGGTATAATAGGAACATTTGAATTGTCTAAATTCTAATGTAACTCTTAGCAATGAATTGCACATCTTATTTTCCATAAAGATTTCATTACCCTCATTTGGTGAATGAATCCTTTGTAACAACATGAATGTTGGTTAACTGGAAAACATGTATATGAGTTAATAGATTAGAAGCTAGACTAATTATTGCAAAAAAATTGGTAAAAGGCAAACTAGCATATTTTTATCTAGTTGTTTTGCTTTAGCCTTTAAAGGTACTACATACCAGTATGGGGATGGTAGGCCTGTTGAGAAAGAAATTGCATACCCAATTTTTCGAGTTAATAACATTGATGGATAACCCATCATTCACATAGTAGAATACACCTTTTAGTACCTTAGTAATGATTACGTATGGTTCTTCAAAGGTGTGGGAAAGTAAAAGCAAGCAAGTTGTTTTCACTGGTTATGCAACACTTACAATGTTGTCAGATTCAGTGGGAGCATTTGTGTTACTGAATAAGAAGTTGTTTTAATGATTTCTAATTCAGTGGGAGCTACACGCCTTATTTCCTGTGTAGTAACCCACATTATCTTCAAAGATAATTACTTTCCAATTGTAGACACTTATGTTTTTAAGGATAGTCTTGTACGTTTCCTTACTAAACAATATAGTTCTACATCTACTTGTTATATCTATGACACAAATCATATTAATCAAATAAACGAACGTGTATCGTGTTGTTTATATGCTACATGATGTTGTTCCATGCACAAGTGGGAGAAATCTTATTGTGTGCAAGGTACAACACATATTAATATGATTTAAAAGAATTCTCTTGATGTAAAGTAAGAGAATAACGTTCTAATAGGAAGTATACATTTATATATGTATGATTGCCCTATTAAGAACATGTGTCAAGATGATAACAAAGACTACTTTATTTTAAATATTTATGTCATTCAATATTTAAGAAACACTTGTAGTTACAATTTATGTTACGTGAGAACATGAACTAGATTGTAGCCCAAGGTAAAATATCCACGTGTCGTGAGAACGAGCATGGATGATTCTGCAGTTTCTTACATGGAACATTTCATGGAATGACATAATTAAATGAAGTAATCTAATACTACCTTGAATTTGAGTATTCGTTGAATGACTTAAATATATGTAGTTAATATTAACTTGAAATATGAATTGAAACCTGAGGTGATGTTCATAATTACTTTAATTATAAATGTTTATGATTTTGTAAAGTCATAAACATGAAGTCTTTTTATACAAGACTTACAATATAAAGTAAGACGTTAACTTGCTATGTTTTAAGACATATGCATGAAGTCAATGAGTTGATCAATGACTTATAACGTATAGTGGGATTATAACTAATATGTCTTTTGACTTGGTCAAAAATATTTGTGTTATAATACATGCAATTGACTTGGTAATTCTATTGTACCATTAAGTTTTACTTTGTTGGTAAATAGGTAAGCCAAAAGAGTAGATGGTTATCTAAAATATTGTTAGATTTTCTTACAATATTAATTCTAAGAAAATACCATAGTTTTATGGTATGTTCTGTTAGAAGAATCAAAATCTGTTGGCATTATTTGATTCAAGATAACTATAGTTTCTTCCAAAAGTTATCAAGGTTAGTAGATTGAGTATAGATTGAATATACTCAATAAGACTCCAACCTAGAAGATTAATAAGACACCATTTGTTTATGGAATGTGATGAATCACATTAAGTCTTATAAATGAAGTTCTGAATTTGTTAAACTACTTATAGAGTGAGTTGTAACAAACTAATGTTAGGAACTTTCAATATTTTTTGTAATATCCCAAAAGAGAACAATGTATTGTTGCTCTACTTGCTAAACTATTTAAAGGCAAGTGGGAGTTTTGTTTAGATCTTGAAAGATTGAATTACAAAATACATAATCTTTTAAAATGCACTAGCAAATATCATGATGAGGCTAAACATGAAAATGATAGACCTTAATATGATGGAATTGTCATTCATAGATCCGTAAGGATATCTCAGATATTTAATATGCTTAGGAATATGAGTTACAGATCATGGTAAGCTGTTAATCATAATGATAAATTTACCAAATGTTGAATTGTGAAAATCAATCATACTATGAATGTAGAGATGCTGTCCATAAAGATAATCAACTTTAGATACTTGGTTTATCTTAATAATGAAAATGAGTTTCTTCAAAGGATGGAAACCCTAGTGGTTTAAATCTTTATGTAGAAATCATGTGGACAATACTGTATACATATTTAATGCATGTCTAGTGATAATAATATTAATCATATTTAAGCAATTAACTATGATTGAATATTCTTTTCTAGATACATTAAATAAAAGTAAAAAGATTATAATTGTCATACTTAGTTTCATTGATATGAAATTTTGACAATGAATGTCAAAAATCTTTGTTGTGGAATTACTTTTGCGAGGACGATAAGTAATACAAAGTAGTTTTATGATTTCAAATAATCTTTGAATATGTACAAACTGCAAGAATCCATGAATGGATATATGCATGCATCTATGAGATGATTCTTATGTTTAATATTAAATCAATGTTTGATTTAATAATTAAAATAAGATTGCTCATAAGTATTCCTGAAAGCTTGTGGGAGTATTATTTATTTATCTTAAATCTTATATGTTGTATGGGCAACTACATTCCACTTAAATTAAGTTTTAGTTGGTAATGAAACTTCGTTTGTAAGATTTGGAAATAAAACATACAACCTTGGAATATATGTTTATTACTGTAAACATATGCGGTAAAATAAATGAGTCTAATAGAACATGATGGATATATAATGAGATCTTAAAGTCTAACTTGAAGATTCATCATGTACATCATGTTGTAAGATTGTCGTATCATGTTTGATTACAAGATGATTTGACAACATTGAAAGTTGTTAGTGTAATAAATATTTTAAAAGGAATATGTTTGGATTTAGAATCACATTCCACAGTCTGGAGATGCTCCTAGATTCTATGGATGATTATATGACAATTGTTTCATAATTGTCATTGCCAACAAACTTGAGTTTTGGTAGGCACCAAAATTACACTATAACTGTTCAAAAGTTTACGGATATTTAAAGAGCATATTGTTGTACACAATGATGCTAGTATAATTGAGATGACACTCAATTCTAGTCACGGTATCCTTGAGGATGACCATGTTGACTAGTTATGCTCAACTAAGAGCATAGTTGCATTATACATTAAAGAATAAAGAATACTTTAAAACTTTAAGGTTTTGAAAGATAATTGTCATAAAAGGGTGGTTCAGGTTATCACGCACCTTATGGAATGATATGACAGTATCAAGATATGTGTAAACATATACAAGAAATTCATTTATTGAGTTCTTGAAATAAGTATTCTCAAAATTCCTATAGATCAAAGTTAGTTGAAATTATGCCTTGTCAACAAGTATGAGTTGCATGACTTGTGGCAAAATTCATTAACTAAGAATTATCATGCATTGATCTATTTAGTATTTGGATAAAGGATGTTAAACAATTATTATTTATAATGAATTAAAGTACGGTATACGTTTAATTTCATTTATAATATTGTGTCCTATATTTGCATGTTTAAATCCATGAATAACTTAAGTTATTCTAAATAGTCCGTTGTCAATCAATAACATGGGAATGATATTGAATTAAGACAAATCTGAGTATTAGTTAGAATATACTTGAAAGTATATTGATGCGTAGCATGACTAATTTCAGATGATATTCAATGAATTGAGTATATGACTTATCCCACCCACATGATGATACTTTATGGATCTTAGTCATTAAGTATATCATGAATATTTATCCTCTGACTTGAGATACAAGAGATATATCATGGATGTAGTGCATTTTTGTGAAGCAATCTAACGCTACACGTAACTGGTAGTTATAAAGGTTGTTTTCAGAAGTGTTGCGAAATTTATGAATCCTGCTTGTAGTCAAAATGGGATTTGTTTCCTTCAAATTTATTTTGAAGTATAATACTACTGGGCCCCTCGTAGGATTGTTAAGATGTTTGTATGGCCATACCCAAGGTCTTCTGGAATATGTTCAGAAGAATTGGTAATCTTAATCAATCATATAAAGCGAGAAACAGAATAGTTAATTAAGAAATGAGTAAGATCCATATTCTTATTAACATGGTATTAGAAACAAAAGGATGAATATGATGATGAATCATCAAACTTGGTTTTTCTCCAGAAAACCATACACGAGTTGTACCGGGGGCATTGGCGTGTTGCTAGACGCTAACCAATGTCATTTCACGTTTTGTAAACATATCCAAGTGGGAGCTGTTGGAAATGTATATATTTACAAACATGTGAATGTCCGGATTCGAACTCGTGACCACGGGATTGCACACATTAGCGAATGAGAATTAAAGTTAATAATTAATGTTTATGTTTACGATTAATTATTACACATTAAGTCCGTTAACGATCGTTAAGTATTTGACGGAAAAATGACTAACGACCGTTAAATGAAAAGAGAAAGGACTAGAAATGGAAAACTTGGAAAAGTTATGGGTTTTTCCCTTGGGCTTTCTACATGGCCGGCCAAGGGGGGCTTCCCAAGCCCTAATCCCTAACTTGTTCCCAAAGTTTCCCTACTAGTATATAAAGAGGGTTAGGTTCTAGGGTTTCATACACTTGTGCATTGAATTAACCCTAGATCTCTCCTCTCCTCTCTCTTGTCCCATTTTCGGCCGAGCACCCCATTAGTAAGGGAGTTTGGTTTCGTTTTTCTTAAACGAGGACTTGTGTTAGATCTAGCAATCGCTTGATTCGTTGGTTAATTCGTGTGTACAAGAACGTGGTAGTAAGACACTATTCTTACACCATATTGGTTTGAGTTGTAAAACGGTAAGGGACAACTCTTCAAAACATTCCTTTGTTTTGCTCAAGGGATCTGACATTCGCAAGAGGTACGTTACGCATACTTTCAGTTAATTAATTTATTTGTTATGATCTTTAGTCTCCCGCTGTGTACTCTTGATGTCTTTATGTTTTATTGTATTTTATATATCATAAACTCAACATATGTATAGAATCATGTATATGTATAGAATAGATTTTAATCGTTCATGTTCAACCGCATTACTGCAAACAATAACAAGGATCTAGAAATCATGGAATTCAAGATCCTAAAATTAAAAATAAATTTACATGTTCATCCTATTCGAAAGTAATTAAAGGAGTTTCTCGTTTAAAAAAAATTTAGTTGAAGTTTATAATGTTGTTTCTAAGTATTGTATGTCATGACTTTGTGACTTATATGTTTTACAAATAGATTATTTGCCTATTTTTTTTGTATCTTTATGACTTATTTGTAAATTTATTGCATTTACTTGGTAATTTTTTTTAATTTACTACGTATAAATAATTTTTGTATTTTTTAATACAAACCGCATCGCGTCTAAAATGCGCTCGCAATCGCAACACGCATCACGCATCGGCCTCTAGGACCTTTAACGCATCGGATCGCAAAACGCAATTTTAAACCAAGTGCATGATTCTTCAATAGCATGGGTTTTTATTTTATTTTATAGGTTGAACAAAAAAAAATGGTCTAATTACAATCTTTTGATGCTTTTGAAATAGGTTGTTGAAATATGTGAAGAACATGATGATGCTTGCACAATATTTTCGTGTGGTGGTTTATGGGCATGGTAATCATGTATGAACAAATTCTAGCGAGAAGTTGATATTGATAAATTAAGATGTGTGGACACAAGCGCCTACACTCACAAATTCACATGCATGAACTCAAATCAATATTTAAGAGTGCACATGTATTTTATACATACTATCTGGCGAAAAGATGGTTATATTAAAGATATAAAGAGTAAAGATACAAGTGCATGAAAGAGATACAAGTGCACATGAACTAACTCGAGTACGTATATCTATAAAGGCATGTGGATGAACTGACATGCACATGTATTAAATCGAGTAAAGACGAGTATGATGAGCAATACGAAGAGTGCACATATATTTTGTGTATAATATTTTTGTTTTATGTTTGTAAAAAAATTAGAAATTACATGATGATTTTTTGAATTTATGCACATATATTTCTAAATATCACATCTCTAACTATTAAGTACATGTAAAATACATGTGTTTGTCATTCCGAGTTGAGATCAATATAGAACTCATATTTGTCATAGAACAAATGAACCAATCATAACCCTCCATTTTTTATCTAAATTAATACAAAATCATTTTCCACCTTTTTTTTTAAAACAACATATCTTACAAACGGTAAATCTTCAAAATATAAAAAATACACCATCGTGACGAGAATTAAATTATATTTCTATAGATATGCACTTTTACATATTTTCGACAAACATTTTTTTTCAAAAATTCCGTCCGAAAAAATCATATATGAATTTTACGAATCATATATGATTTTAAAAAATCATGTATGATTCGATTTTTACGAATCATATATGATTTTTACAATCATATATGATTCTCAAAAATCATATGTGATTAGTAAAAATCGAATCATATATGATTTTCACAAATCATATATGATTTTTGTTGACCGAAATTTTGAAAAAAAAAAGTTGTTAAAATATATAGTAGTGCATATCTATAGAAAGATAATTTAATTCTCGTCACGATGGTATAATTTTTATCGCGTAACGATTAACGGTTTGCGAGATATTTAATTTTTTAAAAAAGGGTGAAAGTTTATCATAATAAAAAAATTAATGGCTATTATTGGTTGATTGGATCTATGGTAAATTTTGGTTCTATATTGAACTTTTGCCTTGTCATTCCATGCACTTGTGTCAAATATTTGTGTGCAAAACATATTAGAGTAATAAGCAATTTTATAGACTAAATACATATGTAAATTTACATTATTTAAAAAAACACATATGTACTTTATCTTTTTGAAACATGCATGCTGAAAAAGTTTATTCCAAAAATTAAAATAGAAAATTAAATTCCTAAAATTTAGGAAAGACAAAAACGTTTTTTATTAATAAAAATCAAAAAGAAAATAAAAAATGTAATTTTACTATTATAACCTTTTGAATTAAATAATAAAAACAAATATTCAAAAACATCTAATTGGTTGATGCTGGTTCTCGCAGTTCTCGATCGACCTTTTCTTGGTTCTGAAAAGAACCTCCCCTATATATATATATTATATATATAACAGGAGGCATTTGGCATTAATGCCACCTCAATGTCACCTCAATGCCAAATAATCAATTTTCATGCCACATAAGCATAAGTTGTCCAACTAAGCAATTAATTCTTAATTTTCCAAATTTTATTATTTTTTTTTTGTATTTTTCGGAATTTTTTTTAAAGATTTTTGAAAATTGTTTATAAAAAAGGTTCCTTGCAAGGATTGAACCTTGATTGTTTTGATAAATAACTTGTGTGTTTACCACTTAGGCAACAAGTTATTTTGATAATTATGTTGCATAATATAATCTATAAATGGCTATGATTATATTGGAATCCTATACTAAATACATATTATCTACAAAAATTATATTAAGTAATTATCTTTTTTAAAACTTTTTATACTTATCTTTTCCTTAAATATATATTTTTTCTTAATTCATTATTAACAACTCTTTTTTAGTTCAAAACCCTAATTTTCATGAGGTGCATGTTTTATTTGTTAATGGTTCCTTTTTTTTTTTATATATACGTGACCTTGAGATATTTATTTCAGTCATATCTCCATCTCTATTATCCATTATATTACTGAATTTTAATCTTCTTAATTTCCTATTTGGTCCATTTATTTAGGAATGATCCTTTTGCAGATATTTGTTAAAGGAGTGGACGCTAATATGATGTTGTTGATGGTTTCTAATTAATGCAGTATATAGCCTATTTAAGGATTAAAAAATACGTTCAATGTTATGTCATTGTGACAAACCCGTGTACGAATGATTCTTCACATAATGGCGTGAATTTATTTGGTGAACGCCGAGCTAAATGTGCAGGTATATAGTTATTGGTTATTTAATGACTGCTATGTTTGTAACTTTCTAAAATACCCAAACCAGTCCTCAACTGCAATGTTCTGCATATTATTTTTTTCCTGTTCATGTACCATATTCGGGATGACAGCGTTTCAGAAAATTCACGTCAGTTAGTATGCTTTTTCTGCTAAACAGGTTGCAGATATAGAGGTCTCTGTATTTTTCTTTGGGATCTAGACCATTATTTATTTATGTTCGTATGATAGACAAAAGTTTTAGCTCCTACAAGTGGTGGTCATGGTCTCTCACGCTATCGAAAAGATTTCCATGAAATTGAGGTACAGTGACTTCAATCATATAGATAATCCTTTAATAAGTCATTATCAATGTTTTTTTTCACTCGGAAAACACGACCTCTTTTTTGGTTTTCTATTCAGATTTGTAACTTTCTAATAGCGATTTACTATTTTATTTATGTTCACCGCCTCATTTATTCCGGAAGTTCTTCACCTGCATTTTGCGGCTGTTACTCACCACCCACTATTGTGTTGTAGGTATCACCTACACCTTATTGTTGTATTAATCTCCTGAAGCCAATAACTTGTGTGCGGTACGGTTCTGTTATCCCTGCCGATCAAATTACCAAATACACGTGTAAGCACACATCTGCTTACATACCCTGTTTTTTATTATATATTTTGATAGATTTTAGTTCCTAAACCTTTTTTATAATACAGCTACCGGTTGGGATTCACAAACAAGGAGAAATAGACTGGTGCAATGGAAAATGCTGCTGTCAACCAGCGTTTATCTGAACAAAGAAGTAATGGTTAATATCATTGAACCCGCAAAAGAATGTCGTAGCAAATGTTACCGAAACTGTAACAGGTTAGTTGCTTTATAACACGCGTACATATGTTCAGTATATTACTACTTATACTACAAAGGTTTACTTGGTGTTAGGCAAAAAAGAATGGTTGTCCTGGCTTGCTCTGATTATTTATAGCATGTTGGTACAGATATTAACAGGCAACTGCAGAAAGTTGTAGCCTGCTGTCCTACAAGGAGACTAGGGTACGCCTTTCGGGTTGTCCTAACCCTTTTTTTAAAGTAGGAACTTGGTGAATTTGTTTGGCATGATTATTATTCACTCAAACGGATCCCGAAGTGATACCAAAGTGTAGCTGATCGAAACTTATCTGCAATTTCAAATTATAAAGTGTTAACAGATCAGTTGAGAACTTTTTATACTTTCTAAGGACCTTTACTAATTAGGCGAGAATTCAAACTCCTGTTTACAATATTCTTTTTTTTTTTTTTTTTTTTTTTTTTTTTTTTTTTTTGGCAGAACTGAAAACACAAATGAGGTGACATTGCCAGATGCATCAGAGTCCAGAAGAAGGTCATGCAAAAGCATGCGGACATAGACACAACTGGTAGGTGAGTTTCAGCTCAAATATATTGACGGCGTTCTAGGATCCCAAAGAAAGTTACAAATCGCTATTATAAAGTTATAGTTTTTGCTATCTTCGTTATAGGATTTTGATTTTTGAATTGAATTCTGTGTTTCACTAATGAAACTTGATTAGTCTGACAATGCAATTATTTGTTAAGGTTTGCTGATATTGAAGCTGTCAAAAAAAAGGTACGCTTTATTTTATTAATGATGTTTTATTGTTTGTTAATATTTGAATTGTTTTAGGGTTTGGGGGATTTGAGATTGCTTATTTGTTATATTTATGTTTGGTCACTTGTGTGCAACAAAAAACGGGGCAGATAAGCATTTTAGATTAACTTTAGGAGGCGGTTTTGTTCGGCGATGTTTGGAGCTGCAGATATGTGATCCGCATTATGCAGCTGTCAGCTGATTCACCCGACCACACGCGTAAGCATGACATTGCCTTATTTTTTGAATTTTTTCATTAGCTATATACAGTTGTTGATATGTTTACGCCATTACTTTTTTCTGTACCATAGATCCAGGTGGTTCCAAATATGAAAGTGTAATACCAGTCATAGTTTTTCGCTCTTTGTGCCTTTGTCTGTACCAAGGAATTTGTGTGCTACCAACAACGACATAAGTGACTCACAGTCTTCATAGAGAAACAATCGCAGGCATAGAGGTAAATTTGCTTTATTAGTTTATCTATTGATTTATTTGTTTCCATTACGGTAAACTGGAAGAAAATGCTCTGTACTAATCCACATCTAAAGCCTACTTTCTTAGTCATTTAATACAACATGCTCGCCCTTTTCCTTTACTATGCAATTTGTTGTATTACGTGGTAAAACATATAGCAAGCATCACATATGTCATCTAATACAACATACTAATTATTAGGAAGCCTTTGGGCCGTAGATATGCGACCACTGCCTGAACCAAGCCTGTTTGATCGGCTATCGTTGGCTTCACCGGATGAGCTTGGCCTGCTGCTTGACATTACTGCTCTTTTTGAGGTACTACCAGTTCGTGAAATCCGACCTCTATCCGAGTCAACATGCGGACTCTACAAAAAGATGAAAACATATATTACTATGATTTAAGCATAAGCGGTACCACGGGAGATACAATATATAGGCAACTGAAACAATAAAAATGCGTGAATTTTCATTGTTGGTAAAAAATGGGTCGAGTTTGAATGGGTTGATCTACAAACACTTTTTGAAGAAAATGTCTAGCATTTCTTTTTGTAAATAAATTTATCAAATTCGTTACATCTAACATGCGTCTGAGAATATATTACTATGCATGTACACCCGTAAAAGATGTTCATTTTTAGTTTTAGAGTATTCACCAAAAATAGCCATATAACTTTTAGTCTTAGAGTATTCATCAAAAAGATGAAAACATATATCACTGTGCACAATGTTTAAAAAAGTCTTCTATTCATAATTACGAACCTCTTTTTTGGCAGAAAAAGCTTATTTAACCTTAAATTTGTTCCACAAAATAAGAGATTAGCCCCCAGCTAAGTTTGCAGAATTGATGGCTATTTGTGGTATAAACAAGAAATTCTGTGACATATTGTTATCAGCTATTTTGATGAATTTCCCAAACCTCAACTATGATTGACATTGGCCGAGCCAGATTTACCCACTGAACAAAGATTTAAGGTGTTAACTGCATCAAAAATGACTATTGACTCTTTGACCCGTTCAACTAACTTGACCATTTCAACCCATTTGACCAGTTCAATTTACTTGACTGCGATGTCACATACATCGTTTCTGATGGGTTTTTGAGCTTGACACTCGCATCAGCAAAGAAGTTTAGAACCCCTCGCCTCTCATTTTACATTATGAAATGTTATGCAGGTGTTGTGAGCTGAGAAGTTGCTTTAAACCAGCTTCTATCAGGACTTGAGTTAGATGATGAGTTAGAGACAAGTGTTCTTAACGAGCTTACATAGAAAGTGGGAGAACGATGGATGATCGTAACAGAATGGGTGAACCAAAGGGATATACTAAAGCACGTGAGTGTGAAAGGTTTTCTAAGCCACTGTGGTTGTAACTCAGTCTTAGAGAGCATATGTTCAGAGGTACCTATACTAGAATGGTCAATGATGGCTGAACAACCTCTTAATGCCAGGATGGTGGTGGAAGAGATTAAGATTGGAATAACAGTGGAAACATGTGATGGGTCAGTGAAAGGGTTTGTAAAGTCGGAAGGGTTAAAGAAGATGACTAAGGAGTTGATGGAGGGAGAAAAGGGGAAAGAGGTGAGGAAAAAGGTTAAGGAGGTTGGTGCGGCTGCAAAGAAAGCTATGGCTGAAGGTGGATCATCTTGGCGGACACTGAATGAACTCATAGACGAGTTGACCAAGTTGAAGAAGCTAAAGGAAACATGTCCTGGAAAACTAATTGAAAGGGGTATTACTATGTCTCTTACTATATTCATGTTCATTTCTTAAACACAATGGTTGCATGATATAGGGAGGATGTAACATATTCATGTAACATTTCTTTTGATAATATATGTGGACAGCAATTATGTAAAAAAGGAGGATGTTTATAGATGACTTTTATATTGTACGTTGATGTATCTTATTTAGGTATGTTACATCATTAAACATAAAACCAAAAATAGTCAAATGAAAAAGAAGTTCAAGAGGCCAATGAGTTGGATAAAGCACAATATACTGATAATCAAAATCTTTTTAATAAAACAATTTTGGAGGTTGTATGAATTAAAAACCGCCTTTGCCCAATTTTCATCTCTTTTGATTCGCTCCCATTTTAGCTGATTTAAATTGACCCATTTAGGCTAAAACACAAACCAAATTGACCCATTCATAAGTAATGGGTCAAAACAATTTGATAGCTCTAAATCTCTAATATATACGCTCACTCATGAAAACAAATAAAAATCATAGTAACGGTCACCTGCATCCATGCACGTTTAAGGAGAAATGAAAACTGCCTCCACCAACCACCTATTCCTTTGGCTGTAGACTTTCCTCTAAAGTTAGTTTTATCCTTAAAGACCACACTTTTGGGGATTGTTGTTGCATAAAAGGTTGATGACATCTGTTGAGAAAATGACTCCACAAGGCTATCAATCCTTTTCCGAGAAGAGTCAACGCTGTCAGATGAGCTGTAGTCGATTGATATCAAATCAGCTAGAAATTCAGCAGGGTTAACATGGTCTTGGCAAATATACCTGTTAAAGTAACGGATGATCAGTTTTTAACTCTACCAATAACATAGTACTGTTTAAGTTACAAGTCATAGAAAAATTCTAACAATAATGTACAGGATTCGGTTTAGTTAACAACCCAAATTTTGCGAAGTAAGTCAGTGGTACATTGTCTTTTTTGACGTGTGTTTCCCGAGCAACCATCCTGATAGCCCGCCAGTATGTCGCCCTCTTCCTTTACCTACTTGATCCGAATACATATTTACAAAGTATAATCTTGCTTAGTTTCGTGTAATTTAACGAGGGATTGATCTTTTTGTTTCAGCTCCTGTGCTCTCACTCTTTTGTTCTTGGTGTCAATCCAAATTTGAACAACTGCGGTGAAGATCAAATATTCCGCATGTTACAACTGTTGCCCTGGAAAAGACGTGGGTGCCTGGCACTTCGAACGTGCTCCAATATCTACTCTCCATACAGGGTCTGATTTTGAATACAATGCCTTTGTTTAACGGGCTTCCATCGTTGGGTGACACGTCTGGAGTATCACTATCACCTTCCTTACTATACAACGAGAATATCCTTATAAAATCGCTAGAAACAATGGTGTGTACCATGGCCAAACCACCCAAGGTAATCAAAACAAACATTTTGTTTCTACTTTTGCTTATTGAGTATTTGCTTATCTTATTAGATGTTGTATGATGCAACCAGCACTTTGAGGTTTTTGTGGCTGGGCATTTTCGAAAGCGTGCACATGATATACTAATGCCATGCAAGTATTTAGGACTACAAGGTTCAAGTAAGCACACTACCTGTACCACAAAAAGTTATGTTCGGCATTTAACTAATATTAGTGATCTGTATTGACAAACTTGGTTGTAACTATACGTGGCACACTGGCATGTATAAGTGGTCTGGTAACAGGTCATTTAGAAAAAGAAGTGTGTTATGGGTCAAATATAAAACTATCATATGTTCTTGATTTAAGTACATTTCTCTATCAAATGTTTGTTAAATTTCTTAAGCTGTAGATAGGCAACTGTATGTAAGAGAATAGATAAAATGATGGTTGATCCTTGAGGGTTGCAATATAAATTATATGTAGACTAACCCTTTAAATTACAAAATGCTTCAACCTATATATATATTTTACCATCTGCAACCAACACATAGTTTGTTAACTTTCTATTGCTACCTGCTATTAAGATGTAATGTTATTTTCTCACGTAGCTTTTTTTTCTTCGTGCTTCTAGAGTTGGTGAAAAAGCATGTCCAGGTTAGGGAGAGGTTACAGGAGGTTTTCCTACTACACGCATAATGTTATTAACAAGTTTGTTGATGTTGATTGTTCTCCCTGTTCAAGGTACTCACAAGGTTCGGACAAGCCACCCTGTTTCTTTAAGTAATTTGTTTCTAATCTTAGCTCCAATGAGGTTGTCGGGAAGAGTTTATATATGAATATTACTTCACCTAAATAGTAGAAAGTTAATTTGACAATCCTATCTATTCGGCCCATGTAATTTGTTGTCTGGATTCATAAGCACTTTAGAATTTACTAAAATGGGATGCGTCGAATAATAACTATGCCTAAACACTAGAAGCTGATTATTTGTCACTCTCGAAATATGATGCCAAACATTTCGTGATCCGTATATCTTTATACTTGAGTTATGACCAACTTTTACAAGACAAGGGGCAGCGTTACATAAGTTTGATGAGAATAAGACTGGTGTAGCACAATCTCTGTGTAAAAAAAAGACTCCAGTTACAATAGGCGTTACACATCTACTTTTGAGAAGCCTCGGTCTGTAAGTTATACCTTATCGTTATGTTTGCTTGGTATGAATAAATATTCTTGCATTTGTTAGCTGTCATTCAAAAATTTGAATGCTACGGAAATGAGTCATTTATGAGGTCTTGGTTGGTGGCCACAAATACGTTACTGTCAAAACTTTGTTTTAACAACAATATAATTCATGAATTATACTACAAAACCAATTGTGTTACAAGGGTCGTTTATAAGAAACCAATACATATATTATTAATTCAATCTATAAACGTAGTGCAACAACAAATTTTTTGCATATAGATTTCTTTATACAAGCTAATATCCTGATGTATGCAGTTTTCAAAAAGAACTTGCTGCAGAGTCGCTTAGAAGAGATGAAAATAAGACCGAAGGAGCTCTAGATTACTTGACGAATCCACAGACTAATTCTTATATTCAGGTAACGTTTCGGTTATAATTGTTTGTCATATGAAATTCTTGAAAGATTGATAAAAATTCTAATAGACTTGAAGAGATTGTAGCTTTTCATTCAATCAAAAAAGAAGATGAGATTATGGGTCACTGATGTATATTGATTTGTTTTAGAGTTAATTACATAAATGGTCCCTGTGGTTTATCGAAAATTACGGATTTGGTCCCTAAACTTTTTTTTTTGCGGATTTGATCCCTATGGTTTTGATTCGTTACGGATTTGGTCCCTTGACCACATTTTCAGTTAGTTGACCGTCAAAAAAGTGTTTGGAAGGCTGAAATGACAAAAATACCCTCGTATGTGTTTCATGAATGGTCCCTATGGTTTGTAGGTTATCATGAATTAGTCCTTGAATTTTTATTTTTTGTTTTTATTTATATAAAAAACATTTTATCGAAAATTTTATAAAAAATTCCGAAAATTATATGAAAAAATCTATAAAAAATTCCAAAAATTATATGAAAAAATCTATAAAAATTCCAAAAATTTTATAAAAACTTTATAACAAATTCCGAAAATTTTATAAAAATTTTTATTAAAAATTCCGAAAATTTTATAAAAAAATTCCAAAAATTTTATAAAAAAATCCGAAAACTTTTTATAAAATCTTATAAAACATTCCGTCAAAAATATTGGGGAAAAAAAATTTCGACAAAAAATTTTCTTTTTTCTTTTTTGAATACTTTTTGACGGAATTTTTTATAAAATTTTTGACGGATTTTTTTTTACAATTTATTTTCCTCTTTTTAAAAGAGAATATTTTGAAGAAAATCCGAAAATTTTATAAAACAATCCCGGAATACCTTTTGACAAAAAAAATTTGATAAAATTTTCGGAATTTTTTATAAAAAGTTTAATAAAATCGTCAAAAAAAATCCGTAAAAAATTTTATAAAATTTTGGGCAAGATTTTATAAAAACTTCCGTCAAAAAGTATTCAAAAAAGAAAAAATAAAATTTTTTTCGAAAATTTTTCCCAATTTTTTTGACGGAATGTTTTATAAGATTTTATAAAAAATTTATCGGAATTTTTTATAAAATTTTCGGAACTTTTTATAAAACTTTCGGAATTTTTTATAAAATTTTTTTAAAAAATTTTGGAATTTTTAAGATACTTTTTTATAAAATTTTCGGATTTTTTTATAAAATTTTTGGAATTTTTTTATAAATTTTCGGAATTTTTAATAAAATTTTTTATAAAATTTTCGGAATTTGTTATAAAGTTTTTATAAAATTTTTGGAATTTTTTATAGATTTTTTCATATAATTTTCGGAATTTTTTATAAAATTTTCAATAAAATGTTTTTTATATAAATAAAAATTCAAGGACTAATTCATGATAACCTACAAACCATAGGGACCATTCATGAAACACATACGAGGGTATTTTTGTCATTTCAGCCTTCCAAACACTTTTTTGACGGTCAACTAACTGAAAATGTGGTCAAGGGACCAAATCCGTAACGAATCAAAACCATAGGGATCAAATCCGCAAAAAAAAAAGTTTAGGGACCAAATCCGTAATTTTCGACAAACCACAGAGACCATTTATGTAATTAACTCTTTGTTTTATGTAATCCTGTTTGCCTTACCAAATAAGAAAGAAACTAAGAGTTTTTGACTATCAATGTTTAAACAATTTTTGATAAGTTATAATGGGATAACTACAACTGACATTTTCTTTCTTTTAGTTTTCAGTTTCCACAATGAAAGTAAAAGAGAACATAAAACCTAAAAGGTACCAAAGATGCTATCTCGATTAAAACATCTACCGGTGAGTGGACTTTTCAACTTTAAGCTTATAGTTTGACGTTTAACTAAATATTACAAAGCATTTTGTTTAACCGTCAATTAACACTTTAACAGCCACGCATGTTAAAAGACTGGTAATGTAAGTGCACAACTTACTTTTTCATAGTTCTTTCATTTGAATGGCAATCTCGACCCATTTTCTTGTGAAGATGTCGCTTTAGGGGGCGTTTAGATTAGCTTATTTTTGGGCTTATGAGCTTATTTGAAATTGAAAAACCTCATAAGCTCAATTTTTCTTCTTCTTATTATTATTATTATTATTATTATTATTATTATTATTATTATTATTATTATTATTATTAACTTATCAACTTGAGCTAATTGCTTATAGAAGTTCATAAAGTCAACTTAATAACTTTATAATTCACCTACTTGTGTTTCGATAATTTACTTTGAATAAAACAAATACCTAAAACTTTTCATAAATGACATTTTTATGTTTACGATTAAAATTTGATCTCTGCATTTCAACCGATAAATTGAATATTGTGTTGCAGGATTTGTGGGCGTTGATACCCAAAATACTATTACATTGGTATGACGATTAGAATGGGACCAAAGGATGCATATGTTTGTATATGTGAAATTCACTTTCACGTCACATGACGTCATTTTTTGACAGCCCAACCAAAAAAAAAGACCCGCTCCATTGAAAAAAGACAAGTATAACTTCTCTGTCAATTTCCTTCGCCTTTCGGTTTGCGCTGTTTATGGTGGTATAACGCAAAGACACAACAAAGGCACAACTGTGGAGGAAATGGATGATAAGCAAAACCGTCTTTTGCAAATGGGTATTATGTCGCTAAAGTGAAGATCAGAAAGGGATTGATTTTTTTTTTTTTTGTGATATCAATGGTAATAGCTTTATTTCATATACTATGATGTTACAAAAAACTTTGTATATTTTAATTGTTCTATTTATGTATTCAATATAAAATTGATATGTTTATATCTTATTTTACGATGCATTTTGAAAGGTTTTTGTTTGCGTTTGAGCATTACGGCTTTTTGTTTTTGTATGTTTCCATGATTATGTTGTCCATGTTGTATAACTTCGAGCTCCACAATGTGTGCGTTGATTTAAGGCAAGCATCTCTTGGATGATATATGCCTCATGAATCATTGAACTAATTAAGGAAGTATATATGTTGGATAGTTCTAATCATTGTAAAAAGCTTTGAAACGCTATAGTAAAATATGTCAACAATAATTATAAGTCATGCCCGCCCATTGGGCGGGCTTCGAACACTAGTGTGTGTATATATATATATATATATATATATATATATATATATATATATATATATATATATATATATATATATATATATATATATATATATATATATATATATATATATATATATATATATATAGGGGGCCTTTATTTTGAGAAAACCCTGTTAAGTGCGGGGAACTCGAGAACCCCTTATGTACTCCTATTAATGCGTATTGTGCAACATATCAATGAAACATAACATTTTTGAATTATTAAACTTTTTTATTTAATCCAAAAGGGTATAATAGTAAAAGTATTTTATATAATTTTTTTTTTTTTTTTTTTTTTTTTGTTTGTGAACATGCATGTTTTAAAACTGATTTAGTGCATATGTGTTTTTTTGAATTAATTTTATTATTTTGGTTTCTGGAATAGTTTATTCGACATACATGTTTTTCAAATGAAAATGTGCATATGTTTTTTTAGATCATGTAAATTTATAACAATCAAGAACATAATGTTAAACACAAAATTCGATATAGATTGAAATACAATTAAAATACAAGTTTATAATAAGAAAAAATAAATGAATATAATCTATTTTTACACGTGTGCACTAACAATAATTAACGTAAATGGACATATGTGCACAAACATACGTATTTGAAGTTTCTCATCATATTATTTTGAACATGTGCGCATGTCTTCCAAAAACATACATGCACGCCTTCCAATAACATATATGTACTTCCAGCATATGTGCACGCCTTCAAAGAACGTCACGCCTAGAAAATATAATAGCCAAGATTAAATACTTTTAAAATAAAACTCAAGATAACATAACACACATGGACAAACTTAAACTAACAAACACAAATAAACATGAGACAAAATTTTTAATATATGCAAAACATATATAATCCAAACACAAAACATATATGTTTTATAAATCAAACACAAAACAATATGTTATACGTAAACATATATGTTTTTATACGTAAACATGTATGTTTTAAATGTAAACATCTATGTTTTGTACGTAAACATGTATGTAACATAAATAGAACAAACCAAAACTATGACCTGAACACGAACCGAATTTCAACCCCGAACAAACTTGAGACGTTTATCGTGAACCAAAATAGTCGCACCTTCAAAGATTGAAAGAGATCCATAAAACTTATCAAAATACAAAGATTGAAATTTTAAAAAACTCAAGTTTGATAAGCGAAACTAATTTCAAACAACGCATCTTTTCGACAAATAACACGAACAAGATTAACCATTCTAACAAAACTGATTTTTAGTGTACGATAGAAAATTGTAGATCGAGTTTTACTCAAAAGGTATCAAAAGTATTCAACCATATTAATGCCCTATGAGAATACATTGAGAACCTATCATGTAACAACTTCCAAGGCCATTCAATTTATATAACCAATAATTCATGAATGGAGTTCATAGCATTCATATAAAAAACGTCACCACCGTTAAAAGGATATGCGGTAGTGTCATGCCTTATGAAAGTTTTACTCATATTTCAAAATACTAGATTAAATAAAAACAGTAATATTTCGCGATTTTTCATGTACATCAACACCATGCGATTGAAAATATATCACTTTTACCGTGTCATGGCCTATTAACTTTGTGATTTCAAGTATAGTCAGGTGAGATAATTGGTACTTGACAGTTTAGGCGTGTGGATCATTTTACGTTAATGAAATAACAATAAAAATAGAAAGAACTTTTTTATTATTTGTGAAACACCAGGTCCACCATCATTTGGTTGTTATCAAATCATTTGATATACAATTTATACAAGAAAGACGTTTCGAAGGTCCTAAATGCTTTCTGAAAGATGTTGAATGTTAATAAACATGTATAAATGATTTGTAACCTCAAAATAACCGTTCGCAGATTTAACTTTTCTTAACCAAGTAAATGTACTCAGGTTTTTTTAGGGGAAAAATTGGGTGCATAACCAATAACCAATTTACACTAATTACGCATCATTTTTATCACCATAAGTAAACTTCCAATCTATTTTTTAGCTTTTAAAAGATCAATTAACTAACTCTGGAGCTTGACATACGAGACCCAACATCATGGGTAACACACCTTTTGAATCTATTACATGAATTCGTTTAAGTTTTGATTTAACTTTTCTATTACTTTCAATACCCACGCCTCAACCACTGAGGCAATACACATATTTGTTTATCATCTTCTACTTCCAAACTAATATACTTGATCATCTAATCATAACCTCCCCATTAATACTTCCAGTCAACACTTTTTCATAACCTCCCCATTTTATTCTCACATTCCAAAAAATTTTCATAACAGAAGAATCATCAAATCAATTAACTGAGGATAATCCGAGGTTTTGATTATATGATTTTCAAAATCATGACAGAAAATCAAGGAGTATTTCAATTTCAAAATCATAATCATCAAATCTTCAATTTGCCTTTCAAACGCTGGAGATTTTTGCATTCTGTTGTTCCGCTCACTCATTAGTTTTGACAAACCAGTTATAACCCTTCCCTTTAGCTTTATAGTTTTTCAAATTTTCAAGATATATGCTCTTATATGTGTGGAACAGTTCAATACTGTAACCGAGATCATGTAAGCAATTCATGAACTAACCGGTCCTACTTATTGAATTAGTACAATTATTATATTTTTTTAATTGAATGTTGTTGTTTTTAGGTATTTAATGGATGTGTTATGGACTGTAAGGATTTTGATAAGTGGAATCCATCTACTCGAGGTCTAGATTACTTACAGGTGGTTCGAACTTTTATCAATTTATATACTCATGTATCATATTTGGTTAATTGTTTGTTTATGATTTATATAGTTTTTGTGACGGGTATACAAACATTTAGTAGTGCTTGGCTACAGCTTGGATCATATAAGAATTACTTTAGATTGATGTTAATATTAACCATTCACACGTGTTAATAATATAATGTGCAGGTACTCCTGCTGTTCAAAATGCTTTATTTGGCTCAAAGATTTTCATCAATCGTAACATACCTGAGATCACTTCAATCAGAACAAGGTTAGCATATCCAACATTACTAATTACATGAATAATGCATTATCAGTACTTTACTCATAGTTGATATTTGTTGTCGGCTTATTTCCTGTCTAGAAAATCCTGCGTCTTTGTTAGGTGCATAGGTTTGCTTATGTTATTGTCCTTCTTCATTTGTTGGATATGAATCTGTTTATCATACTCTGTACTCCCGTTATTCTTTGCAATTTTTTTAGGACGCGTGGATTTGTTTACTAACGTCGCTTCCTTGATTGCTATTACTGTCTTAGGATTAACCACGACCTGTTTTGGGATTAACCGATTAAGGATCTTTACAGTTCTATTTTTTTGATGATGTAGTTAAGGTTGTTGTTTGGGAGTTAATTATAGGTTGCTTTGGGGTTAAAGTTCTTTGTAATTGGATTCTTTTGATGATGTAGGTTATTTGTGCTTATGGTTTTTATTGAAGTTGTTGTTTCAGGATTGGCCACAGATTTTCAGAAGTAATTGTAAGTTGCTTCAGAATTAGGGATTTTGTGAATTTAGGTATTGGCCTATGGTTATTTGGGTTGGTTGTCATGATGGTTTTGGTTAACGTTTGTCTTTTAGAATTTATTATAAGTTTTTTGAGGATTAGGGATCACTTGCGTTTAGGTATTTCGCTGTGGTGATAGGAACGTCCCTTGCAAGGTAAAGGGAAAATTTTACAAGGTGGCGATTAGACCGGCTATGCTGTATGGGTCTGAGTGTTGGCCCATCTCCAAGGCGCATGCTAACAGAGTAGAGGTGGCGGAATTGAGAATGTTAAGATGGACTTGTGGGAAAACCTTGCTTGACATGATCCCGAACGGTGTTTTCAGAGCAAAACTTGAGGTCGGGAATATTATCGAAAAGATGAGAGAAGGAAGGCTGAGGTGGTTCGGCCATGTCAGGAGGAGGCCACAATCAGCGCCTGTAAGAAGAGTCGAAGCGTTAGTAGTTGATGGTGTGAGAAGGAGGGGTAGACCCAATCTCAGGTGGGAGGATAAACTTAAGCTCGACATGAAGGAGCTGCTCTTGTCCGAGGACATGACCTCAGATAGGAATGCGTGGAGAGATAGAATTAGGATTTGCGGGTAGTTAGGTGTTAGGCTTTTTAGGCGTTTTCTGATGCCTAGCCTTGGTGCCTAGTTTTTGCCTTTGCCTTAGCTTAGGCCCCTTGGTGTTTTGGCCTTGCTCTTTGTTGCCCCTTTAGGTTGCCTTTTTGCCCTTGCCTTAGGTCTCGTGCCTTGCTCTTTGTTTCCCCCTTAGGTTGCCTTTTGCCCTTGCTTTAGGTCCCGTGGGTTGTTCTGCCTTCCTTAGGTTGCCTTTTGCCCTTGCTTTGTTGCCCCCTTAGGTTGCCTTTGTTTTGCTCCCTTAGGTTTGACTGCTTTTGCGTTTTGTTTTGTTTTCTGGTATGCTCTGTGCTTTTGTTTTGCGTTTGTGTGTGTTTGGTCTGCCCTTTTTCGCCTGCTTTTGCTTGATGTCCTTTTGCTTCCTTTTGCTTTCTCTTCCTTTCTTTCTCCCCCGCACACGTGCACAAGCCGGAGGTCTCATTGGAAGCAGGCTCCTTACTCCCGGGTTTATCCTTGGGGTAGGGGTAGGATCTGTCTACATTCTACCTCCCCCATACCCTGCCACGGCGGGATTGGGTTTGTTGTTGTTGTTGCTGTGGTTATTGTTTAAGGATTATATCAGCGCGAAAATAGTATTTTTTTTTTTTTTTTTTTTAATTTACATTTTTGAGGATTAGTCTTTAAGGATTAATGATGGGTTGTACTGATTCTTCTCGGCTTCTTTTTTTCTAATGGCCAACACATTCTTACACTTTTGTTTTCGTCTGCATTTGCTATACCTAATGGATTACGACTATTAACTTTTTGAGGATTCTTTTGAATAATTAATATTTTTGTTTATTTTTTTCTCGAAATTGCCAATACATTGTCTTATGATTCAATTCATACTTACCCAACAGACAGTTGTTTGCCCAGTTGAAGCACAATCTGATTCAGTTGTGAATAATGGTACGACAGCCAAACTTTTGTATTCCTACTTTATTATTTATGTTGACGCTAATTTCTTTACCTATTTCTGATGGATGAACTTTGTTATATTCTCTTTTTACTATGACCAGCTGTTGCAAGTTCCAGTTTTCCAGTTCTTTCGGGTAAAAAAAACCAGCCACCAGAGTCATTGGTAGGGTCCTCTTCGCACACTCGGTCCAGCAAGCAGAATCTGCATCCACGGGTTGCAGAATCTTCTCTACATTGAAGCTTTTGGGATTGCTTATTGGTATATACCAAATAGACGTCAGTAACATTTGAAATACAATGAGTCAGTTCTATGCATCAAGTGCTTGCATTTACCCTGTTTCATCAAGATGAAACCATGTTCCTACTGGACTCAGCATCGGTTAATGGGACATAGGATGAGGCATCGGAGAGGATCGTTGAATGCTATCAGAAGGTCGGTTTCCCGTAAACTGTCCAGACTGTCGTTATGTGTCATTGTTGAACAGTGGACCGACCTAAAGTAACTTCATATGAGCAGACCCAACGCGTCACATTAATAAGTTTGACATTTTTTTTTTATCATAAAGCTTTGTACCATACTTAAGGATGCTGCTGATATGTTTGAAAATGATTTAGGGTCTACAATTAAAAAGTCTGCAAGTGATCAGATTGATAACTTTTAAGAAGATAAGGAATCATCAAGGAAACAGAAACCTGAAGTGAAGCATGTTGGGAGGAAAAAAAGGGTTAAGAAGTATGTTACGAGAAACAAAGATGAAGCTCTTATGGAACAAGCTGATAATATTGTAAGTGAGATTTCTTAAATAGTTCCTGCTACAGCACACGAAACTAAAATTAGTATATCAAAAAACTTTGTGATGTTGAATCTACACTAATTTGATTATAGGATAAAAAATGGAACCAAGTGACGTGATTAATTAGACCCAGTCCTAAAGTTTGGTACTAACTATAACAATGACTTTTTAAAATAGTCTAGCCATCTTTCCGTAGATAAGTAAGAAAAATAAAAGGTATTAGAATATACCCTGTTGAATCTGTAATTTTAATGGACTTGCAGTCATAGAATCTATGTAACATATGCAGTTGTGTTGTTTTTCATTGATGAGTGGTTGATTTCCCTTTTTTGGCTGTAACATTTTGTTTTACTTTATACAGTACAAGTGATAACGATATACGACATTCTGCTTTCACGCTAACCTTACTTACTTTTGTTTACTTTTGTTGAACGTAGTTGTTTAAGTATTTCCTTAATTCTATACAAGTTCTTCTTTCTTTACTAATGTTGCTCATCCATCTGATTTTCTATGCAGAAATTTGAGAGTATCTAGATGTGCAAGAGTGTGACGCGAAGGATCTAAGTCATGGTATCTTCAAAAGTTAGCAACTTATCGCGCAAGATGTTGAAAGCTTTTTGTTACACGTATAAGTAGAATCAAT